>JAMPIV010018253.1:0-155000 GCA_024509875.1 Oreohelix idahoensis | reverse complement strand
GGATGCTTTTAAGTTCTAAGTCTAGGTGTCGACTTATAGTCAGATCGACTTATACTAGAGTACAGTATATATGGTAATTATTTCTCTTCTCGCTCATTATGGAGCATGGAGCCACAACGGCGGCTGGCCCCCATAGAAAGCCTGCACAAAGCATTCGTATGCCATTACAATAGTGATTTCTGTAACAATTTGTGTTGCATGGTGAGATGCCAGCCTCATTCACAACACCATACTAGTCGCACTGGTTGGTATGTCTGAATGTGTGTGTGTGTGATAACAGGCTGTTTAGCAGGTGAAAGTATTATATTACTCGTTGTTTGATAACTATGATTTTAATTAGTCAGTGCTTTATTGGATTTCGATAAAAGAGATGAAAACAAATAAGGAGGTCCTAGAAAATCTAGGTATGAAAAGAGAACTAATGAGGGAGGTCAAAGTTCGGCAGCTAAAATATTTTGGCCACATAAAAAGGCATCCCCAAATGGGTACCAGAGCTACTCTGGGAAGGTTAAGGCGGCCGGCGTGATGCCGACCACATCACCCCTAGTGTGCCGACGGTCAAGATAATATGGGCCTAACACCATATTCCCAATATGCCTCAATGGGCGTGTAACGGGTTCCTTTACCTTTACCTCTTTTTTACATAAAAAGGCATAACACCTCGCAGAAGACCATAACAGAAGGGAGAGTTGAAGGCAAACGTGCAAGGGGAAGACAGCGCTATAAGTGGGAAGATAACATCAAGAGATGGACAGGAAAGCGTCTATCAGAGTGCACCACCAAGACAAGAGACAGAAGACGTTGGAGATCCATTACAGCCAACCTTCGTTGTGGAGATGGCAACTGATGATGATGATGCTTTATTGTGTTTCAGATTAACCCAAGAGCACTGGCTGGGTGTTTTTTTGTTTGCTTGTTGGTTTGTTAAATATTTAATGTTGTTGACCGGGCTGTATAAATAAATAAATACAATCATCGCCTTTACATCAAGAGTAGAGTTGTATTAGTAAATGGGTCTGGTTCGAGTGTGAAGTGACCACAAGTCAATAATGCAGATCAAATATCTCAGCACATTTTCGCCCACTCTATCACACTAAGCTAATACTTTCTGATGCCTTTCATCTACTTTATCGTTTACAATTATTATCTTATTTCATAACTTCTGCTCGACCTAAAAAATATTCTTTGTGCTAGCACTGAAAATAATAATTGATAGCTTTTAAATGCAATACCTCTCACGTAGTTTCATTAAATGTGTGTTTTCATGCTTCAACTGTAACTTCTCTGTGACAGATTCAATTTTAACATCTCTTAGATTGTTTTAGCTGTACAGCGATATCAGTATGAGAAGTAAAAATAAACTACAAACACAAAAAACCAACAAATGAACAGTAATGCATTTAAAATAATGTCCAGTGCAATAAAAAAGATGGGAAAAGTCACAATAAAACATAACCCACAAACCCTACTAAACGCAACAGAGTAAACAGAGATCAATCTAGGAACATGGAAGGGGAAACACTTTAGACACCACAGACATTAAATAATTCCACAACAAACAGAATATAAATGACAGCCTGAAATAACCAAACACAAGAAAAACATCCAATGTAAAATGCTATACAGAATTATAAACACTACATACCCTAATGATAACCCATTTGGGTTGTCCCGGGTATCTCATGCACAGGACAAACACCAACCAGCTTTCCTGCGCATGGTCCAAAAACTGAACAGCAGTAGCGTGGATAAGTCTCTGCTGCCCTTTAGTATCAGAACCCCCGGACTGTTTATTTAAGGAACTGCTGTACAGCATTATATTTGTTTTATAGCTTCAACTGTAATGTCTCTTTGACAGACACATTGGTAATATCTTTGTGTAATCAGGCCTATAACTCTCAAGGCTTAAGGGATAGTTTCAACTAATATATCACAGAAAGCAACAAATATAATAATACCTCTTAGATACCTTGAAATGATATATCTCTAACAACTTTAACTGCAATTTCTCTTAGATCCAGTTATCTCATTCAAATATTTCCTTAATATCTGGAACAAAATTTCTCTTTGTTAACTTTAAATATAACATCCCACTGACAGATCCTTTTGTAATATTTCAAGGCTTAAGGGATAGTTTCAACTAATATATCACAGAAAGCAACAAATATAATAATACCTCTTAGATACCTTGAAATGAAATATCTCTAACAACTTTAACTGCAATTTCTCTTAGATCCAGTTATCTCATTTAAATATTTCTTTAATATCTGGAACAAAATTTCTCTTTGTTAACTTTAAATATAACATCCCGCTGACAGATCCTTTTGTAATATTTCTTAGCTTCAAATGAATATTTCTGACACCTTCGACTTTAATTTTTCTTAAATCCAACTGTTATAATATCTCTTCAATCAAATATCTGTCTAAGATCGTCAGCTGTAATTTCTCCTAGACGGATCAAACTGTTATAACATCTTTTAGGTAACTTCAGTTAAACATCTCTTTAATATCTTCAGCTGTAATTTCTCTTAGATGGATCCAACTGTTATAACATCTCTTAAGTAACTTCAGTTAAACATCTCTTTAATATCTTTAGCTGTAATTTCTCAACAACAGCTTCAACTGTAACATCTTATAGACAAGCTTTTTTTAAATAATATTTCTTAAGACAGCTTTAAATGAAACATTTTTAACACCTTCAACTGTAATTTCTTTTAGCTTCAGTTAGAATAACATCTTTTGATTTGTAATATCTCTTTGACATTTTCAACAGTTATATCCAGTGCTGCCACAGCTGGGTATTTTTTACTAGATCTGGGTTTTTTGGCTTCCGTCTGGGTATCTGGGTAATTTTTTTCAAAATCTGCATTAATCTGGGTATATTTGACAATTGGCATTTACAATGTATGTATATTCTGTGCACTGAACATTATACATTATATTATAATTAAATGTAAAAAATTATGTGCTTTATATTTTTTTATTCCACTTAAATTTAATTCTGGTTTTTAACCACATCAATGACTTTGTTTTTTACTCGTAGCAGTAGTTGTTGTTATTGTAGTAGCAGTAGTTGTTGTTATTGTAGTAGCAGTAGCAGTAGTTGTTGTTATTGTAGTAGCAGTAGTTGTTGTTACTGTAGTAGCAGTAGCAGTAGTTGTTGTTATTGTAGTAGCAGTAGTTGTTATTTTAGTAGCAGTAGCAGTAGTTGTTGTTATTGTAGTAGCAGTGGCAGTAGTTGTTGTTATTGTAGTAGCAGTAGTTGTTATTGTAGTAGCAGTAGTTGTTGTTATTGTAGTAGCAGTAGTTGTTGTTATTGTAGTAGCAGTAGTTGTTGTTATTGTAGTAGCAGTAGCAGTAGTTGTTGTTATTGTAGTAGCAGTAGTTGTTGTTACTGTAGTAGCAGTAGCAGTAGTTGTTGTTATTGTAGTAGCAGTAGTTGTTATTTTAGTAGCAGTAGCAGTAGTTGTTGTTATTGTAGTAGCAGTGGCAGTAGTTGTTGTTATTGTAGTAGCAGTAGTTGTTGTTATTGTAGTAGCAGTAGTTGTTGTTATTGTAGTAGCAGTGGCAGTAGTTGTTGTTATTGTAGTAGCAGTAGTTGTTGTTATTGTAGTAGCAGTAGCAGTAGTTGTTGTTATTGTAGTAGCAGTGGCAGTAGTTGTTATTGTAGTAGCAGTAGTTGTTGTTATTGTAGTAGCAGTGGCAGTAGTTGTTGTTATTGTAGTAGCAGTGACAGTAGTTGTTGTTATTGTAGTAGCAGTGGCAGTAGCTGTTGTTATTGTAGTAGCAGTGGCAGTAGTTGTTGTTATTGTAGTAGCAGTGGCAGTAGTTGTTGTTATTGTAGTAGCAGTGGCAGTAGTTGTTGTTATTGTAGTAGCAGTGGCAGTAGTTGTTGTTATTGTAGTAGCAGTAGTTGTTGTTATTGTAGTAGCAGTGGCAGTAGTTGTTGTTATTGTAGTAGCAGTGGCAGTAGTTGTTGTTATTGTAGTAGCAGTAGTTGTTGTTATTGTAGTAGCAGTAGTTGTTGTTATTGTAGTAGCAGTAGTTGTTGTTATTGTAGTAGCAGTGGCAGTAGTTGTTGTTATTGTAGTAGCAGTAGCAGTAGTTGTTGTTATTGTAGTAGCAGTGGCAGTAGTTGTTGTTATTGTAGTAGCAGTGGCAGTAGTTGTTGTTATTGTAGTAGCAGTAGCAGTAGTTGTTGTTATTGTAGTAGCAGTGGCAGTAGTTGTTGTTATTGTAGTAGCAGTGGCAGTAGTTGTTGTTATTGTAGTAGCAGTGGCAGTAGTTGTTGTTATTGTAGTAGCAGTAGTTGTTGTTATTGTAGTAGCAGTGGCAGTAGTTGTTGTTATTGTAGTAGCAGTGGCAGTAGTTGTTATTGTAGTAGCAGTAGTTGTTGTTATTGTAGTAGCAGTAGTTGTTGTTATTGTAGTAGCAGTAGTTGTTGTTATTGTAGTAGCAGTAGTTGTTGTTATTGTAGTAGCAGTAGTAGTGTTATTGTAGTAGCAGTAGTTGTTGTTATTGTAGTAGCAGTAGTTGTTGTTATTGTAGTAGCAGTAGTTGTTGTTATTGTAGTAGCAGTAGTTGTTGTTATTGTAGTAGCAGTAGTTGTTGTTATTGTAGTAGCAGTAGTTGTTTTTATTGTAGTAGCAGTAGTTGTTGTTATTGTAGTAGCAGTAGCAGTAGTTGTTGCTATTGTAGTAGCAGTAGTTGTTGTTATTGTAGTAGCAGTGGTTGTTGTTATTGTAGTAGCAGTAGTTGTTGTTATTGTAGTAGCAGTAGTTGTTGTTATTGTAGTAGCAGTAGTTGTTGTTATTGTAGTAGCAGTGGCAGTAGTTGTTGTTATTGTAGTAGCAGTGGCAGTAGTTGTTATTGTAGTTGCAGTGGCAGTAGTTGTTGTTATTGTAGTAGCAGTGGCAGTAGTTGTTGTTATTGTAGTAGCAGTAGCAGTAGTTGTTGTTATTGTAGTAGCAGTGGCAGTAGTTGTTGTTATTGTAGTAGCAGTGGCAGTAGTTGTTGTTGTTGTAGTAGCAGTGGCAGTAGTTGTTGTTATTGTAGTAGCAGTGGCAGTAGTTGTTGGTATTGTAGTAGCAGTGGCAGTAGTTGTTGTTATTGTAGTAGCAGTGCCAGTAGTTGTTGTTATTGTAGTAGCAATGGCAGTAGTTGTTGTTATTGTAGTAGCAGTGGCAGTAGTTGTTGTTATTGTAGTAGCAGTGGCAGTAGTTGTTGTTATTGTAGTAGCAGTGGCAGTAGTTGTTGTTATTGTAGTAGCAGTGGCAGTAGTTGTTGTTATTGTAGTAGCAGTGGCAGTAGTTGTTGTTATTGTAGTAGCAGTGGCAGTAGTTGTTGTTATTGTAGTAGCAGTGGCAGTAGTTGTTGTTATTGTAATAGCAGTGGCAGTAGTTGTTGTTATTGTAATAGCAGTGGCAGTAGTTGTTGTTATTGTAGTAGCAGTAGTTGTTGTTATTGTAGTAGCAGTGGCAGTAGTTGTTGTTATTGTAGTAGCAGTGGCAGTAGTTGTTGTTATTGTAGTAGCAGTAGCAGTAGTTGTTGTTATTGTAGTAGCAGTAGTTGTTGTTATTGTAGTAGCAGTGGCAGTAGTTGTTGTTGTTGTTGTAGCAGTGGCAGTAGTTGTTATTGTAGTAGCAGTAGCAGTAGTTGTTGTTATTGTAGTAGCAGTGGCAGTAGTTGTTGTTATTGTAGTAGCAGTAGCAGTAGTTGTTGTTATTGTAGTAGCAGTGGCAGTAGTTGTTGTTATTGTAGTAGCAGTAGCAGTAGTTGTTGTTATTGTAGTAGCAGTAGTTGTTGTTATTGTAGTAGCAGTAGCAGTAGTTGTTGTTATTGTAGTAGCAGTAGTTGTTGTTATTGTAGTAGCAGTAGTTGTTGTTATTGTAGTAGCAGTGGCAGTAGTTGTTGTTATTGTAGTAGCAGTGGCAGTAGTTGTTGTTATTGTAGTAGCAGTAGCAGTTGTTATTGTAGTAGCAGTAGTTGTTGTTATTGTAGTAGCAGTGGCAGTAGTTGTTGTTATTGTAGTAGCAGTGGCAGTAGTTGTTGTTATTGTAGTAGCAGTAGCAGTAGTTGTTGTTATTGTAGTAGCAGTGGCAGTAGTTGTTGTTATTGTAGTAGCAGTAGCAGTAGTTGTTATTGTAGTAGCAGTAGCAGTAGTTGTTGTTGTTGTAGTAGCAGTGGCAGTAGTTGTTGTTATTGTAGTAGCAGTGGCAGTAGTTGTTGTTATTGTAGTAGCAGTGGCAGTAGTTGTTGTTATTGTAGTAGCAGTGGCAGTAGTTGTTGTTATTGTAGTAGCAGTGGCAGTAGTTGTTGTTATTGTAGTAGCAGTGGCAGTAGTTGTTGTTATTGTAGTAGCAGTGGCAGTAGTTGTTGTTATTGTAGTAGCAGTGGCAGTAGTTGTTGTTATTGTAGTAGCAGTAGCAGTAGTTGTTGTTATTGTAGTAGCAGTGGCAGTAGTTGTTGTTGTTGTTGTTGTAGCAGTGGCAGTAGTTGTTGTTATTGTAGTAGCAGTGGCAGTAGTTGTTATTGTTGTAGTAGTTGTTGTTGTTAATATTGTAGTATTTTTTGTTGTTGATGTTATTGTAGTAGTTATCAGCTATTTATTTCCTGTTATTCTGTTAATGGCTGTCATCTACAATACTCAGTCACTTTTGCGATATGTTTGAAAGTATTCCTTTTAAATTTTAGACTTGAGCTGATAAACAGCATATTGTTGTTTTGTCAAAAAATAATTAAAATTAAGATTATAAAATGAGCGATGATGAAGGTACGCTAGGTAGTTGTAGCAGCATGACGACACACGCGCCACCGCGTAAAAATGTGAAGCCATGGTATCAGCAGGCTTTTTGTGAGGAATGGCTAACAGACAGCAAACTGAAGGATTAGATAAAGCGGGACTCTGGCAATCGCTATGCTGCGATTTGTACGGTCTGTTCCTGTACATTAACTAATGCCAACAAAACAGCTTTATTGACACATAAAAGCACACAGAAGCACAAGAAAAACTTCGAAGCCAAAAGCAAAACTCTGAACATTAACAAGTTTTTCATCAAACCAAAAGAGCCCTGTCTCCAAGACAAAATTGCTAAAGCGGAGATACTGTTGTCGGCTTTCATGCCAGAACATAATACTCCGTTTTCGCAAGCTGATCAATTGATTGAATGTTGCGAGCAGATGTTTCCAGACAGCACAATTGCTAAAAAAATGTCACTGAAGCGCACCAAGGCTGCCTATGTGATGCAGTACGGGATTGATCATTTTGAGTGGCATGAAGTTATAAACATTTGCAGAGATCATAAATTCCACGTTGTCAATTCATGCATATGATCTTGACGAAGGGGAAGTTGTTGACATGGATGCCGAGTCGCTGACAAGTGACAATTTTCTACAGTAACAAGTTACAACTAACATTGTATATTTGATTTGAGGAACATGTTGTTAATGTAACTACTGTAAGTATGTTACTGTTAAATTACGTTATTTTCAAGAGTTCATATTCTTCTTCTTCTTCTTCTTTCTTCTTTGATCCTTAGCCGCCGACCGTCAAAGCAGTCAGTGGCCATCACGCCTAGTGGCGTCTTGTAGGGCAACAACAAATTGATTCCACTTTGCTCGGTCGGCAGCCATCCTTCGTACAGTGCCCCAACTCTGGTTCATTCTTTTATTGGGGTGTTAATAAAATCATTTTTATATAATTGTGAATTTTCGGTAATAAAAAATAAAATAAAAATGAAGAAATAAACAAAAATTGGTAGCACACAGATTATTTGTGCTAAAATTGCACTAAAAGATTGTGTAAGCATCGTCTATCCTGTGTATTTGAGGCATAAAATAATATGGAAATCTGGGTTTATCTCTAGAACTTGAGTGGCAACCTTGGTTATATCCCTTTGAAAGCGTCAGTTGTACTATCTCTGCTAGCAATGCTGTTCCCCGTTTACGCCTTGTAAAGTATGACTAATAAGGGGACTGCTGTAAAACTGTTTATGGTTTAACTGTCATTGTACAATGGACACATGTTTCATGACTGAGAACTCTGTTATGTCAGGAAATACTTTTCTTTGAGTACATTTGATATGACAAGCTGTGTTATTGTAGTTTGTTTCTTCGCATTGATACTTTCTTCTCGTTTAGTATTTCAACTTGTTATTTTTTCCACACACCTGCGGTGTGCTTTTTCATTTTCTCATAGCCTTTCTATATTTCAAATTTTTGTTTCTTGCTTGGGGCTGACAAATGTTATCCTGAAATATCCAGCCTTTCTCACGTATTGTTCATTTGTAACTCTGAGTGAATATCATTTTTCATTTTGTTTACTCTCAGAGTATGACATATTTATTATCTGTTCATTTATTTTATTTTCACGTTTTATTTCATTAGCATTTCATGAAGTTATAAATGTACCGTAATAATTTCGCTTTCTTCATTTTCTAATAAAAATGTCATCTTCTTTCTAGTATAGGCATTACTATTTGCATGTGAATGTCTGAAATGATGGTGAGGATAAGGATGATGAAGTAAGCAAACTTACAGCTAATGAGGACGTGTAGGACCTCACTGCATGTTTCGTGCCACAATAAATAGGAACCACTGGTATGTCTCTCAGACCTATAGATGAAAATATGTATGTTTATTGTACAGTTAACGACCTGTGATGCTTTGTCACAATGTCTATCATTGATGGTTTCCTCTACTATGTGATATAACTTTGTGTCTGCAAATTAACAACCATTTGATATGAAACTTTGAAATACTGCGATAACATTAACTGAGAACTTAATCTAGGCCACACTCAACTACAACTAGTGTATGTTTGTGACCTATCTAATATCCTGTCAGTTTCACATGCCTTCATGTTTTGATGTCTTTGTCCTTTTGGCAACTTATCTATCAGAGGTTACCCGACTCGCTGCTCTCTCTCTCATTACTCATTATTCTTTCCCATTATCTCTCTTGTATGTGTGCATGTGAGTTTATTGGTATGTGCAGCGTCATATTTAGGAATAGGCCAAGGTTGGCCATGGGCCAGGGTGACACAGTTACAGCAGCAGCAAATTTCAAAGACAAACCAAGCTTCTTCTCCATCTGTAACTATGCAACAATGTTGATAAAAAAATGACAAGAATGGGAAGGACGGTGTCAGGAAATACGATTTTAACCAGAGCGGCAATAACATTAATACAATCTGGTATATCTGTACATGTGTGTGTGTGTGAATGTGCCAGTGTGTATTCCTGTGTGTCAAGTATGTCCGGGATGCTACTCTGGAGGGGGCCAGAGATTAGAAGTGATCACTACCTGCTAAAAATTAAAAGAACAACTGAAAGAGTTGCTCGGCCTAGGAATTGCCTAACTTCACGCATGAAGCTAAGTAAACGAACAAGAGAAATGAGCATTAAGACCTACAAGCTGAAAGAGCCAGAAGTTAAGACCGGATATCAGGGGCTTATTGCTACAGCAGTGAGAAACACAGAAGAACCTGATGATCTGGAAACCCTCTGGCTTAAATTCAAGGACATCATAAAGACAGCTGGGACCTCAAGACGCAGCAATAGAGACCGCAGTCAGCGACTCATAGCTTGACTGCCTGCGTCAGGACCAGCGAACCAGAGCTGGTCAAGACCGCACTCCACCTCCACGTGGTGGTCCTGGAAACAGTCTGCAGCTGTGCAGTCTGGCTGAGTGAGTGTGGATCGAAATGGGAAGGCAAACCCGGTCCTAAAAAATGCCGTGCAGAAGTCGGATGTGTCGACCGAAAGGTGCAGATATCACAGCTTAGGCGTAAACAGACACACGCAACCACCGTCCATTTCAGGACGAACGAAGAAGAAGAAGATAAAGACAGCTGCAGCAGAAGCTTGTGGTGAAGTCCAAACTGGGAAGAAGAGAAAGATGACACCTTGGTGGACACAGGAAGTTAAAGAGAAAATAAGAGAGAAAAAAATGGCATGGAAACAATACTTAGGAGCTAAAAACACAGCAGGAAAAACATAGAAATATTCAGAATATGTGATGAGCCACAAATGGATGAGGTCCAGTGTGGCTACCGAGTAAACCGAAGTACTCAAGACCTAATCTTCATACTCAGACAACTGAGTGAAGAGGCCCTTGAGTATAAGAGTGAGATCCATCTTTGTTTTTTTAGATCTGGAAAAGGCGTTTGACAAGGTACCTTGGAGCAAAATTTTGGACTGTTTGTCAAGTTAGAACAGTCCAACACCTCTGATTCATGCTATACAGAGCTTCTACAAGTCTTGCAGAAATTATGTGAGGACAGCAAACCATAAGTCAGAAGAATTCAGGACCACCATTGGTGTAAGACAATGTGATATCATGTCACCTCATCTTTTCTCTCTCCTCATGGATGATGTCATCGAGGCATGTAGGGAGAGAACAAGAAAGTATTCAGTGGGGTACTGGAAGATGAGACAAGTCTGTATTTCAGAGCTGATATTTGCTGATGATGTTGCCCTGATTGCTAAATTAGAGGCACATCTCCAATCCAACCTGCAAGTCTGGAAGGAAGACATGGAGAAGAGAGGGGTGATCATCAGCAGCTGCAAAACAAAAGCCATGGTTGGTGATATAAAGAGGGGAAAGAAGGCATCAGATGCAGCTGGGAAAACAGGTCCCGGAGCAGGTCAACCACTTTAAATACCTCGGAGCTGTCCTAGCCCGGAAGGGAGGCATCAAAGAAGAGTTGGCTACCTGAAGAGCAGCAGCTGGAAGACTTTTTCATGATATAAATCTAGGTTTCCTCAGCAAAAGAGAAGTTGGTAAGAAGACGAATATGGCTGTATACCGCTCCACCTATGTCCCAGTTTTGACATATGAATGCGAATCATGGGCAATGACTGCAACCCACAAAAGCCAGATTCAAACTTCAGAAATGAAGTATCTGAGAAAGGTGGTTGAAGTAACAAGAAGAGACATGGTCCGCAACCAGTCAAGGCCTAAAACCCAAACCCTGCAGACCCAAGTAGAACAGCCCCAACTAAGATGGTTCGGCCATGTCTGCAGAATGGGAGAAGATCGGCTCCCACAACAAGCATGGGAAACTAAGAGACAGGAATCCAGACCTCCAGGATGACCCAGAGTCCACTGGGAAGACAACACTAGACAATCTTTGAAGGACCGAGGACTAGAATGGAACCAGGCCAGGAGGAAGACAGCCGATAGGATAGTGTGGCGCTATCTCTCCCAAATTTCTACACCTCACGGTAGAAGAGGAACGACTACGTAAGATAATATTCCTGCATGTTTATTCATGCGTGTTTATCTGCTTGTATGTGTATATTCATGCATGTGTGCATTTACATGTGTCTATATGTATGTGTGCACATGTGTACATCAGTCCAGCACAATCACCTGCGATAGAGCTGATGTTTATGATCCGACCTCCACGTCCTCCCTTGTCTTTCCTCATGTGTTCTATGGCCAGCTTTGTTCCAAATACAAGTGAGGTCTGTGAGAGTAGACAACTTTAGTACAACAACATATTGAGATGCGGAAAAGTAAGTTAAAAAAACGCATAGAACATTTTGAGAGTACCCTTCTTACCTGTACATATTCGAGTAGCCATTTTATTCATATAGATTTTCACGGGAGCATCTCCAGCGGGTTTTATTTACGGTCAAATCATTTTTTAAAAATGTATTTAAGGGACCGGTAGTTCCCACTTTTGTCTTCCTCAATATTCGTTCGTTTTTCCTCCCGAAGGTCTTGCGGCCGTAACATTAGCAATTCTCTTTATTCTTTGCTCCAGTAAGACGCATCACCAATGTTTGTTTAACCCACTTAGAGTACAATTTTCAAGAAAAAATATCTCATTCAAACCTTGATGGGTTATAATTCTGAATATAGTGTTGCTAATTCAAGATAATAATTGTAATTTTCATTATCAAAATATGACATCATCTTCCCTCTCAAGTCAGTCCAAATAGAGTAAATCAAAAATGTAAAATTACGTGATAATATGTGTGTGGCCCTTCCCTTTCTAAAAAGACAAAACCAAAATAACAAATGAAAAAAAAGTCTCTCTCAACTGCAATGCTGTTAACAAGGCAGATAACGGTGGGAAAGCCTGGGGTGTCAAGGACCTATTTTTGTTTAACCACTGAGAGTCCTTGTTTTTTAAGAAAAAATATCTCGTTCAACCCTTGATGGGTTATGATTAGGAATATAGTGTTGCTAATTCAAGATAAGGAGCCGCAGTAGCACAGTGGTTAGTGCACTGGCTTCCTAGCTCGGTGGTCCATGGTTCAATCCCCAGTTGTGGCGGGGATATTTTTTTTTACCACAAACGGCTCCGGGGTCGACCCAGCCTCACGAATTGGGTACCAGAGCAACTCTGGGAAGGTTAAGTCGGCTGGCGTGATGCTGACAACATCAGCCCTTGTGCGCCGATGGTCAAGAAAATATGGGCTTAACACCATATTCCCAATATGCCACAATGGGCGTGTAACGGGATCTTTTACCTAATTCAAGATAATAATTTTTATCTCCGATATAAAAATAAGGTATCATCTCCCCACTAGTTAGTTGCTTATCCTTTACAGCACGTGGCAATCAACCCCAGATTTTATTGGCTGTTTGTGATTTTTCTAGGCAATTTTTTTCATTCAGTAGTTTGCCATTGCTTTCTGAACGGTACGGCGCTTATACCATTGTTTAAAATACACACAAAGCGATCTGCTACCAAACCGCCTGGTATATCTGGATTATGAAACTGCGTTCATATCCATTAGGCCACAGACTCCAAAATCAATGATGTTAAAAAGGTGGATAAGGGTGGGAAAGCTGGGATGACATCCAATCCACCAATCATTAGCCATCATTACGAGACCCCCTCCAGAGTCTCACCTTACTGTCACACCATCACTGATTATTTTATATAAATCTTTTATTTGTGTTATATACTGTTTTACTATATTGTACAATTCTCTAGGTCTGTCTCAACACTTGTTCTCCAGTTATAGATGAATCACGTGCTCGCAAATAATCTAATACTGGTTGTCTCTGTTGTTCGTACATGACAATAAATGTTATATAATGTATAATAAAACAAGCAGCTGTGAGCCTAGAGGGGAGTAAAATGTTTTAACACACGCATGTCTGATGGTGACTTTTATGGTGATCATTAATGTTTAATGCAGTGGTCGGACTACTTCGTTTATTACGCTGGAGAACGGGACAATAACGTTCAGGATGACCCACACATGAATGAGCTAGACGTCACGTACAGAAATGTTCAACAAATTTATTTATTTAAAAATTGTGAAAGTATCAAATGACATAAAATGAATCATATATCAGTGCTTCGTATGGCTCTTCCTTCTTCCTCTCCTTAATCAATTAATAATTTCATTGACCCCTGAACTGTTAATGAATTCGTCAGTAGGTATAACATAATACAAATATAAGACTAGCTGGATCAGATCCCTGTTCTGTAGAGATATCTTAAGTGCTTTTAAAATATGTCCATACAAAATATTAAAAGAATAAGAAAGATTGAAAAGAAATGACAAGATCCCTTATGTAAAGCTGATGAAAAGAATGAGACAAATACCACTGAAATAAGATGTGTGAAGAAGATGCTGACACTGGATATGACACAAAATGAGAAAAAACCAGTTAATAGCATTACTAGGTAGTTCATGTTGTAAAATCTTCAGGGTAAGATCAGCAGAGTGAAGCAAAAAAAAGTAATATACAAGTGTACACCCCATGAACTCCTCTTCCTCAATGCTAATGACAGCAAATGACTTCTGCCGCGAAGAAACAGACAAACAATTATTTTTTTTAAATAACAGTCATGCCTGCCCAGTGTGGCCTACTTACATAGTTTATATTAATCATCAGCTCCCATTTACTTTCATCCATAATCCCAGCATTGTTGACCAGGATATCCACATGACCAAACTCTGACACCGCCTGGTTAAATGCATCTGAGTAAGAAGGGTTAAGGACAAAAGCAGAATGAATAATAATTTCAATATACTTTGCATATGTATTTATTTATTTAACTGTGTTCGAATTAGCTGTGTTTTAATTTAAATATTTTGTGTTTATATTCTGGCAGCTGTTAAAAATGTACAGCTAAATCTTCTTGTGCATGGAAAGGCTTCTGACTTTAGTGTTCGGATTAAGGTGTGCCTAATAAACCCTAACCCCACCGCCATGGTACTTTACATAATCAGCCTAGTATGAATGTTCAACATCTAACCTGTTAATAATTCAGAACATTTTGTTGATCCTGCATTGGCTGCACAAGCATCAACAGCTGAATTATTTCTTCTTCTTCTTCTGCGTTCGGTTTGTAGTCATGCTAAATCTGCAGGCCTGTCGCCAGGACGAAGTCCACAGTCTTTTCCAGGTCGGCGCGGCAGCCCCATAGCTTCTGCTGGAGCTCATCACCTTTTGGCCAGGTCGCACGTCGCAATTTATCATGGGTTGGACAGTTCTGGAGAATGTGTTCTGGAGTCTGGATATCAGTTCCACATGGGCATTCATTCGTGTGGGATATCTTGAGGCGATAGAGATGTCCAAGTAATCTGCAGTGACCAGTTCTCAGGCAGAAAATTGTCGTCTGTTGGTGTCTGTTTAGGTGGTGGATTGGGTCATCTCTGCTGTATATATCCCCTTCCTCCTTCCACTGATTTTTGTACTTGTTGTGGATGATGGTTTTTGCTTCCCGATAGGGCAATGGGTGGCTGTATTGTTCCATTTTACTGCCACTTCTTGATAGAGCATCTGCTTTCTCATTACCAGCGATTCCACAATGGGCAGGTAACCACTGAAGGGCAATGGTTGATGACCTTTGGATGATGTTAAGCTCAGATCTGATCTCATTCATCATGTTATCATTTCTGGTGTTTTGTATTGATTCGAGTAATGACCTGCAGTCAGTGAAGATTACTATCTTAGCTTGTGGCTGCTGTTCAGGTCTGGTGAGGATCTTCAGGGCTTGCAGTAGTGCCATAGCTTCTGCCCTAAAATTGGAGGAGATCTTTCCAGTTGGGAAAGCCTTTCGGATGATCTTTCCATTTAGGAATCTTATAAAAATGCCTCCTCCACCGTTCTTTACTGCCCCCTCAGCAGATCCATCTGTGTATACATGTGTCCACTCCTTCGGGTTGTACTTTTCTTCAATCATTTCTTGAGCCAAAGTTTTTAGTTGTTGAGGGGTCAGGTGGCCTTTCTTTTTTATTTCAGGGACTTCTGTGATGATAGATATATTTCCATGGCAGTCGTCTGGCTCCTCGTAATCAATTAACATTTCAATCTCAGTAGATCGATTTGGGAGGAGGTCTTCATGGCATCGATGCAGATGTTTGGAGATGTTTAGGAAGCTGGTTCTTTTCAGCCTGTTCTTTGTCACACTATGGAGTTTGGCATGCATTGGATGACTTGGCATTCGTAGAAGCTTCTCACTGTGAGTGAATACCTTTTCCTCACGTCTGTCATCAAGAGAGCGGATGTTGGTGTATCGCTCCATTGCCTGGATTGGAGAAGTCTTCATCCCTCCAGTGATTAGTCTAAGGCCTGAATTTTGCACTTTCCCTAGACATTCTGTGTTTGTTTTAGATGCTGTGGCCCAGGCTGACATGCCATATTCAAGTACAGGTCTGACTGTGCCTGTATAGACTTTTTTAAGTATGTTGGTATTTGCCCCCCAACTTGTGCCAGCCAGTTTCTTCATAATAGAGAGCTTTCTTATTGCTCTCTGTTCTACTGCTTTTATGTGCGGCTTCCAGGTGAGTCTCTTATCCAGCTTGACTCCTAGGTATGTTGGGTTTTCCTCGATTGGAAGTTCACTTCCATTTAGCTGCAGTTTGATCGTTTCTCGGCGATTTGATAGAGAGAAGCAGGTTGCTACTGTCTTGGAGAGGTTTATCTGTACTCCCCAATCTGATGCCCATTTACCGATGGTATTTAGCGCTGCTTGCATCCTGAACTTCGCAGTAGGCAAATGTTCAGCAGCAGACCAGGCAGCAAAATCGTCAGCATGAAGAGCCCTGGAGATATGCCCGGACAGTTTCTCTGCAATATCATTTATATATATGATAAAAAGTGTGGGGGAGATAACTCCTCCTTGTGGCACACCCTGTTGTAGAGTGACGCGATGGCTCAGTTTCCCATCAAGTTTTACTCTTGCTGTGCGGTATCGAAGAAAGTCCCGTATCCAGTTGAACATTCTCCCTTCAATTTTGCTGTTGAGCATCTTAAGGAGGAGTCCTTCTTTCCATACCTTATCAAAGGCTTTTGTCAAGTCTACAAAAACCGCCAGTACTTTCTTTTTCTCCTGAAAGGCATTTTCTACTTCCTGGGCTAGATATACTAGTTGGTCTTCGGTGCTGCGATTTTTCCTAAATGCTGACTGTGTGTTATCAAGCAGATGGTTTTTTTCCAGATGTTTCAGTAATCTTGAGTTCACCATTCTTTCCATTACCTTACCCAGACAGCTCAGTAGGCTAACTGGTCGGTAGCTCGACTTGCTTGTTTTCTCCTTTTGTTTCTTTCTGATGGGAACAATGATTGCTTCTCGCCATTGATCTGGAAATTTTCCAGTACTCCATGACTGATTGAAGATTAGGAGGAGCTTGTGCCTGGCTACAGGTCCAAGGTTCTTGATCATATCATTTGTGATGCCATCTTTTCCTGGAGCTTTTCTGTTCTTTAGTTTTGTTATGGCAGCACTGAGTTCTCTCATAGTAAGGGGTGACTTCATGCAGATATCTGGGTTTTGGTGCTTCAGTTTTTCTTTTACTTCCTTACGTACTTCTTGGATCCGTGCATGTGAAAGTGATGTGGTGCTTTCTTCCTTGTAGAAATCTGCCAGGATGTTTGCTGCCATCTTTCCTGTGTGGTATTTTTCATTTTCCTTGATGACAGTCTTACAGTAGCTGGTTGTTGTTTCTTCATTTAGCACTCTTGTCAGATTCCAAAGCTTGCTTGAGTCCTTTTCCATGTTGAGACTGCTGGTCTTCTGGTGCCAGCTCCTCTGGATTTCAGCTTTCTTTTGTTCATTGAAAGCTTGTTTTATGCTGTTGTGCCTCTGTGTGTTCTCTAATGTGGGATTTTGCTCCATAGTTTCCCGTGCTTTATTTAATTCACTATGGAGTTTTCCCAGGTTGTCACTCCAGTATGGTTTGTAGTCTCGTCGTTTACCTCGTGGAATTGACTTCTTTGCTGCTTGGATGATTGCCTCACTGATGATGGAGATGTTTTTATTGATGTTATTTGAGTGGGCAATGTTCTGACAGAAATTGTCGGCTTGTTCTTTAAAAAATCCCCAGTTTGCTTTTTTGAAATTCCAGCTAGGAGACATATTGATTTCTCCTGCACTTCTTATCTCAGATATCTGTAATGTGACTGGTACATGGTCACTTCCCCCAAGTTGAGTATTTACTGTTCTGGTGGTGAGTCGATGTATGTCATCTGTAGCCATAGCAAGATCTGGTGTGCTCGTTGTTTTCCATACTCTGGAATAGAAGGTGGGCTTATCCTCTGGTTGGTTTATTAGAATTAGTTTATTCTCTACCATCCAATCTTCCACCTCTTCTCCTCTTGGATCTGTTGCGTCATAGCCCCAGCTGGGTGAGTGGCTATTGAAGTCACCCATAATGAGGTGTCTCGATGCTGCAAGCTTCACTTTGTGTAGCTCCAGAGTTGTGGTTGGAGGGCTGTAGCAGTTTGTGATCATTAAGTCTCCACTGGGCAGCAGTAGTTGGACTGTTATGTATTCAAGTTCGTCCTCACCAGATCTGTGTGTCTCTACTGCTGGGATTGAGGTTTTAATCAGTGTGAGGATTCCTCCCTTAGTTCTTTTTGCCCTGTCTTGGCGGAAGGATTGGTATCCACGTACAAAGAATCGTTGGGTATCTTTTAGGTGAGTTTCTTGGATGCAGATTATATCAATGTTATTTTCCCTGAGGAATTCTTGTAACTCCGGTTTCTTGTTCCTCACTCCTTCTGCATTCCATTGAGCCACTGTAAGACAGTGGGTTGGTTGGTCAGTTGCTCTACTTTGCCTTCCCCCGACCATTTGGTTGGCAAAGGCACCGGTTGCTTGGGTGGGCCCTTTCGAGGCTAGGGGCCCGGCTCCGCTCCTCCCCGGTTGTAGCTGATAGGAGCGACGCCATGACGTAAGTCGAGATTGTCGCATGACTCCATACCGCAAAAGCGTGTGTGTCCTAATTTTTCCCGGTGTCTGCGCCGTAGCTAACACACTCCGTCTTCGGCAGGCCGGGTTGTGTTTGTTGTTCAGGGTTGTCTCCCATAGCCTTTCCATCTCCCGGTGGTATCTGCAAGGCAGCAGATTGGTTTGTTTACCGAGGTTTACCTTCCCCGTGGCTAGAGCTTATAGCGGCTCTTACTCGCTTGATGCACCCGTCATAGGACATATGGGGGATTTCAGTGGGGGTATCAGTGCCACCTGTTACCCCTCCCCGTCCTGCTGGGAGGACATCGCCGTTTGGTCCGCGACTGCTTATTCGTCCAGCAACGCTCACTTAATTCGCAGCTGACACACCATATCTGGAGGTCGTTCCACTATCCGCCACCCGTGGACGCGCCTGGTTGGGGTCGGTCGCCCCTTTGCCAGGGCTGAATTATTATAGACTTACTACACGTAACTTTTGTTTAACAGCTGCAGGGGTATAACATAAACGACCCTTTTTGTGGCTTTACGTTCCTACAGAATTTGGTAGCCAGCCACATGGCCAACCTTTCTTAGTCACCTTCTAAGACAAGCTTGGTAGGGTACAGTGTTACCGTTGTTTGCTCTACTTTTGTACCTGGTAATACACAGGCGCTGTAACTTCTTGGCTGTAGCTTTTATTATTCTACAAGTATCTTCTTCTTCTATCACTTTCAAATGTTAACTTGAATATGTTCAAAGTAAGCTTGAGGTATCTCTCCGTTGAGTTTTTCCAGGAATGGTACTGGTGATGGTCATATGCGCTTTCTCTGTTCCTCATTTGAAGTAGTTGTTCAGCAGTAATTTTATCAGGCCACAGTCACACTCATCAGTAGTTCCTACCTTCAGCTTTTCGCTCCAGGTTTCAAAGCCACAGCTTAATGCTGTCATCACTAAGATGATTGCCTTGAGATTCATAAACAATCTAATTTAGACATACACTTTGTTTGTCTTACTGTTACGAGGGTATCAAGCTATTATTGTACATTTAAAAACATATACGTAAGTGTGTGCATGCAAACAAGTGCTCATACACAAACTTATATACACTTTATTTTTAATACATATATTTATTCTATGCTGGCTATAAACTGAGTAATGAAAACAACTTCAGCAAAATTAAGTAAACTCTGACAGAACAGCTTGACTAACTAAATGTTGTTGATGATCTGGCTCTTCTGTCCCATAACTGTAGCCAGATGCTCAACCAAATGAAAATATGTGATGAGAAGTCATAGCAATTGGGTTTGAAAATACACAGCAAAAAGACTAATATTGTGAGAATAATTGCAACTTAGTCTGATTGCACTGGGGATATATCCCTTCAAGATATGGGATCATACATGTATCTTGTCAGTAATATAGACTAGACAAACAAAAAAATACACCAGATCTTACATTGCACTGGGAAATATCTGGAAATCAAAAGAAATCAAGTTCAACACAAAAATCAGAAACGTCAACTCAAAGCAGCCCTATTGACGGCTCTGAAATATACAGAATAACAGAAATACCCAAGAAGTTACAGAATGTCGTAAATGGGCACTTGCACAGAATAGTAGGATTGAAATGGTATGACAAGATCCCCAGTGTGGAACTGATGGCAAGAACCAGACAGGTGCCAGTGAAACAAGAGATGAGATGAGGACGCTGAGAAAATCTGTTGATAGCTTTATATGGCAGTCCTTTGTCTGGAATCCATTGGTTGAAAGAGCAAAATAAACACAAAGATAATACATGGAAACAGACCTTCATAAGATTTTTTAGAATGACACTGAAAGATTGTGAACAGATAGTATAGGATAGGAAGGTTTGGCCTGAGATTGTTGAAGGGTTATGCTGTACGGGTAATTGAAAGGTAATGAATGAATGATGAACTCTATATCATACGTCATCATAAACATCAGAACAAAGTATCCTGTACTTTTATATCCATAAACATCAGAAAAGTGTACATTTTGTAACTATGGTATGAACCAGTTTGGTTTGGTTTGGTTTTTTTGTTTTTAAAGACTATCTTCATTGCACACAGACAACTCCATCAGTGCTTTGATCTCCTACCTTAGATCACACAAGGAGGAACTCAGCACTGTGCACGAACTCTGTAGCACCAGCGAGAATATATGTGTGTATTATATAGGAATCATACATTCTATAAATATTTTTGTAGTGGGTAGGTTTGTAATTTTTAAATTTTGCCCTTTTTGATAGGCCTACTCTTTATGATTTCCAACTGCCATGGGATTTTTAACGTGCGCAACTTGCACACGGGACCTCCCATTTTTTCGCCCTTATCCGAGAAGGCTAGGCATCCAATCTGACTACCCAGGAGACCAGGGGGGAGTATGACATCATTAGGAACCACAGGTTCTGACAAATTTCCATAAATTCCCTCAACTGGGAATCGAACCCAGTACTTCTAGAATTCGAGGCGAACACTATACCTCTTAGTCACTCCGACCCCATGAACTAGTTTGTTTACAACACTAGTTTACCTGTAAACTGTTGTTGGTTTGTGACGTCAAACACACTGAATCTGACATTTTTCGCACCGAAACGTTCTTCAAACTCTTTTAAAGTGGCAGAACCAGCAGTTGCGTTCACATCCCCGAAGTAAACCTTTTCAAACAGAAACCATGACACACTTTAGTCAGCTTGCATGTATCATTTCTTTTTTCAATAAAACCAACTAAAGCCACTTTCATTACTGTTAGCCTTCATTCACCATAACTATGAATTCACTAAAAATTCTTCTACATGCTACCTTCAAGCAAAAACTTATGCAGGCAAACTTTATCAAAACTATCTACAAGCTACCTTCACCTTAGTTATATGTAGCCTATCTTTATCATAACCACTTATAGACTACCTCAGATCATTTACAGAATACTTCAGTCACAATCATGTATAGGTAACATTTACCATAACATTATACAGCCTACACAAACCATTACAGTTAACTTCCAGGCAAGTTTCATCACAATCACCAACAAACTACCTTTCCCATAACCATGAATAGCCCACATTAACTTTACCTCCTACAGTTTACCTTCAAAATAACCATATAAAACAGTATCCCTTCTCAACAGCCCTCGTCCCTACATGCATAAGACCCATCAATAATCCTAATTTTGCCCAAAACACATCCTCACAATAAATTAAAGCCTACCTTTACCATAACCTTTATGCAGGCTAACTCCATCACAACCATCTATAGGCAGCTTAAGCCTAATCATGTACAGCTTACGTCCAATACAACCATCTTTTGGCTACCTTAACCCCATCCATCTACAGGCTGCCTCAGTCACAACCATGTATAGGCTACTTTAACCATAATTCACCTACAGGCTGCATCCATCACAATTATCTACAAGGTACTTTCATTACAAGCATCTACAAGGTACCTTAACCTCCAAGCATCTACAAGCTACTTTCACTACAGGCATCTACAAGCTACTTTTTTCACAAGCATTTACAAGCTACCTTCACTACAGGCATCGACAAGCTACTTTTATCACAAGCATCTACAAGTTACCTTCATTACAGCCATCGACAAGGTACCTTAACCTCCAAGCATCGACACGCTACTTTTACCACAAGCTACCTTAACCACAAGGAAATGTTTTTTTTCTAGACACTGCACAGTAAAGAAGAACCTTCCTGCACAGTGTCTAGAAAAAAATAATATAGAGCATTTCCTTCTAAACTATAGGAAGTATGAACAAAAGAAAAAACCAATATTAGATTATTTACAGGCATGCAATTCACCCATAACTTTGGAACAGGTGTTGAGAATAGAAAGACTTAGAGCACCTCAAGTTACCTTCATCATAAGCATCTACACATTGCCTTCCTCATAATTATCTGCAAGCTACCTTAACCACGAGCATATCTATATGCTACATTAACCATAAGCATCTGCAAGCTACCTTTACCTCAGGCATCTACAAGCTACCTTAACCACAAGTATCTACAACCTACCTTCACTACAAGCATCTGCAAGTTACCATCATCACAAGCACCTACAAGTTACCTTGCTCACAAGCATCTATTTTTTTTTTTTTTAATTAATGAAGAAAAATATCCCGTTCAACCTCTGATGGGTTATAATTATGATATATATTGTTTTCAATTCCAAATAATATGAACAACTGCCGATATGAGAAAGTGGCATCACATTTGTCAAATCATTGTGAATAGGGACAATCACAATTGTGCTTATATGTTAAATAAATAAAATAATAAACAAATAAACAAACAAAAAATATTTTTTTTAATCAAGAAGAAACTCTGAACAAAAATAATATTAAAGTGGAGGGGTGAAAAGGCCTGGTGGTTCCAGTTATATAACTGACTTTAACAGATATTTAATTGACTTTCATCTGTTAAAAGTCATATGCATTGTAAGAACAGCATCAGACCTTCACATTCCCAGCCACTATATATTAACATTTGTTCCTGTTAAATGTTGTTTGACTATATTATGCAGTACCCTAGGTCTGTCTATTCTTAACAACTCTTCTATATTTATAGGTAAGTTGGATGCTTGCAAATAATCTGATATTGGTATTCTCATTTGTTCATACCTCTTACATTTTAACAAGAAATGTTCTATATTATTCTCTTGAAGACATCCTACACAGTAAGGTTCTTCTATTCTGAAATAGCCTTTTCCCAGCTGTAGTCTGAGAAGTTTCTTATTACTGGGAATTTTCAATTCCCTAGATATCTGACATTTTCTTGTTGGAGCCTTGAACATCTTATATGCATGTCTTCCTTTCAGATTTTTATCCCACTCTGCTTTCCATTCATCTGTTATTAAATCTTTAATTAAGCTCTTAATCTCTTATTTATTCCTTCCTACATTTATTAGATTTTTATCAGATCTACCTTTCTTGGCTTCTTTATCTGCCTTTTCATTTCCTTCTATGCCAGCATGTGAAGGTATCCAAGCAATTAAGACTGAACATCCTCTGGAATATAAGTATGTAGTAGCCAGAAATATCTCCTCTGCTATATCAGGTCTACTACATTCTCTTAAGTTTCTAAGTGCTTTAATTGATGAAAGAGAGTCAGTTAAAACTGTTAGTTTTTTTTGGGAGGGTTATTAGAGAATATTTCTACTGCTTATAGTATTGCCACCATCTCTGCAGTGAAAATGGATGTATTTTCCGTGATGCTATATTCTTTTGCCATTTTCCATATTGGAATATATATTCCTATCCCCAATTTGCCTTCTTCTCCCTTGGATCCATCTGTGTATACAGTAACGCTGTCTTTTGATATTTGTTGTATATATTCATTGGCTGTGTTTTTAATATTTTCTATAGGCTATTATTTGTTTTCTTAAGTATTTCTGCTAGGTGGTAGTCCGTGTCTGGTTTCTTGATCTCCCAGGGCGGAATCACTGGCTTGTATTCACAAGTGGGGTACAAGCATCTATAAGTTACCGTCATCACAAGCATCTACCATGCTATCTTCACTATAAGTATCTACCTTCATCTACCACGCTGCGTTCAGCACATACCATCCTACCTTTATCATCACCATCTACCATGCTTTCTTATCCACAAGCATCTACTACCATACTACCTTCATCACAAGCACTACTATGCTACGCTCAGCACAGCCTTATGAAGGCTACCATTATTACAACAATCTAAATCTTAAACGCCTTAACTGCTACTGTTAGCCCGTCCAAATAAGGGATATCGATATGCTGCCCTGTTTATATAAACTCACCTTCGCTCCCCTTTCAAGCAAAGCTTCTGTGTAAGCTTTTCCCAGACCTTGGGCAGCACCCGTGATAAAGACAACTTTATCCGAAAGTTCCATCTTACTTTTTGTCTCTCACAAATTCTAAAACAAAACTTATCGCTACAACCTTAGAAGATTCAAATTGTTTACACGTGCACAGCGCAGCGGCTGTCACAAACTTTGCACGTCTTAAACTGTCGATGGCGATTTGATAACACATATATACCGCAGACGACAATCAATTATTCGCTTATAAACGATTCCTGTATACAACTTTTTAAAAAATTATCTATAACGCTTTAAAAGTAGGCCGAATTACGTAAATGTAATGCTGCAGTTTTAGTGACGCGATATTTATTTGACATAGTTTAGCAGATTACAACGACTTTTTGAAGTGGGTTAAGGTCACGGTTAACCAACAAAACAACGTAAGAGCCAAATTATCAAGGTCTTTGTCTTGTTTGGACTGACACATACTGTTAATAGGAGAACAACAGAAGTGATTGCGTCATTAAGGGGCTGTATACTTCCGGTGTTATCTTGTGTTTCTTACTGATAAATAGCCAGTAAAGCATCTTTTTTTGGGGGATGCCTAGCTGGCTGTGGGGTCAGTGTGATTCGCTTGATAGCTAGGCGGAGTTGTCGTACGGAAGGTACGGGGTCCGAACCCTGGGTAAGCCACTCACGTCTGTTGTTTTTCTGTTGTCCAAGTGTTCTACTTCTTTATTTCTTACGAGTGCCTGAAAACATACCTTTATGTTTGTCTAATATTAATTTACTAATATTAATTTACTGTTTACAGGCCTCGGGTTTCCCTTCCTTATGTGTTATTTATGTTCATACAATACCAGAAACCTACCCACTGTTCTATACTATTGTCCTTTAGTCTTCTACTATTTACTGGACCCAGTATCAAGGTCTTTGTCTTGTTTGGACTGACACATACTGTTAATAGGAGAACAACAGAAGTGATTGCGTCATTAAGGGGCTGTATACTTCCGGTGTTATCTTGTGTTTCTTACTGATAAATAGCCAGTAAAGCATCTTTTTTTGGGGGGGATGCCTAGCTGGCCGTGGGGTCAGTGTGATTCGCTTGATAGCTAGGCGGAGTTGTCGTACGGGAAGGTACGGGGTTCGAACCCTGGGTAAGCCACTCACGTCTGTTGTTTTTCTGTTGTCCAAGTGTTCTACTTCTTTATTTCTTACGAGTGCCTGAAAACATACCTTTATGTTTGTCTAATATTAATTTACTAATATTAATTTACTGTTTACAGGCCTCGGGTTTCCCTTCCTTATGTGTTATTTATGTTCATACAATACCAGAAACCTACCCACTGTTCTATACTATTGTCCTTTAGTCTTCTACTATTTACTGGACCCAGTATCAAGGTCTGTGTCTTGTTTGGACTGACACATACTGTTAATAGGAGAACAACAGAAGTGATTGCGTCATTAAGGGGCTGTATACTTCCGGTGTTATCTTGTGTTTCTTACTGATAAATAGCCAGTAAAGCATCTTTTTTTGGGGATGCCTAGCTGGCCGTGGGGTCAGTGTGATTCGCTTGATAGCTAGGCGGAGTTGTCGTACGGAAGGTACGGGGTTCGAACCCTGGGTAAGCCACTCACGTCTGTTGTTTTTCTGTTGTCCAAGTGTTCTACTTCTTTATTTCTTACGAGTGCCTGAAAACATACCTTTATGTTTGTCTAATATTAATTTACTAATATTAATTTACTGTTTACAGGCCTCGGGTTTCCCTTCCTTATGTGTTATTAACGTAAGAGCCAAAGGACCGCCTGAAGATGCTAAGCAACTCACGTCTGTTGTTTTTCTGTTGTTTAGTTTTCTACTTCTATATTTCTTACGAGTGCCTGAAAACATACCTTTATGTTTGTCTAATATTTATTTACTTACTTCGTACTACAGATGCTGAAGTTTTAAGACATTGTCATGAATCACCCTGACGACATCGACAGGGCATGTAGGAAGAGGACGAAATAGAATTTAGTGGGGTACTTGAAGATGAGGGTTAAAAAAAAAAAGGATCCCGTTACACGCCCGTTGAGACATATTGGGAATATGGTGTTAGGCCCATATTTTCTTGTCCATCGGCATACTAAGGGTGATGTGGTCAGCAACCGGCCGGCCTCCTTAACCTTCCCGGATTTTCTCTGGTACCCAATTCATGAGGCTAGGTCGACCCTGGAGCCGATTGCGGTCTAAAAAGTCCCACCTCATTTGGGGATCGAACCATGGACCACCGAGCTAGGAAGCCAGTGCACTAACCACTGCGCTACCGCGGCTCTGCTTGACGATAACACTGGTCTGTATTTCAGAGATAGCATTGCAGGTCTAGAGGTAGGAGCTGGAGAGGAGAAGGATGGTTATCGGTGGTTCTACTTTGGTCATGTAACATATTTGTGACAAAACGGGGTGGCCTCTATCGATCTTTGTTTCACTCCGGCAGTATCGGGACATTTGTGGTACTGATTTTTATTATTTGCTCTCAATTGTTGCACTTTTCTTTCTTTCTTTCTTTCCTTGCTTGTGTGGCAAAAAATTTTTAGGTGCAAACATTTGTTGACACTCCTCTCTGTGATGTCACCTGTTTGTTACCCGGTCATCATAGCTTGCGGTGAGCAAGTGAGATAAGATAGTCGCCGGCGTGTTTAGATTGAACCGCTGATAAGACGACTCGTTTAGTAACCCAGATGGGCAGACACGGAGTTTTTGCATACTCATACGACAGATAACGAGATTACTGTCTGTGTCACACATGTGGGCAGAGAAGTGTGATATAGTCGCTTCCGGGCCGACTTGTTATGACAACATTGCTTTTTAATAAAGTAATAAGTATTACAGCTTACCCATGTTGTCATGTGTGCCTACCGATCTGCCTGTTAGAGTGTATGCAAGGCATCGGATGTCCATATATGGTAATACGTGACCTTTGCAGGCACGCACCTTATTTCACGTGGGACTATTTTGAAAATATCACTCCCTATCTGCATGATTCGAAATGATTGGATCTTTCTGATTAGATTCATAACAACGATGCGTTGTTAGGAATATAGTCTGACCATTTTGCAGTATTATTTCACTGTAAATTTCACGCTCGCCAAGACAACATCAGACCTCGCCAGAGTGAAGGTTAGATTCATAATTCCTTTTTTTAACCGACCTTTTATTGGAGAACCAAATAAGACTTACAAAGCACAGGAAATCTCTACATTTTAATAAGGAACACCGGGACTAGGAAACCGAAGAAAGACACGGAGTCAGAGGGAATTGAAGTTAAAATTCAAGAGACTAATCTTAATCCGAGTCAACGTTTTACCATCCCTGAGTATAAAGTCTTTCGAAATGATAGGACCGAAACTCAAAAAGGAGGAGGTGTGGCATTTCTAGTTAATAAAACATACGTAATAACTGACTGGGAATCATTTAGAACAGAAAATTTTGAAGGAATAACTATAACAGTGTCTACTGAGCTAGAAGAAATTAAAATAGTTAACCTTTACTGTTCAAGTGGAAACATAAACGAAAGAGATATCTCAGACGTGAATAACAAAATAAACAACAGAACTATCATAGTGGGAGATTTCAATGCTCATCAGACAGCTTGGGGAGGCAATGTAATAGACAAATCAGGAAAACTACTGTTGGACTTCATTGAAAACAATGAACTAATAATACTGAATGATGGATCAGTAACAAGAATTAACCCTTGTGCAAATCAGCAAGACACAGCTATAGATATAAGCATTGTAACACCAAATCTTGCTAATGCAAAATGGGAAGTTATTGGGGATACAAATTCAGATCATTTACCCATTGAAATAACTTACTTACTTACTTACTTAGTCGTTCCCCTTCTACCGTGAGGTGTAGAGGTTTGGAAGAGAGAGCGCCAGACCATTCTATCAGCTGTCTTCTTCCTGGCCTGGTTCCATTCTAGTCCTCGGTCCTTCAAAGATTGTCTAATGTTGTCCTCCCAGCGGACTCTGGGTCGTCCTGGAGGTCTGGATCCCTGGCTCTTTGTTTCCCATGCTTGTCGTGGTAGCCGATCTTCTCCCATTCTGCAGACATGGCCAAACCATCTTAGTTGGGACTGTTCTATTTGGGTCTGCAGCGGATGGGATTTTAGGCCTTGACGGATCGTCTGGTTGCGGACCATGTCTCTTCTTGTTACTTCAACCACTTTCCTCAGATACCTCATTTCTGAGGTTTGGATCTGGCTTTTGTGGGTTGTAGTCATTGCCCACGACTCGCATCCATATGTCAAGACTGGGACATAGGTGGAGCGGTATACAGCCATCTTCGTTTTCTTACCAACCTCTTTCTTGCTGAGGAATCCACGATTTATGGCCTGAAAAAGTCTCCCAGCCTCTGCTTTCCGAGTGGCCAACTCTTCTTTGATGCCTCCCTTTCGGTCTATAATAGCTCCGAGATATTTAAAGTGGTCGACCTGCTCCAGGACCTGTTCTCCCAACTTAATCTGATGTTTTCTTTCTTCTCGTGATATCACCATGGATTTTGTTTTAGAGCTGCTTATACCATCCCTCTCTTCTCCAGCTCTTCCTTCCAGACTTGCAGGTTGGATTGGAGATGTGCCTCTGATTTAGCAATCAGGGCAACATCATCAGCAAATGCCAGCTCCGAAATATAGACCTGTCTCATCTTCCAGTACCCCACTGAATACTTTCTTGTTCTCTCCTTACATGCCTTGATGACATCGTCCATAAGGAGTATGAAGAGGTAAGGTGATAGGATATCACCTTGTCTTACACCAGTGGTGGTCCTGAACTCTTCTGACTTATGGTTTGCTGTCCTCACATAATTTCTGCAAGACTTGTAGAAGCTCTGTATAGCATGAATCAGAGGTGCTGGAATATTCTTCCTTGCCAAACAGTCCCAAAGTTTGCTCCAGGGGACCCTGTCAAACGCCTTTTCCAGATCTATGAAACAAAGATGGATCTCACTCTTATACTCAAGGGCCTTTTCACTCAGCTGTCTGAGTGTGAAGATTAGGTCTTGAGTACTTCGGTTTGCTCGGAATCCGCACTGGACCTCATCCAATTGTGGCTCAGCTAGGCGTCGG
This sequence comes from Oreohelix idahoensis, assembly GCA_024509875.1. Taxonomy (NCBI): domain Eukaryota; kingdom Metazoa; phylum Mollusca; class Gastropoda; order Stylommatophora; family Oreohelicidae; genus Oreohelix; species Oreohelix idahoensis. The sequence goes on along the minus strand of JAMPIV010018253.1, from coordinate 125,939 downwards.
AGTCTCTGCTCTAGGATTCTAGAGTAGATTTTACCAGGGACACTGAGAAGGGATATGCCTCTATGGTTTCCACATTGTCGATTGTCACCCTTTTTGAAAATTGGTTTTATGATGGCAATCTCCCAATCCTTTGGTATGGTCTTGTTGCACCATGCTGCCTGTAGGACCTTTAAGAGTAATAGGTCGCCTGATGCTCCCATGTACTTAACCATTTCTGGTGTTATACCATCATGCCCTGCTGCTTTGCCCATCTTGATTTTCTCTAGTGCTGCCCTCAGTTCTTCCATCTTTATGTCATCTTCACCATCATTGGTTTCCTCTTCTGTGTCAGTGGTTATCATTTCTGATGCTTCATCATGCTCACCATCCAGGAGTTCTGAGAAATATTCTTTCCATCTTTCCATTACTTCCTTCGGGGCAGTAAGCAATTTGCCTTGCTTGTCCTTTATAAATTTGAGAGGGCATTGTTTTTCTTTCCTCATGTTCTTTAGGGTCTTATAGAACAATTTCTGGTTTTCTTGTGCATCTTTTTCTAGCTTTTCTCCAAATTCTTCCCAGGACTTCTGTTTTGCTGCTAGCACTTTGTTCTTTGCTTCTGTTCTGAGTGTCACATATTCTCTATATTTTTCCATTTGTCCTGTTGTGTTTTTAGCTCCTAAGTATTGTTTCCATGCCATTTTCTTCTCTCTTATTTTCTCTTTGACTTCCTCTGTCCACCAAGGTGTCCTCTTTCTCTGGTTCCCAAGTCGGACTTCACCGCATGCTTCTGCAGCAGCTGTCTTTATGATATCCTTGAATTTATTCCAGAGGGTTTCCAAGTCATCAGGTCGTTCTTCTGTGTTGCTCACTGCTGTAGCAATAAGCCCCTGATATCTGGTCTTAATTTCTGGCTCTCTCAGCTTGTAGGTCCTAATGCTCATTTCTCCTGCTCGTTTACTTGGTTTCTTGCGTGATGTTGGGCAGTTCCTAGGCTGAGCAACTCTTTCAGTTGTTCGTTTGATTGTTAGCAGGTAGTGATCACTTCCAATCTCTGGCCCCCTCCAGACTCTTGCATCTCGGACATATCTGAATGAGCTTCTCCGAACAATGGCATAGTCGATCACTGACTTCTCATTCTTGGTTGGTTCACATCTAGTGTATGCATGTATGCGCTTATGGGGGAACTTTGTGTTTGTAATGATCAGATTCTGCTCACTGCAGAATCTAAGGAGTCGCTTTCCATTGTCATTGAGAGTATCTTCTCCATATCTTCCGATAACTCCACCCCATCTAGCATGGTCATTTCCAACTCTGGCATTAAAATCTCCGAGCATAATAACTTCATCTAGGCAGTCATCCACTGTCCTTTGAAGCAGCTCGAAGAATTCCTCCTTGACCTCTGCTCTCTCATCCTCATTTGGCCCATACACTATGACCAGGTTGACTATGGTTTCTCCTTCTTTTAGTTTTACAACCATAATGCGCTCCGAGACAAAGTTCCATCCCTTGATACTATCTTTTTGATTTTGGGCCACAATGCAACCCACGCCCCCTTTAGCTCTTTCAGATATGGGTACACCACTGTAGAGCAACGTGTTGCCATCGAGATCCATGACTCCTTGTCCTTTTTTCTTCGTTTCCGTTATAGCCAGGATTTCTAGTTTTGCTTTCCTCATCTCTTCCACCAGCTCCTCTTCCTTCCCATTTATACTTCTTGTGTTCCAAGTTCCATAAGTCGTAGTCCGTAGTCCGTTCCAGTTCGTCGCCTTTAGAATCAGTCCGGTTTTCTCTCTTGTAGTTCGCGTAATCATGATTTAAAGCAAACAGGTGATTGGCCTGTTGTGCCTTTGCATGGTGGAGGGGCTGCCTCCTTACGGCCTCCATGCAGGCCGCCCTCCTCCTTTTTCATCCGGGCTTGGGACCGGCATTGGCGGAGTTCCCATTGAAATAACACTAAAAGATAATTACAAACCTAACAAACTGGTAGAAAAACCAAAATTTTACTATAATAAAGCTAATTGGGTAGCTTTTCAGGTAGAAATGGAAGAGATAAAAAAGAATAATATAGATGTATTTGCAGATAATCTCCCAAAAGAAATATTACTAAAAGATGTTAAACATATCCCAAATGCATATATGCCAGAACACATAATTCCACACCGCATTAAGGAAGCAAAGAAAAATGAACATTGGAACAAAAACCCAGTACCATGGTGGACAGTTAGATGTACAGAAATTCAAAAACAAAGAAAACAAGCTTTACAAGAATATAGAAAGCATAGATCTGAAGATAATTTAGATATTTATAAGAACATAAGAAATGAATCAAACAGAATAATACTAAGGGCAAAAGAAAATCATTGGAGAAGTTTCTGCCAAACACTGAACCCTACAACTAACTCTACAACAGATGTGTGGAATAAGTTAAAAGCCATTAAAGGCAGAACTAAAAATATGATAATACCTAGTATAAAAAGACCTGAAATGGCAGAGACTGACTGGCAGAAAGCAGAGGTGCTGGCCAGGTACTACCATAGAGTTAGTTCTAAGGAAAATCTAGGACAGGCTGAAGTCAACAGAAGAGCAACACTTCTTAACAAACTCAGTAAAGATGTACCTTATAATACTGAAGAATTATCATATTTAAATGCAGATATTACAATGGAAGAAGTTGAAAATACAATAAAGGACAAAACAAATACATCAGCAGGGCATGACATCTTGAGCTATGAAATCTTGAAACACATACCAAAAAGTACCATAGAAATTATAACATCCCTTTTTAACAAAATTTGGAATACAGGAAAAATTCCCAAAACATGGAAAACAGCAGTAATTATTCCAATACTAAAACCAGAAAAAGATGCCCATGATGTCAGTTCATACAGGCCAATTTCTTTAACTTCCCATCTAGGTAAAATATTAGAAACCATAGTAAATAAAAGATTAAAGTTTTATTTGAAAAAGAATAATTTATATAATCAAACTCAGTCAGGATTTAGGAAGAACAGATGCACTGTGGATCAGATAATTAAATTGGAACATGAAGTAAAATCGGGATGTCAAAAGAAAGAAAGAACTGTGGTAGTATTTTTAGATATAGCTAGGGCTTATGATGAATGCTGGAGAGAGGGTGCTCTCTTTAAAATAAAGAAGATAGGAGTAACCGGTAAAATGTATAATTATTTAGAGACTTTTCTGCAAGATAGATATTTCACTGTTCAGGTAAACAATGATAGATCAGAACTGTATGAACAACAAAATGGAATACCCCAAGGATCAGTAATATCTCCTTCAATTTTTACAATAATGGTAAATGATTTAGGTGAGGAATTTAATGATATAACAAATAAATTGTCACAGTTTGCAGATGATGTTGCTATATGGAGGACTGGGAGACATCTGCCAAAATTATATAAGGATCTACAGAAGCAAATAAATAAAGTATGTAAATGGATGACAAAATGGGGTTTTCAGCTGAATTCAAATAAAACATTGGGAATGATCTTCAGTAAAGGTAGGGTTGTAAAAAATAAAATTATAGATATAAATATCCAAGGGCAAAACATTAAAACAGTTCAAACCACTCGATATCTAGGAATGATATTGGACCAACAGCTGAACTGGAATAAACACATAGATAAACTAGTGGAGTCTTGCAGAGGATTGACTAACTTATTAAGATATTTGAAAGGTAATGGATGGGGTGCAAGCACTAAGACAATGCTCACTTTTTATAAATCTTTTATTGGAGTAAAAATAGATTATGGAAGTATAATATATGACTCTGCTGCACACAGTAACAAGATTAAATTAGACAGAATTCAGCATCAGGCTTTATGTACAATAGCAGGTGCAATCAGATCAACATCAATGGGAGCTATAGAGGTGGCTTTAGGAATCATACCCTTGGAATTACGGAGAAAGGAGTTAAGACTAAATTACATGAACAGAGTTATGTTGGATAAGTCTCACCCAGCACATACAGCTTTTACCAGATGCCAACTAACAACTCAGGCCAAGCCAATGAACACCACTAGATACCCTACAGGATGGAAGTGTATGGAGGAAATTGTCCATCTGGGTACATTAATTACATCAATTAATAACAGTTGTGAATACAAGCCAGTGATTCCGCCCTGGGAGATCAAGAAACCAGACACGGACTACCACCTAGCAGAAATACTTAAGAAAACAAATAATATAGAAAATATTAAAAACACAGCCAATAAATATATACAACAAATATCAAAAGACAGCATTACTGTGTACACAGATGGATCCAAGGGAGAGGATGGCAAATTGGGGATAGGAATATATATTCCAATATGGAAAATGGCAAAAGAATATAGCATCACGGAAAATACATCCATTTTCACTGCAGAGATGGTGGCAATACTAAAAGCACTAGAAATATTCTCTAATAACCCTCCCAAAAAAATTAACAGTTTTAACTGACTCTCTTTCAACAATTAAAGCACTTAGAAACTTACGAGAATGTAGTAGACCTGATATAGCAGAGGAGATTTTTCTGGCTACTACATACTTATATTCTAGAGGATGTTCAGTATTAATTGCTTGGATACCTTCACATGTTGGCATAGAGGGAAATGAAAAGGCAGATAAAGAAGCCAAGAAAGGTAGATCTGATAAAAATCTAATAAATGTAGGGATGAGTAAATCAGAGATTGGGAGCTTAATTAGAGATTTAATAACAGATGAATGGAAGGCAGAGTGGGATAAAAATCTGAAAGGAAGACATGCATATAAGATGTTCAGGGCTCCAACAAGAAAATGTCAGAATTCTAAGGAATTGAAAATTCCCAGTAATAAGAAACTTCTCAGACTACAGCTGGGAAAAGGCTATTTCAGAATAGAAGAACCTTACTGTGCAGGATGTCTTCAAGACAATAATATAGAACATTTCTTGTTAAAGTGTAAGAGGTATGACCAAATGAGAATACCAATATCAGATTATTTGCAGGCATCCAACTTACCTATAAATATAGAGGAGGTGTTGAGAATAGACAGACCTAGGGAACTGCATAATATAGTCAAACAATATTTAACACAAACACATGTTAATATATAGTGGCTGGGAATGTGAAGGTCTGATGCTGTTCTTACAATGCATGTGACTTTAAACAGATGAAAGTCAATTAAATATCTGGTAAAGTCCGTTATATAACTAGAACCACCAGGCCTTTACACCCCTCCACTTTAATATTATTCTTGTTCATAGTTTCTTCTTGATTTTGTTTGTTTTTTATTTTTTATTTTATTATTTAACGTATAGGCCTAGGCACAATTGTGAGTATTCCTATTTTCAAATGTGATGCCACTTTCTCCTGTCGGCAGTTGTTCATATTGTTTGGAATTGAAAACAATATATATCCTAATTATAACCCATCAGAGGTTGAACGGGATTTCTGTTTATCTTCATTAATTTATAAATAAATTTAAAAAGTTAAAATTAACCACATCCCATACGCGTGTAAGAGGCCGATTCAAGTCTCTTTTATTCATCTGAGCAAAACGTCTGTGAGCCAGGATTGGCGTAAGTTGTCATTTTACATTCTATATTTCGGTACTAACATGTGAACTAACATATATATGTATATATTACCATGTGAAGTTTAATGGGTGAAAATCGCTTGTGGATGTCAAAGTCATTTGAGGCTGGCAACCTCAGCGTATAGAATGATGATTCATGAACCACCACTGCACGGGCTGGTGATTGCTTTATTACTAGTTTCTTAAAGATAACTAAAAGCAAAAGGTAATCCCAGGTTCCATAGGGAGCATGGAGGAAAAGATGAAAGAAATTATGTACATTTTAATTATAATACTTACAATTTCAAGCAGTGAAATGTCCATATAAACATATTCACTTTAAAATTAATGTAAGTTTTCATACTTTAAACCAGTGGAAATGTCAATGTGAAAATATTCATTTTTAAGTTAATGAAAGTTTCAAACTTTTCAATCAGTGTAAACATAAATGAAAACATATTCAATTTAAATTGTGAACACTTTTCAATCAGTGGAGATGTGAATGTAAACAGACTCTATCTGTATTATTAACATTTCCATTTAAATGTAATGTAAAGCTAAAGCTATTCAATTTAAATGTAAAGAAAGTTTTATCCCGGGGGATTAAATTTAATTTTCATCAAGGGTAAACTCTGAGATAAATGGGATTGTGGAATGGGAAGATTGGGATCCATAATCATGGGTTGGGAAACGCAATACTCAGAAGAGCGTTTCGTTTCTATTCTACCATAGTTATTTGTCGTATAAGCAGAAAGTACTACTTCTGGAACCAAGAGAAGGTAGAAGTGGACTGACGTTATGCGAGACGCCATCATAAGAAAGTCTTATAGACAGATGCAGGACCAGCTTGGCCGTTACTTCTTGACGTTCTAGGAACGTGCGGCGCCTTTAATCTTGACTAGCGACGAGCGAGAGCAGTGTACACACAACCCATCAGCGAAGCAGAAACTACTATTGGCTGCCAAAGTAAACCTTTCCCGTCATCTCTAATATACATCAATAATGAAACTTTTCAGAATTTTCAAACTGTTACAACCTAAAGTGATTATTAAATTTTGTTATTTGTAATGTTACAAATTTAACTTCGATTTAATCATTTTAAAGTTACTGCATTTTTGTCTCAGTCAATTTACTACACATACTCTAAACAGAGCTATACCAGAATAATAGGAATTCCACTAAGTAAATCAGGCGTGGGGGCTTGCACGAGCTGAAATTAATATGCTTAATTCTTTCACAAAAAATGTCGGCAGATTCTAGAATTAACGTGCTCAACCAAAGCAGCATTGTTTTCGCTTGTCTGAATATCTTGTGAAGACACCCTTTGTAATAGAAGTGTGATTACCCTTCTATCTACATCTCTTCCAAGAGTAATCTTGTGCAGAGGTAGATATCTTTGAAGCCCACATTAGATACTCTTGAGTTTTGGCCACTGTTAGACCACTACTGCAAAGCAGAGGAGGCAATACCGTCACAGTGGGCACTTCTTCTTCTTCTTCCGTCCTTAGCCACCGACCGTCAAAGCAGTCAGTGGCCATTACGCCTAGTGGCGTCTTAGGGCAACAGCAGATAGGTTTTCTTTGCCATTGTTTCCCATCACGCCTATTGGCGTCTTTAGGGCAACGGCAAATCAATCCATTTGCTGTTGTTTCCGTAATCGAAGTGACTGGCAAACGGGTGATCAGCCCGTTGGTACAGTGGGCACAGGGGAGAGAAAAAAAACTCTTCAAAAGTTCTGGTCTTTACATCGAAGAATGAGTAGAAAAAAATACAAGCTTATCCATCCGTAATATTAAAAGATGTACAGGAATAAGGCTGAAGACGCTCGAAGAAAAGGGACGAGCGAGGTCTTGTGACATGATTTACATCTGATTTCACTGTAAGTCCTGCCTCAGACTATTTATCTGAATTCACTGAATGGTTATTCACCAGAGCCAGGGACGACTCATCAATAGTGCTGACGAAAATAAAAAGAAAAGTTTATCTCAGCCATATTATGTCTGTTCACACACAGATTCTATCTGTTTTCATCTTTAATTTTTAAACAGAACGTTTTCCTGTGCCACTGTTTTTAGCCGACAGCTGATGTTATTCTTTCTGATCAGTGATATTATAAGAGTTCAACTTTTAATTGGTGCATTCTTCATAAGGCTTGTTAAAGTTTGAAATAACGCTTTCATCTTTAGCTGTCTTATTTTTTAAACTACTGAATGTAGAAAACGAATTTTCAAGAACTCAAGTCTTAAATATACGAAGTGCAAGGTGACACCAAAACTTGTGTCTGACAACTGTTCGAATGAAGTTTCAACAAGAGTGGACCAATATTGTCATGGTACTTCTGAAGATAGGCTGATTCGAAGTGAGGGTTGATGAAAATGGAATTGTCTGTGCGGTTTTACGTCGTTTCAGTTAACCACAGAGTTCTTTTTTCTATTTATTTATTTTTTCATTAATATGGAAATGAGTGTTCCTGCGATATAAAAATCATTTTTTTAAACACAAAGTCAAGTTCGTAGTTAAGTGGTCTTGTAATTGTCTTTGATGTTAAACCATTCATAGTTATTCTCATAGATACTTCGTGTTATTAGTAGTGACAAGAATGATATTACGCTGAGTATTAGTTATTCTCCGCATTTCTAAAACAGTTAGTTAATTTTTATTCCTATAATCTACGAAAACTGAATAACACACACTTTGAAAACCCTTATTCATCACCAAAATCGATTTTGTGTTTGTTTTGCTGAACAACTATTAATTAAGCCTAATTTAGGCATGGCTTGATTGTTAATAACTTCTTTTTCTCCATGGTTTTTGGACCTCCATAATGATGGTCATTACAAGATTTTGCACAGCTTTTTCTGTTACTTGAAAATGATGTATGTTCTCTTCGATGGCGTTTCAGCAATAAAACTATACAGCCCCGTGTTGCTATAATCTCATTTGCGACTAAATACCCACGTCATAATATTATTTTCTTAAATTGTTCACGCATCACATAGGAAACATTAGCTTCGTCATTTACGCAACTAATTCCCTTTCCAGTACTTCTTCATAGATGTTGTCTCTATAACGTTGACGTCATCGGACAAAATTCCGCTAAATATAAACAAGTGCAACAGTCTGGCAGCCTTACAAACAATGGCCGCTTGTGATGGTATTGTCTCCCCTGCTTCGCAGTAGTGGTCCAACAGTGGCTAAACTTTGAGAATAAAAATGAGGTCGTCAAGGGTATCAACTGTCGCTCAAGATCACTCTTAGCAGAGATGAATATAGAAGAATGATCCTTCTATTTAAGGGAGCATCCCAGGATTTTAAAGAAAAGCAAGAATAACAACTGAGATAATCTAAGCTGTCATGAATCTATTCTCAAACCCCTTCTGTGAGGTAAAATATTTTCACTCGTATTTCTGAGGCCCTAGCTGAAGGTGCTTCAGCAAAATCTTAATCTAATATTGTATCTGGTTATGTATTTAGAACAATATGAGTCATACGGGTTCAGTCACACACTTCACTCAATAATGATTAAACCAACTATTGCTTTACATTTATAGTTAAACAGGTTTAATAATCACTTATATTTTAACATTGTAAAATAAATAAAAATGTTTATAAAAAAGAAGCGATGATATGTATCGTAATTGGATGATTTAAACTGTGGTGGAAACTTTTTTAATGTTTTTTGTTGCGATGTTATGAAACTGAACTTTCAACGTGGGGTCGGTTGGCGTCTGCTTCAGCTGTCGTTTATTCTCGCAGGTGCCTTGGACTGTACTTCTCAACAATAGTCAAGTCTGGTGGCTGTAATACGTCTCATGCATTAAGGCAGAGGTAACTACAAGTGTTGTCAAGCGTTTTCAAGGCCCGTCTGATGTTGGTGTCTAGCGTCGACTGCTGGCAGATTGTACCACAAACATGTACCACAAACTAAAAGGAGACGAATGTCTCTGCTAAATGTGGTTCTCCTGACATAGTCATCAGGCGACCTCCGCTTCCATCCACAACTTCATCTTCCTCAGACTTGTTACCCTGTATGAACGTTAATTTTAACCCCAGTGAGTAGGACCAAATTGCTTTTAGACAGCGGAAATTCACATGCATATATATATATTAATATATTATATATATATATATATATATATATATATATATATATATATATATATATATATATATATATATATATATATATATATATATGTGTGTGTGTGTGTGTGTATGTGTGTGTGTGAGAGAGAGAGAGCGAGAGAGAGAGAGAGAGATTTACTAAAGTGCTTGTTTAATAAAAATGTTCACCGTGATATTATAATCAGCTTGCTGTCTATGGAGCCTGAGGCCACCTTTGATATTGATTTATTTGTGAGAAAACACGAACCAAGCAGTCACCAACTCTTACAGTTCATGTGTCAAGTTATTTGCAGTGATGACTTTGCCAGCCTAATATGCTACAGTACATCCACAAGACAATTATACATGTCAAAATGCAAATACAAAATGATAAAACGTGGATTTTTTTTTCTGACGAACACAGACTTTTTGCATAGGTGTGACGTGAAATTAAAATATAGCCTCAGTAATCCCACAGTAATCAGACCACCTTTGCTTTCTCAGTTAGTGTTTATGTTTTGCGAAGGGAAAACCACGCAATTCGCTGACTGTTGATTCACTTTTGAAGCCACGCTTATTTTCCCGTTTTACATGTGCGACGAGTGTTTACCAACTTTCGCACCTACCAGTCGTAACAAGGGGAGCGAACCTGGTTTGCTTACCTGAGTCTCTCGCGCGAGCTGATCTGTCAATCATTGGTCATTAGACAGACGCGCGTGTGGAAAAGACCAGATCCTTGAAGAAATACAAGGGCGATAATAATACTTCCCGATCACCTTTGATGTTCGCATACTAAAGGGGAGATAATGTTTGATCTACGATAAAGGGGACGGAATCAGGAGGCCCGTTTTGCACGGCAACGTCTTTTGATGTAGTTTGGCATCGCGAGTAGAGCGAACCGTAAAATCCTTTATCTCGGAAACGAAGCTCCTTGATTTTCTCTGCTATGTTGAAGGTTTGAATTGTTACATCCTTTAGAGATATTGCACAAAATCTGTATATATATGGCATTCTCTCCAAGTCAGTTATCAGGTCTCTCGGGAAATTTTGGATAATCTGAACGCGTACGCTAGAACCTATGTGAAATAGTGCGTTAATAGCCTTCGTGGGGATTTATTCTGTTTTCTGGTAATAATATCAGTGGTGCTTAAGTGTTAAATGTGTTAAAGTTTTACCATTTTTATTCACTGTGATTCCCTAGCGTTAAGACTAGTGAAATAGCCAACGCGTAGATATTTTCTTACCAGTTGTTCAGTTTAACGTAAAATCCATCAACCATTTTTATACACCACAAGATACGGTTTAGCTGACTAGGTATAATGCTATGAGTGACGGATCATAGCATTCGCATTCATATATTCGCATTATATTTCACTGTGTGTAATTTTCTAAATGGCCAGTGTTTAATATCATGTGTCAAAACAATAGACGCCGACAATGAAATAGCTAGTAATGACAGGCGATATTTGTTAAGGGCGGATAGTTATAATTAAATTATAACTGACATTGTGCGCTGATTGTTTTACCGGGCCGGGGATGGGGGGCGGGGGGCGGGGAGGTTGGAAATGCAGCATTTTTTACATAGATGATTCGGACTGATCAAATCAATCTACTGTTTTGAAAACAAAAAAAAGATGGTTGCAGTTTTTTTAAAGTTATGTTGACTATCGATGATCCTTGCATCCTCCACTACACGATCACAGATGTTGTAAAGTTTAAGTGATAATAAACTAAGCAAGAGCTTAACTTGTGTGTTGGTCAGTCCCATATCCATTTACCATAGTTTTTTTCACATTTGTGTGTCTTGTTGTCACATAATTGTGTGTGTGTGAGAGTAGTAAACTTATAATTATACTTATAGGGAGGTGACAGATCGTCTTATACTAAAGATAGTCGTATAGATAGGCTGGACTAGAGAAACCACTCATTCCAGAGACAGATCTTCACCTTAATCTATTCACTCGTGGAATCTATTCAAACACCTTTCTTTCTCATATACCCCCCTCCTTCTGCTCTACTCAGACGGGACCAAATATATCTCTCTACCTATCTAAAAATATACGACAATTGACAACGTCCGAATATTGTCGGGCAACTGTTTAAGATACTGTATATTTCAGGTGAGTTAGGTGCCTAACTGAGTGCACTTGAAGTTAGATCATAGACCTTAAGGCGCAAAGTGATGTCTCTGGGATTACTCTCTTCTAATCTTAAAATTCACGTCCAGTCCTATGGTCTGTTCTATATTTGAGTCCTAATATTTCGTGTTCCTGGTTGTCTATGATTTCTTGTTGACGAAATTGGAAGTCAGTGAAGTAAGATTACAACGCTGTAGAATATAAGCGAGATTTTTGCCTACACACTCAGGTCGCTACTTTGAGAAGTCCAATCAGGAGCAGTCTATCTTAGTATCTCAAACGCCAAACCTATTGCGAATACGTGGCTGATTTTGATAGAAGTTCCCCTTCCACCCACCCACCCCCCACCCCCACCCCACTACACTCTGGCAGAACATTACTGCATGATAACATAAGATATTACACTGTACTTGTGATTTTCAAACTCCATAACAATATACGATCATCCTTCTTCCGTGTCGCCTGTCATGTTTACAAAATCACTACTTCACAGGTCTAACATTTTTATCTCCTCTATGTTACTTTCTGGTAGTTGATTACCAAAACAAATTCCATCTGCCGAAATTATTACATCACTGTCCGTGTCTTAATCTTTATCATTATTGTTATCCTCCTACATCCCAGTGAGATCGACCGCGTATTGGGCACGTAATGTTTGCAAACTAGCACCTTATTACGCGACAACAGGGTCTCGTGTATCTTCCCAGACAAAATGTCGGTGTTGACAATAGGAATGTCGCTCAGTGTAGAATTTTACTCCGTCTGGAGCTGGAGGTAAGCGAAAAATCAATGTGGCAACAGTTTGCTTCTTTGCTAAGCGTTGCCGATAACAAAGGAGAAAATAACAAGGAGAGAGGAGTAGGTGAGAGGTATGACAAGATGTGATAATAAACCCTTGAACGATGAAAGTGAAAACAACGAATACTGAAAGAATTAGCACGTAAAATGAATGGCAAAGTAATAATGCCGGAGAGGAGTGAAAACCAGACCAAGAGAACGAACATATTTTGTGACACTACTGCGTACATTAAGCAGAGACTACTATTTCTCCTGCATCATCAGCTCGTCCTGTCAGTGATCTAGTACGGGCTAGGAATACTCATGCTGTCAGTATCACAGTGTGAACGACTGGAACGAATTCATTTGTACTTGCTCGGTTTGCTATCGATTAGATCCAGATTTGCGATGGCCCAGGCTAAAGCATATATGCGGATAACCACCGACAAAATATAATCCCTACATCGGAACATAGCTGACATCAAGGGAGCAAGAATAAAGAGAGGGATGTCATGGATGGTCCAGGCAGAGGCTATAATTGGGCAAGTGAACACAGTTGAAAATATATCCAAAGGAGAAGAGTGGAGTAAGTCAGGTGAGAGCTGGAGAAGCTACCATCAGGTCATCATTAGCCTTGGCAGGGAGTGCAGAAGCAAGGGTAATGGGAAAACCGAGCTGGATATTAATCAACTTATTTAAATGAAAGCTGGTCATGCCGGGGATGATAATACCATTATGTACAATGTTGGGTCTGTTCTCCGTGGTAAGAAATCAGGATGAGGCTTCTCTGCGAGAATAAAGGGCAGTGTCGTCGCTGAATAAAGTGGAGCTTACATGACAACAATCTGCAGCGTGAGAATGGGGGTAGTGGCAGCTACTTTGGCACTGAGGTGGCTGTCTGAAACTCTTTCAACATGGGCAGTTATTGTGCCACTCTCAGACCATGCTTCGAAAGGTCCAAAATGAATGATTAAGACATGAATGCAAAACCTCTATAGAAGCCTTGGATTTTCAGAAACTGGGGTGGATCTACAGGGGTACACGGCAATGAAAGAGCTGACAGACTAGCTTCGAGAGAACTCATAGTGGTTGCACTGTATATGGATATGGATACGGTACTCAGGACAATTAATGATCGGCTATTAGAGAATGACACTGTAATCGATGAAACATCAAGGCTAAGATTGCTGGAAATCGGCATCAAACGTGAAACTAGCAGGAATGGGCGTATGAGAGGATGCATCCGGTGTGTATACAACCAGCGTGCAAAAGGAAAAATTAGCATTCATACCCTTCGGTTTTTGCTGGGGCAGACTGATCATCTATGGGTTTGCCCGGAGTGCAGTGATGACAATTCTGATCAGTAATGACAATAACAATAAACATATCTGCACTAAATGTCTTTTTATTATAATTCGGTAAATTTGATGCAGTTTTCAGTTGTTATTAGCTCAGCGCCTGTAATATAAAACTTGACAGGCTTTTAAACGTTTTACTTTGTAATAGGGCAGACACAAAACTTACGAGAACAAAGACAGATGCCAGCATTCACATAGTTATACATGGCTTTTGTATAGCCAATTCTGGTTTTACAAATGGAAGATGAGTCATGGACCTTCAGTAGACAATCTAGTAAATCCCTGGAGGTCACAGAAATATGTTTTTACAAAAGAATGTTAAGAATGCAATGGATTTCTAAAAAGAGGGACGAGGAACATACTGAAAAAAAAAAATACAGTAAGCAAGGGAAACTCACATTAGGAGGAAGCAATCAGATTTCTCTGAGCATAATATGAAAAGTTGGAAAATATTCTTTAAATAAATTTGTATTTTAGGCTGTTGTCTTCTAGTGAGGATTCTGGCAAACTCTGGCTGTGGCTCTTCCTGCTGTTCTTGCATTATCTTGAACATTTTTGTTCTGTGCTAGACATAACGGCACTAAACTAACCCCCCACCCAGAATTACTGGTAATGTCTTCTTAGTGTGGCCTCTCCACAGTGGCTAGTTCTCTTTAGCTGAACATGACAGGAGAAGGGTGCTGATGTCCACATAGCTCATTGGATGAATTCAGCGTTCTACTACATCAAGGTGAGTCAGGCGGTATGGAGTGGACAAACTAATGTAGATATACTATTAAACTGAAATACGCATTTGAAAACACTGTACAGTGGCGTCACGTTTACATAAAATACTGTATACTAAAGTAAACAAATAACTAAACAGGTATATATATTATGTGTGCAGACACTGATTACTCAAGAAAAATACAAGCTGATACATAATTAAATAGATGTAAGGTTCATAAAATTCTTTATTAAATTATGAAGAAACATCAAGAATTAAATGCTTTGAATTATGGAGTAAAAATTATGTAAAAATACATAATGGATCAATAAATAATGTTGTCTCTTCCCTCCTCCTCCTTCTATTTTACTTGCTAATCTACTTGTAACCACAGTGCCTATCTTCTTCACCTGAACTAATGAAAGATTTGAGTGCATTCTTTACTGACTGTTTTCTTATTTAATTGTTAAAGCATCCTGCCATATATTTTTGCAAAATAATGTTATGAATTATAATTTCCCCCCCCCCCCAACCACTTTTTTTTCTCACGTTTTTACATCTTCATTCCCTTTCCCTTCTTATTTCCTTGTTCATCTTCTTTTTCCTTTACAATCTCATTCCT
The DNA here is from genome assembly GCA_024509875.1 of Oreohelix idahoensis. Lineage (NCBI taxonomy): Eukaryota > Metazoa > Mollusca > Gastropoda > Stylommatophora > Oreohelicidae > Oreohelix > Oreohelix idahoensis. Next base: position 110,702 of record JAMPIV010018253.1, on the reverse strand, counting down.
CTTATATCTTCTTCTTCTTCCTCGTTCGTCCTGAAAAGGACGTTGGTTGCGTTGTGTCTGTTTACAGCGATTCTGCGATATCTGTGCCTTTCGGCCGACACATCCGACTTCAGCACGGCATTTTTTGGGACCAGGTTTGCCTTCCCTCTTCGATCCCTACTCTCTCAGCCAGACTGCAGTGATGCAGCCTGTTTATAATGAAAGGGCTGTTGCGGAAATATACAAAGAAAATAATTAAGTGGAATAGGAGTTGAGAAGAATATGCTGCTGATGGACAGAACACATACCGAGATAACCTGCTGATAGCATTACAAGGTAGTATTTCTTCTGGAGTCCCCACAGTAAAAGACAGAGTGGGAAACCAAAAAACACATGGAATAGAGATCTGACGTCGGAAATGAAGGGGGTAAAGAAGACATGGAAAGACTTTGAGCAGATGGCACAGGATAGAAGGACCTGACACACATTTGTTAGACTGTGCTCCTGGGGGGGGGGGGGGGGGGGGAGGGGAGAAGGGGGACTGAGTGGTAATGAATGAAAGGGACTGACTTTACCTGATAATATAAAGTAAACAATAAAAATGGTACTGGATTCAAGATTTACATCTGGCAACATGATTTCTTCTTCAGCAGTTTCAGATAAAACTGCTGTCAGATAAAAGTGTTGTACTAATCTATGCAGATGCTTATTTATTTTAAGGCACTAACAGAATCAGCAAGGCCTGGTTTTTCAACATTCTTCTGTTAGATACTAGTCAGCATGGTGTTCCACCTTCTAGTAGGCTTTTCCATCTGGAGTGACCTGCAGAATAGCTCCGTTCAACTTCTCAAGCTGTATAAGCTCCAAGAATGCATCCACCACAGCTGCCACTCTGAAAAGTATCACAGGAGAGACTAAAGTCGTTACTGTGGTATTTGCGTGACTTCTAGTAAGATTGAAACCAAAGGGTTTCATTCATTTTCAGTTATTTTATATTTGGACATGCACCCTAATATAACCGATGACCATATATCTGGGTTGAATGTGTGCATGCCTCGCTAAAACAAGGTAAAACTCCAATTTTTAAAATATTCATTCATTTCTCTTACCCCTTTCTCACACCCACTTCCCTTTTAGTAATATATATATATATATACTAGCTGTAAGTACTCTGCTTTGCCCGGATTATCTAGGCATATGAAACTTCCAAAATTCAACCTAGACACTTGAACTGTCGGTTACAGTAGGGTGCATATTCAAATATAAAGACCCAGCAGTCTCGAATAAGTATATTTTGTGTCTTTTTCAAATTAAATTTTTCCTACTGTCGGTGAGGTTTGCTCTGTTCAGCTTAGACACTGGGACCGACGGTTATAGTAGGGCACATGATCAAATATTAAATACCTTGCGGGCAAGAATAAAGCGACTTATTTTTCAAATTTAATTTTGCCTTCTTTTTGGCGAAGCGAGCACCATCCAACCTAGACACTGTAACAATTGGTTGTGTTAGGGCACATGATCAAATATTAAAGATCGTATTTTTAAAATTAATTTTACCTTCTTATGGGGCAAAGTCTTTTACAGACAGGGGGTATGATGTGCTGGTGTTGTGGGTAGTGGGTTCCCCCCTTGCTTCACCCTAGGCCTAGTGAATTCTTGTTCATGAAAGGAGCGACCATTGCGGTGTTAGTCTCTTGGCCTAGCAAAACCTCTCATACCCCAAGATCGTTGTGCGTGGTGAAGAGCCACACCCTCCTCGAGGTAGTCCTGGTAACTAAGGGTGCGAATCCTCAGGCTAAACACAACGGATCTAGAGGAGCAAACCTCGATAATAAAACCTGTGCACTACACCGTACGCGCCCTCTGTGGGTGGGAAGGAGCCAGATGGATACTGAACAAGTCTTGGGAGTGGGAACGAGTGTGGACTGCTCCCTGAAGATCGGAACCCATCGTACAGGCACAGAGACTCAGGACGTGACGATCCTATTGCCTTCAACTCTTGGTCACATGCCTAGAGCCTCGGAGAACTCGGCGTAACCAGCAGGCAATTTGGTGGCGGGGAAAGGCACTGTGAGCCCTACCTTGGCTACGTATCACAAGGAGACGCAGAAACACCCCCTTTATCTCCCCCAGAGCTGGCACAGTACACTTCTGGCTTCTACCCGGGGCGGTAGGAAATCCACAGGCACCCCAGCATCACAATGCCATGAAGATGACAAAGTTGGAATTTACTAACTCAAACCTGGCAGAGCAAGTCCTCCATCAGATGCGGCCGATGCTGGGCCCACTGGCCCGTGGACACGTCCCGATCCCCATTGAGACTTGCCCGGGGAGCCCACCCCGGCTCAAAAAAGCAGAGAAGGCCACTCTCCAAACCTCCGATGTCTTGCGGGCAGTGTTAGGATGTGCAAGAACATGGACAGGAAGACTCCACAACTTCCCCACTGAAGACTCCACAACTTCCCCACTGAAGACACGCCCACGGCGACCGTTGCCTCAATTGGCTGTGTGTGGTGTACTCGGAAACGGGGCCTCCCAGTACTGAGGCACAGTTAAGTCCCCGATGTCACTTATCGGTGCAGAGTTGAGAGAGATGGCTGAGCATCACAATCCCCCCTGTGTTGCAGCATGATGAGAACCCAGCATTGCACACTGAGCTTGGGGGGATCACTTGGGCACCAGACTTAATACTGGCTCTTGACTGGATGGCCGCATGCAGGAGATTTCTACAATGGAGGGTTGGCAGGTGGTGGGTATCTGGAAGTGGCTCTGTGCAGGACGTGAGGATTCCTTGGGAGAGCCCAGAACCAGAGCACAGCATTGTGCAAGCTCTGCATAGTTGGAGAGCCCCCTGGATGACGGGGAATGCACAGTGTGCTACCCCACCTATCCCCAACTGCTAACTTAGAACCAGAAGTGGGGTCCTCTGTATGCGTGCCAGGCCAGGATAAAATGCCTGGGAAAGAGACTGGAGCTCAGAACTCCCTAACTCAAAGTTGCAGGATGGCAGAAAAGCCATGGGAAAGACAGGGCTATTTTGAAGATAACGCAACCATATTTTCACCATACGAGCTCGGACGCCGCCTCGGTAAACAAGGTCCGCGCAGAGCAGTGACACCCCCAGGCTGCTTGCGAATAGTCTACTACTGGGAACATAAACAGATTAGGGATGAGCCCACTCTCCCGTTGAACAGGTGCTAAAGTCATAGATACTGGGCCAGAAGGCGCACCGGAAACCACAGTATCACGCAACTCGCTTTTTTTTTTCTATGGAGAGTACACCGTCAAATAAATCTCGTACTGGTGCTCGCCCTGTGGAGCTCCACCAGGCAGGTGCAGTGCCGGGCTCTGAGCCTCGACAGAGCCCACCCTCAGCTACTGGAGGACCCTCTAGACCGTCTTGTGGAGTCAGCAGACGGCGGAGGAGAACTACTGACCAAAACAAAACAGAAAAAGAGAAACCCAGAGTGCCACTTGTCATGATGCACTGGAATGCAGAGGGAGTGAACAGCAAGCAGGCTGGATACAGCAAAAAGACAGAGCTGGAAAACATCTTGTATGAGAAGCAAGTCAGTGTTTGCTGTATCCAAGAGACTCACTTGAAAGCAGATCAAACCTTTAAAATAAGGGGATATCAATGCTTCAGATCCGACAGAAAAGATAGACGAAAAGGAGGAGTACTTACTCTTGTAAGGAATAACATTCCTGCACACGAAAGGAAAACCTTCATGGATGGAGCAGAATATCAGCTGTTGCAGATAAAGGTAGACAAGATGGAAATAGAACTCCTGAACTATTACTGTCCGAACAACAAACCCCTGAGTCTCAGCTCTATACAGGTACCAGCCACCAACTTTATAGCAGTTGGAGACTTTAATAGCCACTCCCAGAGCTGGGGCTATAACCATCTGGATCACAGAGGTGAAGAGGTTGAAACTTGGCAAGATGATCACTCCCTAATCCTAGTCAATAATGCCACAGATACTCCTACCTTCTACTCCAGAGGATGGCACACAACTTCAACACCAGATCTTGCCTTCTCCACACCAGATATAGCTGGATCTATTAGTAGAGAAGTAGGAGACCAACTAGGGGGAAGCGACCATCGCCCAATCTTTCTTACTGTCCAGAGTGCAACTCTCAGTACAGGCCCAGCCATTACAAGATGGAACTACAAAAAAGCCAACTGGGGTTTATTCAGGCATCAGGTGAACACGCTGCTGTCTACCCTCAAGGTACAGAACAGAGACATTAATGAAGTGGTAAAAGACTTCAACAGATGCATACTACAAGCTGCAAAAGAAACCATTCCCAAAGGATGCCGGCGTAACTACATACCATACTGGTCCAGCACACTCCAAGAACGTCAGGAAGCTATGGACAGGGCTAGAAAGGACGCAGAGTCTCAGCCTTCACTTGAAACTCACAACAAATGGAAAAAGGCTGTAGCAGAGTTTCAGAGAACAAAGCTAGAAGAAAAACGGAAAAGCTGGAGAACTAAAACGGCATCGCTGAACCTTGAGAAAGACGGCAGGAAACTTTGGAGATTAGTCAAGTCTCTAAATGAAGAGCGTTCCTCACCTAGGCAGACTATCACATTGGATGAAGGTGGCAAACTTTTCAGAGGAAAACAAGCTGCAGACTTGTTTGCTAGAAGATACAGTTCAGAAAGCAACTTACCCATTAACATAGATCATCAGAGAGAGATAAGAAAAGAAATACTGGCAACCATGGGACAGACAGATACTCCTGCCCCAATGAGGGAACCCATCACACTAGGAGAACTACAGAAGGCTATTTCCAAGCTTAAGTTTCAAAAGTCACCCGGCCCAGACAAAATCAGCAACGAAATGCTAGTAAATCTGAGCTCAGCAGCAAAGACAAAACTGCTTGAGATATTCAACCACAGCTGGTTGAAAGGAACGGTACCCCAAGTATGGAGAGAAGCCATCACAATACCCATACTAAAGAAAGGGAAATGTAAGACCGAGGCTGCAAGTTACCGGCCAATCAGTCTCACAAGCTGTGTTGGGAAGACTATGGAGCGAATAGTCAACCACAGATTGAAATGGTATTTAGAGTCTGAGCAGATCCTGGTGCCGGAACAAGCTGGATTTAGAGAATGCTACAGTATAGAAGACCAAGTTACTTACTTGTCTCAAGCAATAGAAGATGCCTTCCAGGAGAAGAAAAAGGTCCTAACGATCTGGGTCGACTTCAAGCAGGCCTTTGACAAGGTGTGGAAAGATGGCCTCATTGCAAAACTTAGGAGAAGTGGAATCCAAGGCAACATGATGAAATGGATCCAGTCATACTTGCATAACAGGAGAACTAGAGTCACTCTTGACGGTCTGCAGAGCAGAAAAGTGTTGCTCCATCAGGGGGTACCTCAAGGAGGAGTAATTTCCCCAACACTCTTCCTTGTTTACATCAATGACCTGGTGAAAGATCTCCCTGCAGGAGTTAAAGCTGCCTTATATGCAGATGACCTAGTACTCTGGTGCGCTGATGAAAATGTCACCACAGCAAATTATAGAATGCAGCGGGCAGCAGACATGCTAGTGTCATGGGCAGAGAAATGGCTTATCACAATAAACACAGACAAAACCTCCACAACACTGTTCTCCCTCGCCCCCAAGGACAAATCAGCTAACATACACCTAGGGACAACCGTGATCAAGGAAGAAAGCTACCCCACCTATCTTGGGGTGACATTTGACCAAAGGCTTACATGGAATAAGCATATTGAAAATGCAGAAGGAAAGGCCCGAAGACGACTAGGCATACTCAGAAAATTAGCAGGTACCAACTGGGGAGCAAATGAACGAAATCTAAAGAAGATTTATAATGGAGTAATAAGACCACACTTAGAGTTTAGCTCAGCAGCATGGTCATCAGCTGCTAACTCACATCTGCAGTCTTTGGACAAGGTGCAAAATCAAGCTCTCAGGCTCATTACAGGAGCCATGAAAACTACACCAATAACAGAGATGCAGAAGGTTGCTGGATTACAGACATTGTCCCATAGAAGAGACACAAAAACCATGATCCAGATGGAAAAGTACAACAGTATGCCAATGCACCCAATGAAGGCAAGACTAGATGATCTGGCATTGGGACGTCTAAAGCGTAGCAGCTTTGTGCATCGGGGGAAAAGACTTATAAGACAGCATCAAGAAGACCTATCCATGAAGACAACACCACTGAAGCCCACCCTATACCCTGTACCATGGGAGCAGGCCAGCAGTGCCCTCCAAATTAATACATCAGTCAGTGGTCTCACAAGTGGATGTGAGTATAATGATCTGCAAAAACGAACTGCTACATTGAGTATGATCCAAGAAAGCTATCCCGATCAATCATGGATACATGCCTATACAGATGGATCAGCAACTAATGCTGTTAGGAATGGAGGTGCCGGTATCTTTATCTCATATCCTGACAACCACTATGAGACTAGGCACATTCCCACTGGTAAATTCTGTTCCAACTATACAGCTGAGGTTCAAGCTCTAGAGCAAGCTGCAAATATGATTTATAACACCAACTCTGACTGCCACCAGGTAGTCATCCTCACAGATGCACTGTCTGTCCTGCAAGCTCTCAAGGGTGGTAAACTCCCGCATCTGAGAAATGAACTAAACAAGGTAGCTGCCAAAAAGAGAACCATACTTCAGTGGGTACCATCTCATTGTGGTGTACCCGGAAATGAAAAGGCAGATAAACTTGCAAAAAAGGGAGGAGAATGTGAACAAGAAGATAATGAAGTCACATACTTTGAGAAAAAGAGAGCTATCCAGACTATCAGAAGAGAACAGAACCAACCCAAAGACGACTATCACACTCTCGACCGGCAGGGACAGATAACTATTTTTCGACTCAGGACAGGGCATAACAAACTGAATAAACACATGCACAAGCTACGATTGTCTGCTTCACCACTGTGCACATGTGGATTAAACGAACAAACTGCTGAGCATGTTCTACAGGACTGTCCTCTGTATGACCAGTTAAGAAAGATATACTGGCCCAATTACTCAACACTAAACTCAAAGCTATATGGAGTTAAAGAGGAACTTCAAACAACAGTCGAATTCATCATGAGAACTCGTCTGACGGTGTAATCATCAAAGATGCGATCGCAAGAAGAAGAAGAAGAAGAAGACCTTCTTATGGTGAGGCGTTCAACGTAACACTGGGTCCGTCAGTAATGTTAGGGCGCATAGTCAAATATAAAATACTTTGCAGTAAGGAACAAAGATCTTTTTTTCAATAAAATGTTGCCTTGTGTTGGTGAGGCATGACCCGCTTAACAAAGACGCAGGGACTCCACGAAATATGAATAACGTTGTTAAAGAAATGTGCCTTATAATAAGTGTCTAGGTAGAAAGGTGTGTGTAAAAAAGAGGCTTTATTAATTAGCTGGATCGAAAGGTCTTCTACTATTGGACACGTGTACCTTTAAAAAACCGATGGAACCTGTGTAAATGTTAAACGCGGCGCGCCTCGCCAAAACAAGGCAACATTTTATTGAAAAAATAAAATTTAGTTCCTTAATATTTCATAATGTGCCTTAATATCTAGGTTGAACAGTGCGCGCCTTGGTCGTCAAGTTACTGTTTACTGAATTCACCTGGTTAGGACAATCAAGGAAAATAATTCCTATGCAGCAACCACACTCTTCTTTATGTTACAAAGAAATTAAAAATGGTTTAAATACACACTCTGAACAAGGAACCACCAAAGACACAATTGAATGCTCCTGAGGCTGAAAACAATCTAGATGTTAATACAGACATTCCACGAAAAGAAGAAATCATCACAGCAATCAAAGGGTTCTTCTTTGATCGTTGATCCTTAGCCATCGACCGTCAAAGCAGTCAGTGGCCATTACGCCTGGTGGCGTCTTGTAGGGCAACAACAGATTGATTCCATTTTGCTCGGTCGGTGGCCATCCTTCGTGCAGTGCCCCAACTCTGGTTCATTCTTTGCATCTCAGCCCCCACAGTCCTCCGCCAGGTTGTTTTTGGTCGGCCTCTCTTTCGTTTTCCTTCAGGGGTCCAAAGCATAGCTGTTCTTGTGATGGCATCTGGGTCTCTTCTGAGGACATGGCCAACCCAGCTCCAGCGTCTGCCAGCTATGAGGGTGTGCATGTCCTCTTTCTTGCTCCGAGTAAGCAGATCTTGGTTGGTGATGATATTCGGCCAAAAGATTCGGTTCCAGATGTTGTTTTGGGTCTAAAAAAATGGCTGTTCTTGGCCTTATTCATTCTGATAGTTGATGTCTTTGCCTGCCCCACGTCTGGTGTTTCTATGCTCCTAGGTATGAGAAGGTATCTGTCTGTATCTGCTGCTGATTTCTTACTGATATGGGCTCAGGGTTGTGCACATATTGTGCGCCTATGGACCATCTGAACTTCTTTTAAATTGATGTTTTCAAGCCCCACCTGCTGGCTGTAAAACTTAATAAGTCTGTCCGTTTTTTTCCTGGATTGTGTTGATGTGTAATGTGCTTAGTTGTGCAATGTCATCTGGCATTATTCCAGCATCTTCCAATGTAGTAATAATTTAGTCCATCTTATATTCCTCTTGGACTTGCCCTCTGTTTGTCTATGGCCGGCATCACACCAGTCTATGACTGTTAATCAAATAGAGTCGGTTTGATAAGGGGCACATCCCTGTCGAACTCCTGTCTTCCACCTCGATGGTTAGGTTGCTCTGCCCAAACACTACCACGTACAAAGTTGGCATAAAGGCTTTTCATGATTGCCTTCATTCACTTTACTAATATGATTATCTGCCTTATTTCATCTATTTACGCTGGTGCATTATTGTTTATTATTTATTGCTTTGCATTTTTGATGTTGATCATGAATTAATTAATGGACAACTGATACTTGTACTTGACATGATAAGCGTTTATTGACGGTGTGAGGTATGTGAGTGAATGTATTCTTCCATCATTTTTTAATATGTTTTGAGTACTATTAGTTATGACGACCTCAACATTGCGGTTAAAAGGGATTTTATCTAAAGGTGACATTGGCTTTGGTATTAACCATCGACCACACTTTATAGTTTTAAATTGCCTACACTATGGCAGAAAAACCTGGGTGTTTTTATACAAGTTCTTATTTATACGTGAAATTTGATTTATTTTTCGTATTTCACTCTGGTGATGTTATAGTCACACCACGGGAATAATGAAAACTTGTTTCCATTATTTTGGCGCGGCCCGGGGGGGGGGGGGGTGGGGGGGGGAAAGTAATGTTATGATTAAAATTCATAACGATTGTGCCTATTATAGTATTTCTTCACATGTCTCCTTCCATACCGTTTTGACCTGCTGCCAATAGTCTTCTGTATTCTCTACATCTTCCAACTGTTGGAGCACTTGGAATTTGTTGGATACTGTGACCGCAAATTTGTCTCTTGTTTCTTGATTTCTTAGCTGTCCTACATTAAACTGTTGTCTATAATTTTGCATTGTTGCATATCTCTTGAGTTTCATTTTTACTTTGGCTATCAGAAGATGGTGATCTGATGCCACATCTGCTCCTCTATATACCTTTACATCCTGCAATGATGATCTAAACTTCTTCTTTATGCATATATGATCGATCTGATTTTCTGTTCTATGGTCTGGTGATATCCATGTTGCCTTGTGTATTCTCTTATGTGGAAACATGCTTCCTCCTATAGCCAGTTGATTTGAAGCACAGAAGTTTGCGAATAGTTCTCCATTTTCATTCATTACTCCTAGCCCATGTTTTCCCATGACTTCTTCAAATCCGGTATTGACTGTACCTATCTTTGCATTCATGTCACCCATCAAAATTGTGATGTCTCTTCTTTTTACTTTATCCATAATTTCCTGTAGTTTAGTATAAAATGCTTCTTTCACAGACTCTTCTTTGTCATTAGTTGGTGCATAACATTGGATGACATTGACATGAATTTTCTTTTTAGCTGTTTTGAAAATAGCTGTTATTATTCTGGGTCCCACAGCTTCCCATTCAATGAGTGCTTTCTGTGCTTCTTTAGATAACATAAGAGCTACCCCTTCACTGTGGTGTAAACTTTCGTCTTCGTGTCCTGAGGACAGCACCAATTCACCTGTGATGAGTTTCTTCCTGTCTACCCCCTTCCACTTTGTTTCACACATTCCCAGAACCTCGATTTTGTATTCCCTCAAGAGGAAGTATATTGAGGAGTTGGCAAGAGAGGCAGAAGATGCTACAGCCAAAGGAAATATGAGAGAACTGTATAGCAGCACAAAGAAGCTAACAGGGAAATACAAGCAAACAAGTTGCCTCATAAAAGATAAGAATGGGAAACTGCTCAGCAATATAGAAGAGCAAATGAAGAGGTGGACAGAATATTTTGGGGACCTTCTCAATAGACCAGCTCCACAAAACCCGCGGGACATCCAGCCAGCAGAAGAAGAGCTACAAATTAACGGTGAAAGACCAACGAAGGAAGAAATAAAGAAAGCCATAAAGCTTCTAAGAGATGGAAAAGCGTCTGGACCTGATGGCATTCCAGCAGAGGCCATCAAAGCAGATATCGACACGGCTACAGAGATGTTATATAAATTACTTGGTAAAGTCTGGGAAAAAGAAGAGATACCAGCAGAATGGAAGGAAGGATATCTGGTTAAGTTGCCTAAGAAGGGAAATCTACAAGAGTGCACAAATTATAGAGGAATAATGTTACTATCAGTGCCAGGAAAGGTATTGAACAGGATTATCCTTGAGAGATTAAAGGAGTCCATAGACAAGAAATTGAGAGATGAACAAGCAGGTTTTCGACAAAACAGATCATGTACAGACCAGATAGCCACTTTGAGAATAATAGTTGAACAAAGTCTGGAATGGAATTCACCACTATACATCGGATTTGTGGACTACGAAAAAGCATTTGACAGTGTGGACAGAGAATCACTTTGGAAATTGATGAGGCATTATGGAGTTCCCCTGAAGATCATTAATTTAATAAAGAAAACCTATGAAGACATGACGTGCAGAGTTCTTCATGAAGGACAGCTTACAGAACCATTTGGAATAAGAACAGGAGTGCGACAGGGATGCCTCTTGTCTCCATTTCTTTTCTTGCTGGCAATAGATTGGGTTATGAGATCATCGACAACACACAACAGAAATGGAATCCAGTGGACTCTGACTAAGCAGTTGGATGATCTGGATTTTGCTGAGGATTTGGCTCTCCTGTCCCATAACCGTAATCAGATGCAGGACAAATTGAAAACACTCGATGAGAGGTCACAGCAATTGGGTCTGAAAATACACAGGGAAAAGACAAAAATAATGCGAATTAATGCAGGTAATGAAAACAGGGTTGAACTTGAAGAAACGCCAATACAAGATGTAGAATCATACACATATCTTGGCAGTAATATAGATAAAGTTGGAGGGACAGACAGCGATATCAAAATAAGAATACAAAAAGCAAGAGGAGCTTTCATTGCATTGGGAAATATATGGAGATCAAGAGAAATAGGATCCAACACGAAAATAAGAATCTTCAACTCAAATGTGAAGTCAGTCCTATTGTATGGCTCGGAGACATGGAGAACAACAAAGACAACAACCAAAAAGCTACAGACTTTCATAAATGGGTGCTTGCGTAGAATAGAGGGATTAAAATGGTATGACAAGGTTACCAATGTGGAACTGATGACAAGAACTGGACAAATGCCAGTGGAACAAGAGATGAGAAGAAGACGATGGCGATGGATAGGACACACACTGAGGAAACCTGTTGATAGCATTACAAGGCAGTCCTTGTTCTGGAACCCCCAGGGCAAGAGAGGCAGAGGAAGACCAAGAAGTACATGGAGACGAGAGTTGGAAACAGAGGTGAAAATGATGAGGAGAACATGGAAAGAACTTGAGATGATGGCACGTGACAGGAGGACTTGGCATGTGTTTGTTGAAGGCCTATGCTCCTTTGGGAGTGGAGGGTTATGATGATGACTGATTAAGACGGGCGAGTGATGTTAAGCCGATATGCTTAGCTGGCTCACGCGATAATACAGGAGCAGAAGTGCGAGGCCTTATTCTATTGTGTGTCATGGCGAGTGGACGTATGTGTTTGAGCGCCTTAGTGTTGAGGTGTTTATAATGGAGTTATGTTGTCACTAATACATCAAGATTTTCGGTGAGATGTATCTATATAGTTATCTAGTCATTGGTATTGACAAGAAGGATAATTGCTCAGTGTCGAGTGTTAAGAGATAAAAAAATCATACTGAGAACAAAAGGACAGCGTTCCTGACTTTGAACTGACTGCCTACGGTATATCGTTTATTGCATCTGATCTGCCATTCTATGTTTCCTTGAACTATTTATTTATGGATCTGCGTGCAATCTTAAACAAATTGTATATCGTCCATTTCATCAGTTGTGACTCAAATAATTATGAGTGGTGTTGGCTGGTTGCTGTGTCTGAGAGATTTATTACCGTAGACGTCATCTTGGCCACAGGAACCATCCTGTTATTAAATATTAGCATTAATAATATAAAAGACACGTAACGCATATCTTTTTTTTTTCTCTAACCAGCTGCACTCGAGCTTTCCAGCTCTTTTGGCCCAATGATATGTCATTACGAGGCTGGGGGGTCAGTGGACTTTCCTTCCAACCCGGTCAGGAGCTTTGCTCTTCCCATCCACACGGGATTTATGTGCAGGATCCGTTCAGGTTATTCAGTCAAATTTCCGGTCGTAAACATTTCTTCAAACGCTGACGCCTGGGTTTGAACCATGAAAACCTGGTCGCCAGTACAACGCCGTAGCCATTACACCAGCGCGGCTCCCAACGCATACCTTACAAAGACTCTAAAAAGTGCGCATGCGCACAGCGGGTATTTCTAGTGAAGCTTTCGCAGTTGACTTGCAACCGGTAATTGATACATGTCTCTCAACACACTGGTCAAGTAGGTGAAAAAGAGATTATCTTACTTTCGTGATAGAAAGCATTTTGGTACCACGTCAAGTGGCCGAGAATACATTTTTTGAAAAGGGTACAATGTGCGTGCGTGCGTGCGTGCTAGTGCGTGCGTGCGTGTGTGTGTGTGTGTGTGTGTGTGACACGGGCTTTATCGGGCTGATATTCTTATGTGAGGCTAGAAATCCTTCATATATATTATTTTATTATTTCACAAGGAATCCTACACTGATTCCAAACCAAGCACAGATAGGTGTATGTCCATTCAATCCCCGCCCAAAAGCCGTATTCTTCAAAACATTAATGACACTCCAAGGCCAGGTGGGACGATTCATATACAAATTTAATAGACATCTTCAAGCTCCAAATATATCTTGATAACATGCACATAAAGTTATGGCATCAATTAGACGGTCTCTAGCGTCGCTGTACAATCTGTAACTGGAACAATGTCGAGGACATTTCCATACAGTGTTTTTGTTATAATAATTCAACTCACGTTCATCAGGTCAAACATTATTCCTCTTACATACATACTGGCATCATCGCATGGAGGTTTATGGATGATCCAGAGATGGAATACATAGGAATATTACCAGTAAATCTTCAAACACTCAGGAGCATAGAACACATATGTCCAACCCCTTGAATAGACACACTGCGAATCCCCAAAAGCCAAGGGACCCTTTAGTTAACAGACAGCAAAACTCGCATCTGCAAAATTAGTAACAAAATTAATAACACCATCGACTACAAAGGATACAAATCATTTAACACCAGTGTGAGGTAACCATGTGCAAAATCAGCCAACATGTAAAAAATGAATGGTTATATCAGTCCATGAACTATCATACCGCACACCGTCCCCCAAAACACCTAAAGGTCCCGTCAGGTAACATTAGTCAATTAGTCTCATAATGCACAGCATTAAAATTATTATGTAATAGAGACAATAGATGACATGAGGCAGACAAACAACAAATAATGTGAATGACTGCGACATTTTGTCAAATGAATAAAGTTACGTGTCATGCAACATGATATATTATCAATATACCATATTAAAAGCAAGAGAAGCAAGGAAATCCTGTTTGTAAACACATTAGTGTGAGCAATAGAAAAAACTATGCTTATGTATAGTAACAATAGCTCTTAGTATGGCGTTATTAGCCAATAACTGTAGTAAAGTCCAGCGTGGGTGTGTGACAAAATTGTGTGAAAACCTCAACAATTTCTAGTTAATTCCCATTAATCACTAATTAAATATTATATAACAATGTTCAAGTCCATGATGCAAAAGTCCTTTCGAATGAATCAATGTTCATACAAATGTTCCTAGACGTATGTAGAAAAGCACATTCTTGAGATTGTCCTATGATTGTCCACCATGTGATATATTGTCATGATCAATCCAATTGTCCACAATCACCGCAACAGCATTCAGAGAGGCAATTTTCTTGTTGTGTCCCTTTGATATTTTCGAGTCAGTAATTTCAGCGTTATGTCCCTTTATTTGGAAACGTTAGTCATTTCACTTCAGAATAATAAAATATGTCCGCACGAAAATCTTCTGAAAGGACATCAATTATATAACATTTTCACCAAAGTTATGTGTTGTACGTCTGTAAGTGGCATATACGTACTGTCATTCAACACAATATCAGAAGTAATGCACTGAGTTCAATGAGGTATTAGTCCATTTTGAGCATTCCAAAATTTCATCACTATCATGTTGCTGTGCGAACCGCATTCTCATATCAGCAATGTTTCTTTATATGACACTGTAACCATGTAGCTTAGTTCACAGCATAGTTAACATACACAATGTCAGAGAATCTTTTCAATCGTTATAGTTTGCTGTGCCAATGTATAGTGTTTATACGAACAAGTTGTTATACATGGACAATTTTCTTGATCAGGTCATTATGAAGTATGTATGTAGGTTAGATGCGATCTTGTGAATCACCTGCATTTGTAGAGTTCATGGGTGATATAGGGTATTGCACGCATCTAGACAAGATATCAGCTACTACATTTTGGCTTCCCTTCATTGCCTTGATGTCGTAGTCGTAGGGTTGAAGAGCGAGCGAGGCTCGAGGGGCCTTTTCATTTTTAAACCTTGCTGTTATAAGATATGCCAAGGCTTTTCTGGTCCGTCTCCAGAGTGAATCGGGCTCCCATTTAGGTAACGATGTACTTTTTGTGAAGCAGAAGACAATTGCTAGCAGCTCCTTCTCCACAATAGGATTACCGCTGCTCTATGGGTGACAACTTTCTGCTAACATACAGCTTGTGCATGTGGCCTTCAAATTTCTTGCATTAACGTGCCTCCGATTGCTGTATTTGATGCGTCAAACTCTGAGGGGTAAATGGAAAAACGAGCGTCAGGTAATCTCAAAATTGGCAATTTAGAAAACGAACATTTAAGTACATTGAAGGCAACATCACAAACATGTGTCCAGATGACTTTGTTTGGCGAGTTTTTTATCTTTACCAACCAGGACAAAAACTGAGGTAAATATCTCTGAAAAATTAGGTAAGAATTTTCTATAGAAATTCACCAAACCCAACAGACTGCGAACTTGCTTCTTAGTTTGAGGAATTTCAAGATTCAGGATTTTCGAGATAGTGGAATCCTCAGGTTTAAGAAACCCACCTCCTACTTTATGACCAAGAAAAGAAATTTCAGTAAATCCTATTCTGGTTTTGGAAGGTCTAGCAGTCTACACATCATGCGAACACAGTAGCAGGAGCGTTAACGAGATCGAACGACATAAAATTGAACTGAAACCAAACCTAAAGGTGAAGCGAAAGCTGTGTAAGGCTTAAGCTTTGTCTGATAGTGGCACTTGCCAAAAGCCTTTTTTACAGGTCAAATTTTGTAAAGAACGTAGCTGTAGACAATCTATCAAGGGAGATTCTAACAAGGGTAAAGGTTCAGCATCCTGAATCGTGACAGCATTTAAACGCCTGAAATCTATACACATACGAATAGATTTCTTTTTTTTCCTAATCAAGACCATAGGAAAACTGTATGGTGAATTAGATGGTTCAATTATATTTAACTTGATCTTTTCTTTTATTTCTTCCTGTACCTGTGATTGTAAATGAATAGGTATAGGGTAAGGTTTCAGTTTTGATAAGTCTGAAATATGTTAGCACGATATCATGTTGAAATAATATCTGTATGCCCAGGAACATCCGTGAACACATCAGAAAAAAGATTGCTGCAGTTAGAATAGAGAAATCTGCTCTTCTATGATTAGAAGCGAGAGTAGGAGCAATGGAAATATCTTTCCAGCTTTCAGTAGCTAAAAGATGTATAACAGGTAACGATAAGATTGGTTCAAAAAACCTCAGTTAAATCAGAAACTCTCTTCCTGAATAACCGCTTAGGAAGAGTGACGATCAAAGAAGTGACAGATTCGTCGATAGCTTCAAAGACAAGTTTTCAGATGTGGAGGACGTATATGAAATTGCTGTAACATATTAATATGAAAAGTTTTTTCCTTCCCATTAATTAGATAAAATTTAGTCAACATCTGACAATTTATCAATGATTGTATAAGGTCCTCTCCATGCCACAAGTAATTTGTTTGCCTTTGTTTGGTAATAATACATAGGTCTCATCACCCGGCCATAATTGGCGCAGTTTTCTGTTTTGATTGACAAACAATCGAGCCTTTAATTCGCTTTTTCTGACGCCTCCACTGCTATTTGGCATGCGGTCAATAATCTTCTGTCTTAGATTGACAACATATTGGTAAGAGGTTTGAACATCCTCATCCATGTTAGCGCCAACCAATAATTGTTTTAAAATGGACATAGGTCCTCTAGGCTTAGCACCAAAGACCAACTCAATTGGCGCAAACCCAGTATGTTCATTTGGAATTTCTCTATAAGCAAAGAGAACTGCAGGCAAAATTCGATCCCAATCTTGCGGATACTTAGTCGTAACTTTGCCTAACATTTGTTTCAAACTCCTATTGAGCCTCTCAATTTTGCCATTTGCTTGTGCATGATATATTGAACTAAGAGAACGATCAATATCAAACGTTTTCATCACTTCTTTCATTACGTCTAAGACGAATTGCGTCCCCCCGTCTGACATAATGTTTTCGGGAAAACCCAATCTCCTAAAAATTAAAAATAACGCATCTGCAACGTCAACAGTTGATATGGACTTAAGCGGTATCGCTTCTGGCCAGCGGGTACACATATCAATGCATGTCAGTACAAATGTGTGTCCTCTGGCTGATGTGAACTTTAGTGGACCAATAAGGTTGATAGCCATCTTTGCAAAGGGCTGCAAAGAAATATCAGATGCCTGGATAGGCGCATCATGCCTAGGCCTTTTAGTAGCCACACCTTGGCACACTGTGCATAAGCGACAAAAAGCCTTAACATCTTTTGTCACACGAGGCCCAAAAAATGTGACAAAACCCTCTGCTTTGTTCTTGCAATACCTAAATGACCTGCACAATTAATGTCATGGGCATGTCGTAAGACAAATGGTCTAAAGCAAGTTGGTACCATAATCTGTTCTTTTACAGATGTAGAATCCTGAAAATTTCTAACCAAAATACCATTTCTTAAAGTACACCAGTGTTTAGCATTATCATCAAACATCACATCATTTGATTTAGCAACCTGAAAAAATGTCCTCAAGGAATCATCATCATTTTGTCTCTGAATGAAAGACTCCTTATCAATAAGTTCCATCTAAAAATTATCATCACCTTCCTCTTTCTCATTATTTTCCTCATTATCAGTATTCTCATTATCATTATTATGCTCTTCATCAATCACCACTTCTTCAGTGTCATTCTCATCATTCATCACCTATTCTACCACATTATCACTTTGGATGTGACTATCCAATTCAGCACCAGCCTGAGCTCTGGTTGTAACAGCATTTGCACATATGAGATGCTGTTGTTCCCATTTTCAATATCATCCACTGTACATTTACGAATGCCAGGAATATTTCCTAAGATAATTCCTGCGATGGGACTATTTACCAGGAACACGAGAGTTCTCTATGTGAAGTAAGGGGTATCCAAAAACACTTCCGCAGCAGTTGGGATAGTATTCCACTGTGTGCCTCCAAATGTAATGCATTTCACCTCTCTCCCTGTATAATCTGATTGATCCACCAACAACCTGCGCACACCAATCGTAGTACATCCAGTGTCCCTTAAAAGTGACACTAATTTGTTGTTCACAAAGCCTTTATTAAGCACCAGTGAACCTGTTCCATCATATGAGGACATAACTGGTAATGGATGTCCACATAGAAGCCTTGGGACTACCTGTAGCTGAAACAAAGAGTTACATTCAGAACAATTAGCAATGTTGGATAAATCAACACTACATGCATTTGCATGAGCTAAACCTTTATTTTTCTGAACTGGATTATTGTTACCAACATGTACGACAGCATTTGAACGTTCAGGGTTCCTTGACTGTCTGAAGTTATTGTTCTGTTGAGAACCTCTATTATTAAAAGAATTGTCATTATTTCTATAAAATGACCTTTGTCCTCTGCCTGATCTGGCATTATATCCTCCTCTATTTTGATAATTATTAGGTCTGAATGATGACTATTGACCATAATATCCATCATCATAAGAGTTATAATTTCTTTGAGGCTGTTGAATTTTTTTTTAAATTATATCTGCCTCTGTTGTTGCCATAGTTATGATTTTGATTAACTCTATAGTTTTTGTCTATGCTGTTTGATCTCTGCCTAGGTGTATTATAATTTACAGTCCTAGCAGATGCCACTGGCAACGAAACCTTAATGTTATTCTTACTAAGGTTCCTACCCGGATGTGCCACTTGAAATTGACGACCAAGAGTTTCAAGGTTAGACAATGTTTCTGGTTTCCTCTCCTGCAGGAATGACAAAAAGTCTCCACTAATTGAAGACAAAACCTTGTCTCTCAAAATCAAATTAGATAACCCTTCAAAAGTTTTTTTTCAATCTTGGACAAGTCAACCCATCTAGAAAAGTACAGCTTAACAGATGAGATAAATTCAGTAAAATCTGTTGCTGAATCTGGCAATAATGACATAAATTTCAACCTGTAGCCATTTTCATCCAATTGATACTTCTTCAGAAGCACGGTTTTTACAGCTTCATAGTCTTTTCTAGTCTGATCATCCATAGTACAGACTGCATTAAGTGCCTCACCTACTAGTAAGTTAATGAGTCTACTAGATCAGATAGCTTTATACATTTTAAACTATTGGCAATATGTCTCATATCTATTGAGGTAGCATGACATATCGTCTATTGATGAGTTAAATTTAGGCCAATTGAGCTTAAAATTAGAAGAATGATGTTTTTTACCAGCCTCACCATCATTCATTACATTAATCTATGGTTGTTGCAGTCTTAATTTTTCCACTTCCAATTCTGCCATTCTAAGTTCTTGTTGAGCTCTGATTTCCCTTTCAGCTTGAGCATAGGCCAATTTTTCTTTTTCAAGAGCCATCTCTTCTCTTTTCAGCTAATTGTATTTCTTCTTGTCTCCTTTTTCAGCGAATTCTTCTTGTCTTCTTTTTTCATCTAATTCTTCAGCTGCCTTCTTCTCCTCTCTCTCCAATTGTCTTTGATCTCTGAGTTCCTTCTCCACATAGGTCCTTAAAATCTCACCTTCCATACCAAATTATTTTCCAAGTTTCATAAAATACTCTGCAGTAGCCATGATTTACAATTATTCTGCTTTCCAATAGCTAACCAATAATGTAAATATTATATAATGAATATGTGAGCAATATATTCAACATAATAGATATTATATTAGATGTTATATAGGAGCAATAAAGGACAATAGCTACAAACAAGATGACTGAATACAGTGACAAGAGTTAAATGAAAAAAATACTAATGAAGAAATAAGGCAGAAATATCTGAATTACAGAACAAGTTAACAAAATGTAGCTCTAGCACACTTATGACAAGACAATCACGAGTTTACAACATATATGACATCTAATAAATAAAGGATAGCAAGAGAAGGCCAACAATATCACACACAATAATGTAGAAAACTGAATAAAAAATTACAAGTAACTTTACCACAAAAACAAACTTGCCAATTAACAAGACTGCACAACTAAACAAAAAATGGACCTGATTAATTCAATCAAGGCAGTAACACTCAGCAATGTTCGCCGGCCCCTCAATTTGAACCACACAGATGCATAAACTAAAGAACGCCTATGAATCTTTCTCGACGAAACATTAATTGGTATTGAAAAAAATTCACAGGTTCCACCAACCTCCCTCTAGGCACAGAACATTTAGACACGAAAATACAAATATGGCCCAAAAAAAAAACTCTGGCAAACAGTCTCATCAGCAACACAGGCTGTATGCAACCATAAATATACTTATCTGTTATGCCAGTAACAATTTCCTCCTGGATTCCACGTCACTCCCAGCAAGGAACGATGAAAATCTTTCAGAATAGACCAGGTTAGGCCTAGAAGTTACGAACAGCTGACTTGAACTGGACATCGCTTTGGTCCGTCGTCGTCATAAAATACGCCATCTTCAGGCATCAAATGTGATACAGGAACACATATGTAGTGCAGGAAAGTCTTTTCCTGAGTAACAACTTCGACTTTGAATTGCAGTTAACAATAATTCTTGAAATAATGTTCCTTCAATTCTTCATATCGATCGGCAGACGATGCAGGTCGCCATCTTGGAAATTTGCATGTACTTGAAAAAAGCGACGACTTGAAATATTTCCTCTTTATAGCTGGATATCAAAGATCCTTATGCTTTGGCCCCCATTGATACGGGCTTTATCGGGCTGATATTCTTATGTGAGGCTAGAGGTCCTTCATATATATTATTTTATTATTTCACAAGGAATCCTACACTGATTCCAAACCAAGCACAGATAGGGTGTGGTGGTTTTTGATGTTATGCAATGTTGTTGTTCTGTAGTACTATTGTACTGAATGAGGTCAGCTGTGAAGGTCCCTGATTATAACAAAGTTTGGGTTGAGTTATCAGGACACCTTTCTGCTACCACCTTATGACCTCAATCAGACCTATTCTTGACTAGTATGTATGATAGCTACGTTTAATGTCTAGGGTTATGCAAGTGTGGTGTGATGGTAATTAATTACACAAACACACACACAAACACCAATATTAATCTATGTGATCAAATCAACCAACACCGGTTGTTAAAAGTTAGTAATATACAATTTTTTTCTATAACTTTATTAGTCCTATACCTAAGATTCTTTTGGTTAGGACTGTCAAATCACATGAGATCAATTTATATATATATATACATAAATAATAGGCATACTTAATTAACTAAAAGAGGACAATGTGTCCTTAATCATGTATATTGTTACCTTATACTTTTGAAGGTATTGGGTAAAAGTCTCTATATTTCT
This sequence comes from Oreohelix idahoensis, assembly GCA_024509875.1. Lineage (NCBI taxonomy): Eukaryota > Metazoa > Mollusca > Gastropoda > Stylommatophora > Oreohelicidae > Oreohelix > Oreohelix idahoensis. The sequence goes on along the minus strand of JAMPIV010018253.1, from coordinate 89,329 downwards.
AAAGTGTTATGCAGCTGGTCTTGGTAAGATATTTGTTATAATATCACGTCCCAGTAACGTACGGACAATGGCCAACTTTCTTGATCTCTTGATACACTTTACTTCTTGACATATAGTCTTTATTTATATTTCCTTTTCAGATTTTATGAAGTGGAAAAGTTGATAAATTCTCCTCGTGCCAGGGCTTGTTTACTTATCTGGCACTGGAGGATTGAAAATAGATGTATTATCTGCCAACAGCCACTGTTGATCAGTTGTGCCATAAGGGGCGTTAATGTCCGTTGTTGCTGGGTTTTTTAGGTTGTTGCAGATGTCTATGTTAATGTTGCATTATCAACGCCTTTCATAATTTACAAATCCGTATTGATTGCAAATCTGGCCATGTCCATTAATTCCTTAAGCTCATTCATTCTTTTAATCACATTCTTCTGATTGAGTCTATTACGCGAATGAAATATTTTATAACAATAAAGAAACACTGGTGAACAGTGGAATCAATATTTAAATAAGTCCATACACTTCGAAAACAAGTCCGACATTTATTGACAGACAACACATCACAAGTCCTATTCGATTACAAGCATACATCTGCAATTGCATACATTTGAATCCATATAATATTCTAAGTCCCTGTGTCCAGTAAATGAACATAGTATAGACAGAACAGCATAGCTATTTGCACGGAGCGGTTGCGGATTCCAACAGCGCGACAGTGAGCGTATGAGTTACCAGACGAATGTGAGCAAATATTATGGACTGGTTAATAATCTTTCCTTGTAGTCGGTTTATATACTAACCTTAAATTTTATAGCTATTCACATAACTTGTTATGACCCTGAGTCCCTGGTTCGAAGTAAATATACATATATGCGGCAATCTTTGTGCACCAACACTGGACTGGATATAGGACGCGTTTCACAGCTGACAGATAGGGTCTCGTATCTAAGTCACGGTGCGTGACCTATCAAGCTAAAACGTCCAAAAGTCGATAAATTCTCCATAGCGTTCAGGGTCCGTGAATTACTTAACTGGCATTGGAGGATTGAACATAGATGTATGATCTGCCAACAGCCACTGTTGATCTTGTCCCAAAAGTAATAGGGTAGGCCGCGAGTACCTCTATCACTGCGGGAGTAACTTTTTCACACAGGAATCTGGCACCTGACTAGTGCCAGACAAAAACCCTGTAACATGAAAATTATGTTCTGTCTTAGCATAATACCTAATCCACCAATTTTACAAACAATACAATATTTAATCTAAAAGACCTGGATCAGATCTCTCTGACAAACTCAGCACATCTCCATAAATGAGGTAACACTTTGTACAAGTTTTCATATTCCTCTCCCTAATGTCTGCAACGCCTCTGCTATTCTCAGTGATCTTTTTCCATACAATGTGATAGGTGATGTGATTCCTGGTGACAACCTATAAATATTTTACTACTACCTTTCTGGTAGCTTGATAACATGGTGGAGCAACAAATAGGCTTGTATAAGTCTACTAATGACTTCTTTACTTGCAGTCGTACTGTTTTCTTCATTACCCAAGTCAAACAACATAATTAATAGTATAAATAATGTTAATAATTTCGGTCTTACCACAATTCAAAGAATACACACACAGGAACATTGAATTAGCACAACCTCAGATGTACTGCTTGCTGGACTATGGCGCCCTTATACTTTTTACTAATTATATCTATATTCAAGACACGACACACTTCTCAGCTCTCAAGCGTCCTGCTTCTATGAACAGTCTTCGTGAAAATGACACAGAGCCTTCAACTTTCCCAGTAATCTAAACTGTTTCGACCAATGAGATCTAACTACTAAGTTTGTCAATTCAAATTTTTAAATCTAAGGTCCAATTTCGGTCCAATGTTAGTGTACTTCTCTCGGTCTGTCCGTCCAAACTTGGCATTCGTCAAAAATAGACTTGGTTTTGGCCTAACTCTACAAAAAAAATATTCAGTTTGAGCCATCCCATAATTTCTTTTCCCCTTTCAAACTCCGCTCCAAATCATATTACATTTTCCTCTCAGTCCTAACGTTCCCCTCTTTTGGACTTTGCCCTACCCTCTCATGCCTCTTTTCAACAACTCGTGCAAAAATACGTTACCGATAGCGAATGTCAGAACACTAGTGTGTTAGTCAATGTGTCTGTAACTATCTAGTATTATGACCATATCTTGGCTGTTCGTTGGATTATAGGGTAAATGAAAACATATTTTTTGTCAGGAGACACTATGGCACCCGAATATATAAGTTTTATGAGCCTATGTATAATGGTTCAAAATTCCATAATTTTTTCCATGTTAGTCTTCAATAATATTGAAATCTATAAACTACCACCTGTTCACTTTTTCTACCGCTATTTTCAAACTAAAAACGGTAGTCTCCCGTATTACGTCAGAACTTCGTTAGTTTTATAAGAGCTAAGGTTGTCTGCGTGACCCAATTGCCGACCTTATTTGGAGATTGTGTTGTACTTTCAAATGGCTAACGACACTATCGCCTTTTCGCTAGGTTTTTAGATTCCAACCACGCGTGCAGACGGTATCATTTTTCTGTCTCTCCCCTCTTTTACTCCGTCTGAACGAGTAGGCTTTTCGTGTCATGTTATAAATAGTTTTCAACGACACTAGAAAACGATGGTACCATCTTTTTCACAATACTGTCTGCTAAAATCAACGCGCTTGCGGCGTGGGTGAAGACGAAACTTTATAACTCCACTATTTTCATTTCTACCTTATTTTTATACTTAAAATTAATAATTCTATCTGTGTATCAATGTACATCATCACATAGGGGTATGTCCATTCAATCCCCGCCCAAAAGCCGTATTCTTCAAAACATTAATGACACTCCAAGGCCAGGTTGGACGATTCACATACAAATTTAATAGACATCTTGAAGCTCCAAATATATCTTGATAATATGCACATAAAGTTATGGCATCAATTAGACGGTCTCTAGCGTCGCTGTACAATCTGTAACTTGAACAATGTCGAGGACATTTCCATACAGTGTTTTTATTATAATAATTCAACTCACGTTCATCAGGTCAAAAACATCATTCCTCTTACATAAATACTGGCATCATCGCACGGAGGTTTATGGATGATCCAGAGATGGAATACATAGGAATATGACCAGTAAATCTTCAAACACGCAGGAGCATAGAACACATACGTCCAACACCTTGAATAGACACACTGCGAATCCCCAAAAGCTAAGGGACCCGTTAGTTAGCAGACAGAAAAACTCGCGTCTACAACTTGGCCACCAAAAGTAATGACGTCACTTCCTGAAACCAGGGCAACGGTCTCATAAACAAATCAACTACATGTCGGACTGTATTGATATCGACATACATGTTATGAACTTTACTCATAACAATGTGTGTGTGTGTGTGTGTGTGTGTATGTGAGTGTGTATGTATGTATGTATGTACTCGTATAGTTCAAAAAAAGAAACACAACTTTTTTGGTGTTACTTTTATAAAAGATATTCGCTGATTGGACATCAGTCAACCTATCGACTGTGTCCACCTGCTCATTAACTTCTCGTGGTTACCTGAATTGTACTCACCTCATGATTCGTGAGGTCATGAAAGAGGTCAAGGTCAAAACAACATTTTTGACAATAATTCTTGACAGGTTCATGAGAATCCCGTGAAACTTACTGAACACAAAACTCTCTGACCATATTATTGAATGCCTATAAAAGATTGTCGCTCCTCGAATAAATTAAGTTGAAAATTCAATGCGCAAGTATGGCTCATCTCACTACAGAACAACGACTCATCATCATTGGACGTTTACAGACTGGACAGTTACAAAGTGTAGTGGCCAGACAATTTAATGTGATTAGAAGCACCATTAGTCGCCTTTGGAGGCGATTTCAAGAAACTGGCTCAGTGGCAGACCGGCAGCGCAGTGGAAGACCCAGAGTCACAACTGCTGCCGAAGACCGCTTCATACGGCTGCGTCACCTCAGGAATCGACTTGCATCTGCGTCCTCCACAGTCCAGTCAATGTCAGCAGCTCGTCGAATTTCAGATAACGGTCAGGAACCGGCTGCACGACTCTGGTCTTTGGGCTAGAAGACCCTACAGAGGTCCTGTTCTTACGGACCGGCATCGCCAGAACGGACTGCAGTGGGCGAACCAGCATCGTCAATGGACCGTTGGGAATGACTGGAGACGGGTTTGGTTTAGTGATGAATCATTTTGTGCTCCAGCGACACGATAGACGGAGACGATTTTACCGCAGAGTCCATGAGCGCTACGCCCAGAACAGCGTTGATGAGGCTCCTCCACATGGTGGTGGAGGTGTACTGATGTGGGGGGCGATCAACTTCATGGGAAGAAGTGACCTGGTGCAAATTGAAGGACGCCTGAATGCCCAACGATACGTCGCTGAAATTCTTCGTCCTCACGTCCTTCCACTTCTGGCTGCACGAGGGTCGATTTTTCAGCAGGATAACGCTCGACCTCATGTGGCACAACTCACCACCCAGTTCCTCGCTGACAACAACGTCCAGACCATTCCGTGGCCAGCCATGTCATCAGACATGAACCCCATAGAACACTTATGGGATGAACTCGACAGACGACTCCGCCAGCGAGACGTGGCTCCAGCCAATCTACGACAGTTGTCTCTTACACTGCGGGAAGAGTGGGCAGCCATCCCACAACAACAGATCCAACGGCTAATCGGATCCATGTCAAGGAGATGTCGTTCTCTGATAGAGGCCAGAGGAGGCCATACACCTTACTGACACGGAGGCCTCAGTCGCAAAGAATAAAAGTCCAAACCAAATTTAATGAAACATCATTTCATTGTTAAAGTCTAAAAGTTTCTTCATGCCAAGATTGAAAACATTAATTCCGTAACATAAAATTTGGGTACAAGTTTGAAATTTGGTGTCCATTACCACTGCAATAATGTTGCGTTTCTTTATTTGAACAGTATATATACAGTGAATTTGAAAAATATTTTAGAAATTACGTCACGAATGATGCAAATTTGCGTCATGATATTCTACCGCTGTTATATTCACCGCTGTTATATTGAAAACCACATTTTTGATGACGTAGTCTCGCCCGGGGGTAAATTTCACTGCACAGCGACTTTATAAACACCCTGTGTGTGTGTGTGTGTGTGTTTATATATATATATATATATATATATATATATATATATATATATATATATATATATATATATATATATATATATATATATATATATATATATATATATATATATATATAATTATTGCAACCCATGAGAGGTTAACCATGATATTTTTTTTTCAAACTTTCTATTAGATTGTTTTAATTCGTTGTTGTACACATTAGTGCATAGATTTTAAAATAACTCAGTAAGCCAGACAATGACTTCCGCTTTTGTACATGGTGTTCCTTTCAGCGTGTTCTTTTCTCTTCTGCTCGTTGTGACAGCTTCTTTTCGCCAATCTGAGGTGGAGCCGTAGAGAGCATCGCAACTTGGTGCGATTGGCAACTTCATTCTCCCAAGTTACTGGATTTATGTATAGTGCCTTAGGGAGCCGCGCTGGTGTAATGGTTACCACATTGAGCTGACGATCAGGTGTTCAAGGATCATGCCCGGGCGTGAGCACTTGAAGGAGTGTCATCGACCGGGATTTTGACTGAATAACCTGAACGGCTCCTGAGATAAACCCTCTGTGGATGGGATGGAGCGAAGCTCCTGACTGGGTTAGAATGAAAGTCCACAGGCTCCCCAGCCTCGCAATGACATGTCACTAGGCCGAAGGGCTGAAAACCCAAGTGCCGCTGGTTAAGAAAAAAAAAATATCCAGCGCCATCGTGTCTGACTCGCGAAAGCCCACGTAGTTAGTCTTCGTTGTCTAAGCAGTGCATACATGCTCTGAAGGCCAGCACGTGTCATCACTTCAACATTAGTCACTTTGGCCTACCAGAAATCTCAAGGATGTAGCGTAGACACCATAGATGGAACGTATTTAGCTTTTTCTCTTGCTTAGCATAAGTTGTCTATGTCTCGCTGCTACATAGAAGTGTGCTGGTGACACTGGCATTATGTGCCACGGCTTTGGTCTTCATTGTGAGTTTGGAGTTTTCCCAAAAATCGAGTTGCGTGGCGGGCAAAATGGTTGCTGCTTTGCCAGTGCGGCTGTAATGAATTAATACCACAGTTCATTTACTCAAGAGATGGTTAGTGAAGAGAGCCTTTTAAGGAAGCAGTAGTATGAGCATCCAGAAAACTGTACTTACGGCATTGGGTCGCCCGGAACGTATTCCTTGAAAACATCAAAGAGGGGCATTTTTTGACTGTCGAGCTTCAGAATCATGTCAGTTGCTGTCATGTGTGGACAAAGGATGCCAAACTCAGTTCCAAGCTCATGAATATTGGGTTGAAGCTAGGCAACATAAGAGAAACATCTCTTCATAGAAAGTCAACAGAATGTATGTCTGTGGGTGTGTGTATATACAGGTTTCTATGAAGGAATGAATGTATATTTATGTATGTATATACATATAAAATAATGAGAAATATAGAAAGGCTATGAGGAAATGTCGAAGGACATAGCAGACAACAGAATAATTAACAAATTAAAATACTAAGCAACGAATAAATAAATGCAAAGAAACTGTATTACTTTTGCACTGCTTATATGTATATATATATATATATATATATATATATATATATATATATATATATATATATATATATAATATATATATATATATATATATATATATTATATATTATATATATATATATATATATATATATATAATATATATATATATATATATATATATATATATATATATATATATATATATATATATATATATATATATATATAATATATATATATATATATATATATATATATATATATATATATATATAATATATATATAATAATATATATATATAATATATAATATATAATATATATATATATATATATATATATATATATATATATATATATATATATATATATATATATATATATAATATATATATATATATATATATATATATATATATATAATATATATATATATATATATATATATATATATATATAAAATATATATATATATATATATATATATATATTATATATATATATATATATATATATATATATATATATATATATATATATATATAATATATATATATATATATATATATATATATTATATATATATATATATATATATATATATATAATATATATATATATATATATATATAATATATATATATATATATATATATATATATATATATATATATATATATCTTCTTCTTCTTCCATCCTTAGCCATCAACCGGCAAAGCAGTATGTGGCCAGTACGCCTAGTGGCGTCTTAGGGCAACAACAAATTGATCAATCTATCGCTGTTTCCACCACGCCTAGTGGCGTCTTTGTGGAACAAAAACAGACCAAACAATCTATCATTGTTTCCGTAATCAGATTGGTTGGCAAGCAGGTGATCAGCCCACTGTGCGAAGTTTTTACGGGATGGGGTAAACAGCCCCATGCCCATACCCTCCTTAGTCGCTTTTTACGACATGCGTGGTAGGGTGCAGTGTTACTATTCTTTGCTCCCCTTTCGGGCCCCGGTAACACACGGGTGATATATATATATATATGGCCGTATAACCTACCACCATCAGCATTTATTCATGCTAGAGCCAAGTTTTTAACATAAATGTAAAATTACCATTTTGCTGAAATCGACAAATGGATTCTAAACTTAAATAAAAATTAATTAACCCGAAGCATTGAGAGAAGGGGAAATGGAAGGTATATTTCATTAGGTCAGCGTTAGTAAGAATGCACGCTATCTACCCGTCAGTTGTTATGGTGATAATAGAAATGCAGGTTAAAAGTAGCAACGTCACGTGATGTTTATCCAATGAGAATGTGATTAGCCCGAGCTGACCTAAGCCTTTGCCGGCAACAATAATTAGTTAGACAGTCTAGAAGTATTGTGCCCAGGGGAAAGACGTACAATGTCTATCCAGCCCACAGTTGAGGAATTCAACTACATGATGTTAATCATTTATTTATGTGTAGTTGTGCACTACAACGTTTTTGATTCAGTTTTTCAATGAACAGTAAGTACTTCGCTCGCCTCTCGTTTTTAACTTTTCAGCGTGTGTATTAAAAATGATGAAATCCTTATAAAACTGGAGAGATAAAATAAAAAATGGAGGATTTGAAAAGCAAAATAATTCTGGAGACTATCGAAACAAAACTGCTGAAGGAAAACAACTGCATACATATAATCGCCCAGTATATAAGGAAAGATTGTATTATTGGATAATAATGTTAACACACATCCTGGATTTTGTATGCATGTTTCGAAGAGGAGATTATACAAATGTGTGATATGTGGTACCTAAGGACATATTTTCTGTACAAATTCATTGTCATTTGTTTGACCAACTTGATGTAAATAAAACTTCATCTTATTGGAAACAGGCCGTTAGAAATTTATTTACCTTTGGATAATGTAGATGTCAGTGTTCATATTACACTTGCTCAAAACACCTTAACACCAGCAGTAGAAGGAAAATGGAACGATACCTGAACCCACAGATAGAGTGTAAGAAAATTAAGACCTCTGGCGAGCTTTAAGCCAGTATAGCCAACTCTCGCGTAGATAGGGAACAAAAAACTATCACCCAATAATAAGGCACCCCTGCCACATAAGTGATAATTAGTACCGTGCCCAGTCCCACAAGAAATCACACTGGGTGGGACGGCTACATGTATATATATATACATACATAAGCGTATTCATTTAATGAACAAATTAAAATACTAAGCAACGAATAAATACATGTAAAGAAACTGTGTACTACTACCGCTTATGTATGTATATATATATATATATATATATATATATATATATATATATATATATATATATATATATATATATATATATATATATATATATATATATATATATATATATATATATTCACAGGGCCCGAAAGGGGAGCAAAGAATAGTCACACTGTTCCCTGCCATGCATGTTATAGAAAGCGACTAAGGAGGGTTGGGAATGGAACTGGTTACCCCATCCTGTAAAAAAATTTAAACCACAAAAAACTTCAACAAACATGAACAAGTCAATTAAGGAAATTAAAACAGAGCCATCCAAGACAGGGAAAGGTCTTCTCGCAGTGAGGCATATGATGCAACACAGAGAAAGCCGAAAGGAAGCTGTGTTATTGAGTAACCTTCTTTCTTCTAGGAGAACTTCAAGATCTGGCACCTCGAATTTTCGGACATTAAACGAACAAGGGAAAGTTGCACAAGTAGCAGCAGAAATGAGGGAATATAAAATCGAGGTTCTGGAACTGTGTGAAACAAAGCGGAAGGGGGTAGACAAGAAGAAACTCATCACAGGTGAATTGGTGCTGTCCTCAGGACATGAAGATGAAAGTTCACACCACAGTGAAGGAAAGCTCTTATGTTATCTAAAGAAGCACAGAAATCATTCATTGAATGGGAAGCCGTTGGACACAGAATAATAAAGCTACTTTAAAACAGCTAAACAGAAAATAAATGTAAATGTCATCCAACTAATGACAAAGAAGAGTCTGTGAAAGAAGCATTTTATACTAGACTACAGGAAATTGTGGAAAAAGTAAAAAGAAGAGACATCACAATTTTGATGGGTGACATGAATGCAAAGATAGATAGGTGCAGTCAACACCGGCTTTGAAGAAGTCATGGGAAAACATGGGCAAGGAATAATGAATAAAAATGGGGAACTATTCTCAAACTTCTGTGCTTCAAATTAACTGGCTATAGGAGGAAGCATGTTTCCACATAAGAGAATACACAAGGCAACATGGATATCACCAGACCATATCACAGAAAATCAGATTGATCATATATGCAAAAACAAGAAGTTTAGATCATCATTGCTGGATGTAAAGGCATATAGAGGAGCAGATGTGGCATCAGATCACCACCTTCTGATAGCCAAAGTAAAAATGAAACTCAAGAGATATGCAACAATGCAAAATTATAGACAACAATTTAATGTAGGACATCTAAGAAATCAAGAAACAAGAGACAAATTTGCGGACACAATATCCAATAAATTCCAAGTGCTCCAACAGCTGGAAGATGTAGAGAATACAGAAGACTATTAGCAGCAAATCAAAACTGTATGGAATGAGACATGTGAAGAAATCCTGCGGAAAAGGGAACAAATACAAAAAGCATGGATAACAACAGAAACCATTAATAAGATAAAGGACAGAAAAAACAAGAAAGCAGAGTTAAACACAAGCAACACCAGAAGTTCCAAAGCCAAGGCTCAAGAAGTGTACACAGAAGCAAACAAAGAAGTAAAAAGAAGTATCAAAAGAGACAAGAGGAAGTATATTGAGGAGTTGGCAAGAGAGGCAGAAGATGCTGCAGGCAAAGGACATATGAGAGAACTGTATAGCAGCACAAAGAAGCTAACAGGGAAATACAAGCAAACAAGTTGCCTCATAAAAGACAAGAATAGAAAACTGCTCAGCAATTTACAAGAGCAAATGAAGAGGTGGACAGAATATTTTGAGGACCTTCTCAATAGACCAGCTCCACAAAACCCCCAGGACATCCAGCCAGCAGAAGAAGAGCTACAAATTAACGGCGAAAGACCAACGAATGAAGAAATAAAGAAAGCCATAAAGCTTCTAAGAGATGGAAAAGCGTCTGGACCTGATAGCATTCCAGCAGAGGCCATCAAAGCAGATATCGACACGGCTACAGAGATGTTATATAAATTACTTGGTAAAGTCTGGGAAAAGGAAGAGATACCAGCAGAATGGAAGGAAGGATATCTGGTTAAGTTGCTTAAGAAGGGAAATTTACAAGAGTGCACAAATTATAGAGGAATAATGTTACTATCAGTGCCAGGAAGCAGTAAACAGGATTATCCTTGAGAGATTAAAAGAGTCCAAAGACAAGAAACTGAGATATGAACAAGCAGGTTTTCGACAAAACAGATTCTGTACAGACTAGATAGCCACTTTGAGAATAATAGTTGAACAAAGTCTGGAATGGAATTCACCACTATACATCGGATTTGTGGACAACGAAAAGGCATTTGACAGTGTAGACAGAGAATCACTTTGGAAATTGATGAGGCATTATGGAGTTCCCCTGAAGATCATTAATTTAATAAAGAAAACATATGAAGACATGACATGCAGAGTTCTTCATGAAGGACAGCTAACAGAACCGTTTGGGATTAGAACAGGAGTGCGACAGGGATGCCTCTTGTCTCCATTTCTTTTCTTACTAGCAATAGACTGGGTTATGAGAACATCGACAACACACAACAGAAATGGAATCCAGTGAACTCTGACTAAGCAGTTGAATGATCTGGATTTTCCTGATGACTTGGGCTTGGCTCTTCTGTCCCATAACCGTAATCAGATGCAGGACAAATTGAAAACACTCGATGAGAGGTCACTGCAACTTGGTCTGAAAATACACAGGGATAAGACAAAAATAATGAAAATAAATGCAGGTAATGATAACAGGGTTGAACTTGAAGAAACACCAATACAAGATGTGGAATCGTACACATATCTTGGCAGTAATATAGACAAAGTTGGAGGGACAGACAGCGATATCAAAATAAGAATTCAAAGAGCAAGAGGAGCTTTCATTGCATTGGGAAATAAATGGAGATCAAGAGAAATCGGATCAAACATGAAAATAAGAATCTTCAACTCAAATGTGAAGTCAGTCCTATTGTATGGCTCTGAGACACGGAGAACAACAAAGACAACTACCAAAAAGCTACAGACTTTCATAAATGGGTGCTTGCGTAGAAGAGAGTGATTAAAATGGTATGACAAGGCTACCAACGTGGAACTGATGACAAGAACCAGACAAGTGCCAGTGGAATAAGAGATGGCGATGGATAGGACACACACTGAGGAAACCTACTAATAGCATTACAAGGCAGTCCTTGTTCTGGAACCCCCAGAGCAAGAGAGGCAGAGGTAGACCAAGAAGCACGTGGAGAAGAGAGCTGGAAACAGAGGTGAAAATGATGAGGAGAACGTGGAAAGAACTTGAAATGATGGCACGTGACAGGAGGACTTGGCAGATGTTTGTTGAAGGCCTATGCTCCTTTGGGAGTGGAGGGTTATGATGATATATATATATATATATATATATATATATATATATATATATATATATATATATATATATATATTATATATATATATATATATATATATATATATATATATATATATATATATACGAGGGGCGTTCAGAAAGTAATGCACCACATCGTTTTTCTCAGGAGCTGTTTATTCGAAAAGCATGAAATTTATATACAATATACATGGATATGTCATGTAAACATCGGTATTATTCAACATAATCCCCATCAACTTGTACGGCTTTATGCCAGCGCGAAACAAGTGCATGTATTCCTAACCCGTACCAGATTTTGTCTTGATCATGTAGCCATTTCTTCGCTGCATGAATCAGTCCTTCATCATCTTCAAACCTTGTCCCACGGAGTACATCTTTAAGTGGACCAAATAGATGAAAATCAGAGGGAGCCAAATCGGGACTATAGGGTGGATGGGGTAGTACAGTCCAACCCAATTTGGTGATTGCTTCCCTTGTTGCCAGACTTGTGTGAGGGCGCGCATTGTCGTGAAGGAGAAGCAGGTCTGCTGGATTCTTGTGCGGCCGAACTCTGCGAAAACGTTGATTGAGTTTATTCAATGTCTTAATGTAAGCTTGCGAATTGATTGTCTCTACTCTTGGCATAACGTCCACAAGAATCACACCTTCAATGTCACAAAAGACAGTGATCATGACCTTTCCAGCTGAAGGAATTGTCTTGAATTTCTTTCTTCTTGGTGATTGCGGATGATGCCACTCCATTGACTGTCTTTTTTTCTCAGGTTCAAAATGATGTGCCCAGGTTTCGTCGCTTGTAACGATCTTAGCCAAAAAGTTCTCTCCATCAGCATTGAAACGCTCCAACAATTCAGAAGAAATTGCGTTCCTTTGCAATCGGTGGTCATTTGTTAGACTTCGAGGAACCCATCTTGCGCAAACCTTAGAAAATCCGAGAGTTTTTATAACTGCATTTGCACTACCAATGCTGACTGACAGCTGTAAGGCCAATTGTTGAGTAGTGATTCGCCTATCAGTAAGAATAATGCCCTCAGCGCATTTCAACATTTCTGCGTTGGTGGCTGTGGCAGGACGTCCACAGCGCGGCCGATCAAGCAGTTCCGTATCTCCACTTCCTGATTCTTTGATTCTCTGAACCCAGCGACTGACTGTAATCCTGTCGACTGCAAACCTTCCATACACATCACATAGACGCTTGTGAATATTCACAAGTTTCCTTCTCAGCAACGAGAAATTCTATCACAATTCGCTGTTTATAACGCAAGCTGCTAACACGCTCCATTTCAACGGTTTAGGGCAGCCGTATTATTTGGCCGGTTGCAGTACAATTTAGTGCACACAATTGGCACTTGCCATATTTGAAGTGTGCAAAATTTCATGCTTCTATCTTCATTATTAGCTGAGGAAAACGATGTCTGAATGCCCCTCGTACATACATACATACATACATACATATATATATATATATATATATATATATATATATATATATATATATATATATATATATATATATATATATATAATATATATATATATATATATATATATATATATATATATATATATATATATATATATATATATATATATATATATATATATATATATATATATATATATAATATATATATATATATATATATATATATATATATATATATATATATAATATATATATATATATATATATATATATATATATATATATATATATATATATATATATATATATATATATATATATATAATATATATATATATATATATATATATATATATATATATATATATATATATATTAATATATATATATATATATATATATATATATATATAATATATATATATATATATATATATATAATATATATATATATATATATATATATATATATATATATATATATATATATATATATATATATATATTATATATATATATATAATATATATATATATATATATATATATATATATATATATATATATATATTATATATATATATATATATATATATATATATATATATATATATATATATATATATATATATATATATATATATATATATATATATATATATATATATATGTATATATATGTGTATATATATATATATATATATATATATATATATATACGAGGGACGGTCAAAAAGTAATGCCTCGTAATTTTTAATTTCATTCAATAGGCAAGAAAACAGATAAAATTCACATTGAAATGTAGCCCCAAGTCTGAACTTCAAAAATTTATTTCTCAATGTAGTCTCCGTTATTTGTTACAGTTTTTGTTCATCTTCTCACAAGGGCATGTATCCCCGCACGATAAAAATTTGTGTCCTTTTTCCTAAACCACTGGCGTACGGCGCGTTTAAGGGTCTCAGTGTCCTTAAAGTGATGTCCGCGAAGATCTTCTTTCAGTGGTCCAAGCAGATGGAAGTCAGAAGATGCAAGATCGGGACTGTAAGGGGGATGTGGTAATAATGTCCAGCCAAATTCTGCAATCGCATCAATGGTGCGTTTAGCGGTGTGTGGCGTGGCATTATCGTGCAACAGTAGTGCAGTTCTCTGATCTTTTAATGGGTAAAGTCGCCGAAGACGACCTCTAAGCTTCTTCAAAGTTTCAATGTAACGATCTGCATTCACCGTGTTTCCCTGTTCCAAGAAGTCGAGAAGAATCACACCCTTCTCTTCCCAAAACACGGAGGCCATAACTTTCCCTACAGATGGTGAACTTTTGAACTTCTTTCTTGTCGGCGATGTTGTCTGTCTGTCAACATTCTGGGTACCCACCGTGCACAAACTTTTGAATAACCCAGGTCTTTAATGATGTTCTGGACACTGCCTTTACTAATGGACAACATGGAAGAAAGTTCATCCAGTGTTACCCGACGGTCACCACGAATGATGCCAACAATTCGATGAATGTTGTGTGGAGTCACTGCGGTAGACGGACGGCCAGTCCGCTTTGCGTCAGCCATTGAGGATTGACCTACTTCAGCTTCGTCACAACGATGTACCCAACGTCGGACAGTGCTAACATCCACTGTTGAATCTCCATAAACATTCTTAAAACGTTCGTGGATGCGAATTGGGGTCTCGCCTTTAGCATTGAGGAATTCTATGACATAATAATAGCCCTTCAGTCATAACTGACTATGGGAATGCGCCCCTGAGGTGACAGCCCTCAGCTGCTTATTTTCCTGTCGACGTTTTATCTCCTCCTCTGCTTGTTGTGTGAGCCTCTCTTCGCCCAATCTGAGGTGGCGCCGTAGATAGCATCGCCACTTAGTGCGATCGGCAGCTTCATCCTCACATGTTGCTGGATCCATGTCCAGTGCCCTCATATCTCTCTTGCACACATCTTTGAACCTCAGCTGTGGTCGCCCAACTGTTCTCTTGCCATCTGCTAATTGTCCGTAGAAGATATCTTTTGGGATGCGACCATCTTCCATGCGGCGAACATGGCCAAGCCAACGAAGTCTGCGCTGTCTAAGCAGTGTATACATACTTTGAAGGCCAGCACGTGACAACACCTCGACATTTGTCACTTTATCTTTCCACGAGATGCCGAGGATGCGGCGTACACACCGTAAATGGAAGGTATTGAGCCTTCTTTCTTGCTTAGCATAGGTCGTCCAGGTCTCGCTGCCATATAGGAGTGTGCTGGTGACGCAGGCATTATATACCGCAGCTTTGGTCTTCATTGTGAGTTTGGAGTTTCCCCAAACACGCAATGTGAGGCGGGCCAAGGTAGCTGCAGCTTTGCCAATGCGGCTGTCTGTTACACATAAGAATTTCACCATGTTATCTATGTACGCAATTTTTTCTAATGCAAGGTATATAACTCTTGGAATTGGAGTTACGTTTTACTTTAGGTGGTTACCTGTTCTTATGCCCTTCGGTTGCCGGTATGATTGTTGGTTGACCGATGTTGGGTCATGTCCATTTATGGAGCGCTCAGGCCCACTTTTCTTGTAAACGTTTGTCAAACTACGTCGATAATTATTTCCTATCCTTATAAGGCTCGATTTTAAGTGTAGTTCTTAGAATGTGCCCATAGCTTTGACGGTTGTGTGAATTGTATTCAAATTGAACGGTTCTGCGCATGTCTGTTGTTTGGTTGTGGGTTTTGTACCAGCTTCCGCCCGTGAATGCCACAGTTTTTGTCGAGTGAGACAGACGGCGTTTTCAGCGTCTGTCATGATTATATTGTTTGGGAAATGGAAGTCCTCTATAGTGTTCATCTCAGATGATATTTCCATTTTGTGATTCAAAGCGCCTGGAGGCGAGTGAGTTGTGTATTGATTCTTGAAGAGAAGGTAATTGCTCTACATTTGATAATCATTGTCGCTAACTTTTATAATTGACATTTTGTGCCTAGTTGTCAACTTTCCCTGGGCGGGAAAGAGTCGACGTTATGAGAAGCTTTCAACTCACGAATCACCATGTTGTTATGCATCGGGTTGATGCATGTCCTAAAGGCTATCTGCTTGTTGGACTTTACTGCTCTGGCGGTTCTACGTCAGTCTAGGTTTGATACCGTTGTTATTACAGGGAATCAGAGGACATTATTTGATACTTCAGAAGTCGTGCCTGTCTTGCTGGAGGTCAGGGAAGGAGAAGGAATTTAATCTCCTGCATTTATACATTTATAAAGATATCGACTGTTATAGAAAAGGATGATTTCCACACCTGAATATATTTACAGTCGTTTATGATGCATTGAAGCCCATGATTTGATTCACCATTATTATGCTGTCTGCTGTCGAATGTTGTGCTGACTATGTCGATATAATGAAGACTGTTCTACATGTTAATGTCTACACATCTTGTCATTGTGGCGTCCCAATAAATGATGGAAACGTCACTAGCAGTTACAACATTCATTGACTTTCTACGTCGTGAGTTTATGTGACGTCCTGTGTGGACTCTACTTTACTGCTACCTGTTTGACTCCACATATACACAAACCAGACCAAAGACACCATACTTCTGCGCCTTCATCATCTCTGGTGTCTAGTGGTGATACATCTACATCCACCCTCAACATTTGGCGTCTCAGCCATTATCATTTGGTGGTAAATAATCACCTCTTATCACTGTCAATTTCTGTATCCAGTGAGAGTTTGTCATTGATGGTAGACCCTAGGTATGTGAAATGGTGCACCACTGCCAATTCATAATTATCGATAGTGATAACTGGTGCAGCACCCGCATCCTGACTCAGTACATTCGTTTTCTTTAGACTTATTGTGAGGCCAAAGTCCTTGCATGCTTTAGTAAAGCGATTCATCAAGTTCTGAAGCTCCTGTTGGCTTTGAGTGACGACTGCAGCATCATCAGCGAACAACAAGTCTCTTATAGTGACCCTTCTGATTTTTGTTTTTGCCTTCAGCCTTGAAAGATTAAACAGACGGCCATCTGACCTAGTGTGAAGGCATATTCCTTCAGTTGCATCTCTGAATGCATGTTTCAAGAGTAAGGCAAAGAAGATCCCGAAGAGGGTCGGACCCAGAACACAGCCTTGTTTTACGCCACTTCGTATGTCAAAGGGCTGTGACGTGCTTCCAGCATATTGGACTGTTCCCTTCATGTCGTCATGGAATGACTTTATCATTTCCAGCATTTTAGAAGGGCAGCCTATTTTCAGGAGGATTTTGAAGAGTCCATCCCTACTAACTAGGTCAAATGCTTTTGTGAGGTCTATAAAGGCGATATATAAAGGCCTTTTCTGCTCTCTTGATTTTTCCTGAAGCTGACGGACAGAGAAGATCATGTCTGTTGTTGATCTACCAGCTCGGAATCCATACTGTGACTCTGGATATATGCGCTCAGCTAACTTGTGTAGTCGCATTAAGATGACTTTGGTAAAAACCTTACCAACAATACTAAGAAGAGAGATGCCTCTGTAGTTATTGCAATCACTTCTGTCTCCTTTATTTTTATACAGTGTTACAATCTTGGCATCTCGCATGTCTTGAGGAATAGTTGTCTCTTCCCAGCACTGGCACAGCACCCTATGCAGGGGATGTAATAGCGTGCTCTTACAGCATTTGATTAAATCAGGAGGAATTCTATGACATAACGTTGTTTTAACCGAACGTCTTTGGCAGCCATTTTTAAACTGTTACAGTGGTGCCACCTGTTACTGAAACAGGTTGGTAATGCTATACAGTGCAGAAGAGTGTTTGAGGAATCCTGCTAAATTTACAAATTGCACACCGATGCAGTATTTACATACATAACAAATAGGAGGCATTACTTTTTGACCTTCCCTCGTATATATATATATATATATATATATATATATATATATATATATATATATATATATATATATATATATATATAGAGAGAGAGAGAGAGAGAGAGAGAGAGAGAGAGAGAGAGAGAGAGCTCTGTTTAAAGTGTGTGTTTAGTAACTTTGACTGAGACAAACATGTAGTACATTTAAAAGATTATTTCGAAGTTAAATTTGTAACATTACTGTCAAGTGCTTAGCTGTGTGTGCACATTGACAAATATGTATTACATTACACATGGAGCGACAAACATGGCTCGTTATACACAGCTAATGTTAACTCACTGAACTCCAACAAGTAGGCACGATATCCGACAACTTTATGTCACAAACTTGAGCATAAACACAATAACACAGGCAGACTGCCGCTTTGGCCATAAATCACAAGAAAAGCACAATGTATGATGTGCATAATTGGAACATCATCTAATGGAACGAATTTCACTATCTCAATATATTGTCTACTTTCCGTCATCCACTTCGCCTTCACTCTCTACATAATCTCTCCTCGCTCCAATTTCTCTCTCGAATCCCTTCTCCTGCATGACCCTTTTCACCCGTGACCAGTCTTCACCACCACTTCGTTCACAACAACTCAGTCATGCCCGTGAACTCGACATTAGCACTTACTGCTACTAATGCATTCATGCCTACAGTCAAACTTAACATTCACTCACTTCAACTCACAACTTACATAAACGCATCTAGCTCCCATCGGAGCATAAGTATTGACATTCATTCTTTAACCCTTTCGTGACAATTACAAATAACACAATTTAATAATCACTTTAGGTTTAACAGTTTGAAAATAATTTGAATAGTTATGGCTAAAGAAAAGCTATCGTCCTCGTATTTGGGGATTGCGAAAAGGGTTAAGAAGTTAGTGGCACATATATTTGAACTTAGCTGCCAATGACGGTTCTGTCTTTTCACACTGATCACTCGTCTCTGGTCAAGGTTGTCGGGTGTAGCTCGTCTCTTATAATCATCAAGGAAAGTCTACAAAGTGCGTCCTTTGTCTTAACGCGTAGGCCACTGATCCAAGTCTTGTTCCAGAACTAGTACGTTCTGCTGATATCGCCAAAAACAGTGATTGAAGAATAGAATAGAACGCTCTTCTGTGTTTGGCGTTCTCCGACACATATTTATGTGTTCCCCCTCTTCTATTTCACCATCTCACTTAACTCAGAGTTTACCCTCGATGAGAATTAAATTTAATCCCTCAGGATAAAACTTCCTTTACATTTAAACTGAATAGGTTTAGCTTTACATTACACTTAAATGAAAAGGCTAAACGTACAGATATAATATGTTTTTCATTTACATCTCCACTGTTTGAAAAGTGTTCACAATATAAATTCATTCATGTTTCATTTACATTTACACTTGTGGAAAAGTTTGAAACTTCTATTAATTAAAAGGAATATTTTCATCTGGACATGTATGCTGGTTTAAAGCGTGAAAGCTTACATTAATTTTAAAGTGAATATGTTTATAGGGACATTTACACGGCTTTGAAATGTAAGTCTGTTTCTCAGAATGTACATCATTTCTTTTCATCTTTCCTTCCCTGCTCCATAGGGAACCTGGAACTACTTTATTCTTTTGTTCTCTTTACGAAACTATCAATAAAGCAATCACCAGTCCGTGTTGTGGTGGTTTATGAATCATCGTTCTATATACTGAGGTTGCCAGCCTCAAATGACTTTGACATCCAATAGCGAGTTTCACACATTAAACTTCACATGGTAATGTATACATATATATGTTAGTTCAAATGTTAGTAATAAAATATGAAATGTAAATCCCAACTTACGCCAATCCTGGCTACAGACGTCGCACAGATGAACAAAAGAGACGAATCTTTCTCTTACACGTGTCTGGGATTCTGTAATTCTACAATAGATTGCCCCTTCTGACTCCGTGTTTCTTCGGTTTTCCTAGTTCCGTGTTCCTTATTAAATGTAAAGATTGCCTGTGCTTTTCTAAGTCTTATCTGGTTCTCCAATAAAAGATCCAGATAACAAATAGGAATTATGAATCTAGTTCTTCACTCTGGCGAAGGTCTGATGTTGTCTTGGCGAGCGTGCAAATCACAGAGAAATAAAACTGTGAAATTGGTCAGCCTATATTCCCTCCAAGTTTGTTTTGAATCTAATCAGAAAGATCCAATTCGATCATTTCGAATAATGCAGATAGGGTGTGATATTTTCAAAATAGTCCCACGTGAAATAAGGTGCGTGCCTGCAAAGGCCACATTACCATATATGGACATCTGATGCCTTGCATACGCTCTCACAAACACACTTGTAGACTCATATTGTCTAAAATGTAATAAATCCATGATTACTTTTTAATCAAGGACCGGAAGAGATTATATCATAAGTTCCGCCTCGTGCACGGGTTACCGTGTTTCGCCAGACAAACAAATCTGGTTTTATTTAATACTTCTTCCCAACGTAGCTTGAATAAACGACCTTCGCTTGAAAAGATGGTCAGAGAGATTATGCGATAAAATATTATCGCTGGCCGGGTCACCAAACCTGGCGAAGCGTAAATACGTCTAAGGAGTGGTAAACAATAAGATACGCATTACTCCCGTAGCAATTACTGCCATAGGGGAGTGGCGTGTCAGAGACTTCACTATGCTATGTCCATCATAGAGCAAAATAGTGAAAATACAAATGAAAAGGCATGATTTATGATAAATAAAAGCGATGAGTGAGAAAAATGAAGAAAAAAAGGATACTGCCGGAGGGCTGAAGGTGTGAGAGATCACACAAAAGAGCATGTTCAGACGTTTTGTCACAAGAGCCCAGAACCGAAGCACAATATTTTAGCTCTGCATAGTTGGAGAGCCCCCTTGGATGGCGGGGAATGCACAGTATGCCACGCATTTATTACTCCATCTTGGGACCAGATGTGACGATTCTTTAAATGAAAGCCAAGCTGGAGAAACTGGAGCACATGACTTCAACTCAGCACGTTTCAGAATGGCAGAAAAGGAACAGGAAAAAACCTAGATCTACAGTGCAGATAATACCAAGGAGTCTTCAACTTGGAATTGGCTGCAAAAGAGTGAGAAGCTCAGCAGCCCTAGTTAAACACTTTTCATTATTTTTTTTCTTCTTTGTGACTGTGGCTAACAAATATTATCCTTAAAATTTTAGCCTTTCTCATGTTTTACTGATGTCTAAAATTTGTTCATTTTCATTTTGTACTGCGTGTTTATCATCTGTTTAGTCGCTGTTTTTTTTTTTTCCCACAAGCATTTCAGGAAATTATAAAACAGAATAATGTCGCTTCATTTTCTAATCCTCTTTGTCGTGAAGTGTTCTGTTTTCACAACACGTCCTTCTGTGTACCTCTGACGAAACCACGCGACATACTTTATGATAACTGCCTGATACACGGACCAATCAGAAGGTACCTTTATGCCTTGTTTAGTAAAGCCTGGTACAGTCAAAATGGCCAACCTAAAATGTGCAAATGAGTGGAAGATGACAATTAATTACAGACTTAGGAAAGAAGTACCACCTGGAAGAGGTCACCAATACGATACTGGGAAGGTTGCTCTACACGTCTGTGCAGAGACTTTTACGACCAGTAGTATATTAAGAGAGAAATCTTTGGTTGAATGCATCGAGGCCTCAGGTTAGTCCATAATTTTGCTGTTTAGAGTACGCATAGAATAAAATGCACTTAGGAAAGTAAAAGACTATTAGCTAGGAAGATGTAGAATAATACAGGGCGTGTTTTAAGCTTCAGATGAAGAAAATCGCTCCAGGAATAACGTAGATAAATAAATTCTTAGTTTTTATGATTTGCACACCTAGGCAGATTTTACAAACATTTTTGGATGCAAATACTAGCGAGCAGGGGAAACCCCCTCTGGCGTCCGACCTCGGACTATAAATAACGGTGTTCTAAACGAAAATAGGTTGGGAGCCGCGCTGGTGTAATGGCTAGGGCGTTGTACTGGCGACCAGGTGTTCACGGTTCAAACCCGGGCATCAGCGTTTGAAGGAATGTTTACGACCGGAAATTTGACTGAATAACCTGAACGGCTCCTGTGATAAACCCTCTGTGGATGGGAAGGAGCGAAGCTCCTGACCGGGTTGGAAGGAAAGTCCTCAGGTTCCCCAGCCTCGCAATGACATGTCATTGGGCCGAAGGGCTGAAAGCCTAAGTGCCGCTGGTTAAGAAAAAAAAAAAAAAAACGAAAATAGGCCAGTCATATTTTGAAAATTACAGCGAGCGCAAAAAGTGTTAGTGAATAGTGCCTTGCCTTCTGCATCCGAGAGCAGACCATTATAACCATTAACTGTATGTGCCTGAGGGTAAGAAAGAATATACACATATATATATATATATATATATATATATATATATATATATATATATATATATATATATATATATATATAATATATATATATATATATATATATATATATATATATATATAATATATATATATATATATATATATATATATATATATACTGAAGCACATTAAAAACGCACCACCTGTATAATCCAGGAACAGAGTGTGAAATGTAAATATAAGTGTGTACAAGTTTACATATTTGGAATCTTTATTCATTTTCCTATGAATCCATGCTGGTCATTAATTTGTACATTTGATTGTTATGAAATTCATTGCATTCTGTGCAGGCAAGGGAGAAAACCAAAAATACAAAAAAATGCACGTGCGTTATCCTGCTGGAGAAGCTGCAAGTCTGGATAAATTGTGAACGCAGGAGCAACCAGTGCATCCAGAACCTCAT
This sequence comes from Oreohelix idahoensis, assembly GCA_024509875.1. NCBI lineage: Eukaryota > Metazoa > Mollusca > Gastropoda > Stylommatophora > Oreohelicidae > Oreohelix > Oreohelix idahoensis. The sequence goes on along the minus strand of JAMPIV010018253.1, from coordinate 65,999 downwards.
CTCGATATGTCACAGCATTAACATTTCCACGGAAGACGTGAAGAGGCAAGCGATGGTGAAAACTGAATCCTCCCCAAATGTGAATACTGCCACCTCGAAATCGGTTGACACAGCAATCTGCAAAGCGCTCTTCACACCGTCGCTAATGTTGAATCTGTTCTCGTCTGTGAATAGGACAGCATTCCACTGCAGTCTAGTCCATCTGATATGTTGCTCTGCCCATTGCAGGCGCTGCTAACGATGTCTGTGAGTCAAGTTTGGCCCAACATAAGGTCGTCTTGCAGTAAGGCCTGTATCTCTGAGTCGTCGTATGACTGTCATTCGAGAGACTTGCCCATGTCTATCCACTATTGCTCTTGCTGTTTGACTTGCCGGGAGAGTACGATTCCTTAGGTGACTCAGCACAATATGACGATCTTGCGCAGGGGTAGTAACTCGTGGTTGGCCACTCCAAAGTCTATCCCGGGCACTGCCAGTGGTTCCGTAACGTTCATTGAGACGTACAATAGTGCTGTGGTGGCAATTCATCCTTCTGGCAATGGCCCGCGAGCTCATTCCGGTCTCCAACATACCAATGGCTCGTTGGCGGTCGTTTTCAGATAGTCGTGGCATTTCAAGCACATGTACTGGGTGTTTTGTCTCAACGGCCTTTTTATACCGAGTATACTGCCACAACGTGTACACATTTTCAGGGTCATAGCTGTTGGGAATCGTGTTGCACGTGTAACTTTCATCGTTTTCATGTAGTCTGTACACACACCCGTGGGTTGAATCTTGCACTTTCCATTCCAGCAGCCATTCGCTCTCTACCTCATGGCAAACACGGGGAAAATCCATTCCCACACTTTTTTTTTGCCAGCTTCTCGGCATCAGTATATATAATAGTGGTGCGTTTTTAATGTGCTTCAGTATATATATATATATATATATATATATATATATACATACATACATATATATATATATATATATATATATATATATATATATATATATATATATATATATATATATATATATATATATATATATATATATGTATTTTTAGTGATTAATTTATTTGTGCGTTGGGAAGTGTGTAGAATGTGTTAGAAAACTACGGTGTGTTACTGGCGGACTTACTGGCCTGTGTATAATTCTGGAGGCAAAAGCCAGCCTTGTGAAATATTCAAAATAATTGAGAATGAATGGCAAAAGTTTGTCAGTGGGTTTAGAAAAGCATTTAAAGAATTATTTCTAGATGGAATGACACTCACACCAGGAACGTAAGGAAGGATGAAAGCGATTATTTTACTGGATTGTTTAAGCTATTACTTAGTGTTTTAGGTACTTGTGTCTTTATTAACCCACAGATTAAAATTGTTGAAATTTAGAAGCCAAACGGAGCACCGTACTTTTTAAAAAATTTGTTTTTCTTAAATTCGCGCGAAAAAACTAACACGACGCGCGGCAAATCTCTCTCACAGTTCGCCAAGATCGTTAAAAATGTCGTCTTGGCTACTAGCACGATAACTGGCGCGCTCTCTCTCTTTCACTACGGCAATGTACTTGATCGCTGTCTCTTTCTCCACGGCAATGTACTTGTGCGCTCTCTCTTTCACTACGGCAATTTATCCATACGGTTGTGTGGCAGGACATCAAAGGGATTATTCGTCTGGTTGGGTGATGGTGGTGGTAAGAGTCTCTCTTCTGTGGATTGAAGTGACGTCAATTTGTAGCAATGTAATTTATATGGTCCTGTGTAGGGAATGAAACAGCTCGATTGTTCTGTGATCTACATCGATTCGAATTGCATGGGATTTTGCGAAGGTTGCTTACTCTACATCTTTGCAACCTGGTGATGCGTGATGCCATATGATGATGGATGGCATCCGCATGTCTGGTTTTGTGTAGTGTGTAGATGTGTTCAGTCAAAACAATGTTCATGCAACAATAACAGGGCAATCCACATAGGACGTCAGTAAACTCACGACGTATAAAGTCAATGAGTCTTGAAACAGCCGTTGACGTTTTTCTTCATTATTTATTGTGGACGCCACAGTGACAAAATGGTTACGCAAATGTGTAGGCACATCAAACAGTCATTATCACAGCAACATTCAATACAGCAATAAACGGTAGACAGCATTACAATGATGAGTCAGATGCATGTTATATTTCAAAGTGCTGTAAATGTAGTCAGGTGGAAAACTCCATCCTTTTCTATAACAGCCAGGAGATAACCAGATGTATGAGATCAGTTCACTCTCCTTAGTTTGACTTCAGCAAGACAGACACGTCTGCCGAAGTATAAATAATGTCCTCAAAAATATCCTCTAGATAATAAAGGTTTTCTAAACCTAGTTCATTTAACAAAGTAGCAAGTAATGGTCCTTGGTACATGCATCAACCGATGCAGTACAATGCAGCGACATGTGAGCTGGAAAAGAACATCTCGTGACGACGACTTTCGGAGACAGGCTATGAATCGAAATCGCTCACGACCCAAAATCGATAGAGTTAATGAAAAAGTCAATTTACCTTGCTTTCATGAAATACACAGAAATATCACGCCTCCCGACATGTGGGAAAACACTAGAGGTATTATCTCGAATAAACGAAATATCCATAAGAGGACTACACATCCCTGACAGAACAAAAAAAGCGGAGATCCCCTCTTCAACGAGGCATCTCTTTCGCCATTCCAAATCGCTCACTCCCCCACTAGTGGTGGGCGGAAACCCATCGACCAAACAACAAGACAAGTCATGCGCAGTCCAGCGCAAAATGACCACAGCTCAAACTTAACTGCATTCGATACCAACGCGAGAAGACAAATGCTTACCGAGAAAAGTGACTATAAATTTCAAGCAGTTGTTGCCCTTGCGTTATAAAACAGATATTGAAATAAAACGATGTTGCGAGAATTTATCACGCAACATATCACCACCTCCTCCCGATAAAAAAAAAATGTGGAACATATTTTTTTTTTCAATATCAAAGAGCAAGCGATAAGCGGCTCAAAACGCACGAATTATGCGCTGATAATTAATTAAATTGCCAAACAATAGGCTAATTATAGAGTGTCTGGTGAGGATATACCTCAACAGAAAAATAAATATGTCTCAAAAAATATTCACATCGGGGAGGTGTCACCAACACACATCACGTTAGCATGTAAACACAATATACGTATGCAAGTTACTATAATCATCATTAAACAGCATACTCTAATATTGTCTTTAAAAATGGATGTACAAATCTGATAGGAAAATTTAAATAGTACATTCTTTGACATGTAATGACATAAGTACATAGTAAAGTTAAACTACATGACGATCCAGGACATATGCTCTGGTATTCCGAGGGTAAGTACACAATCTAGAACTCGTAAGGTAAGTCCTCAGCTCAACAATGACATTCTGAGAAAGTACAAGCAATATAATGCTAATTAATAACTAATATGCTTCATAAGGTACAATACATTATTAATAATTGTGGCTGTTTAGTAAACTAACGGCCCTTATATTAACTACTCAGTCCTCCTCTATCATCTTAAAAAACGAACAGAAGAAGATGACAACAAAGCACGATAGTGTGTACATATAAAGTAAGTACAGATGTGCTAATCTATTGTAGAAATATAGGTGTGTTATGACTCTGTAATATATAGAAATATAGGACAGAAGTATTAGTTGGAGTCATGTGGGCATCTAGACAAAATGTCAGCCATCACATTATCCGCACCACGGATAGCTCGTACCGTGAAGTGAAAAGGTTGAAGAGCTATAGCATATCGAGTGGATCTCGAACTCTTCAAATTCTTAGTCTGAATAGCTGTAAGAGCTTTCTGATCAGTCTCTAGAATGAAATGTGCGCCCAGGAGGAATCTTTGTAGCTTTAGAATTGACCAAACCATCGCTAACAACTCACGGTCTAAAACCGAGTAGTTCCTCTCTGCCGCATTTAGTTTTCTAGAAATGTACATAACAGGATGCAGAGTATTTGCATATTCTTGCATCAGTGCTGCTCCAATCCCAGTGGATGAAGCATCACTCCGAAGAACAAAAGTCCTATCAAGAGTAGGTAATCTTAAGATGGGAGGAGAAGAAAATATATTCTTGATTTGGTCTAGTGAAGATTGGCATTCTTCAGACCAACGGACCAGATTAGGCGAACCTTTCTTCAACAATGTTGAGAGAGGTGCCATGATCGAAGATAAATTTGGAATAAATCTCCCATAAAATTGAATTAAACCTAAGAGACTCCTAACTTGTTTCTTCGTTTTAGGAACAGAGATGTTCAGTATTTTGGAAGTATTGTGGTCTTCTGTCTTCAAGAGACCATGACCAACACGATGACCCAGGAAAGAGATTTCACCAAAACCAACAAAAGCTTTAGAAGGTTTTGCTGTCAAATTATTCTCACGTAGAGTGGACAGTAAGTCATATAACCCTAAATAGTGATCTTCCCAGGTATCACTGAAGAGACAGATGTCATCTAAGTATGCGATGACATCCGAACGATGTGACAGAATTCGACGCATCATGCGAACGAAAGTGGCAGGGGCGTTCATGAGACCAAAAGGCATAACATTCCATTGAAATAGACCCCTAGGTGTAGAAAAAGCAGTAAGAGGTTTGGCATGCTCTGCTAAAGGCACTTGCCAATAACCTTTAGACAAGTCAAGTTTAGTGAAGAATCTAGAATTAGAAAGTCTAATCAGTAGATCTTCTAACAAAGGCATCGGTTCAGCGTCGAACTTTGTGACCTGATTCAATTTGCGATAATCAACGCAAATTCGTATGTTCTTATCCTTCTTCCGGACAATAACCATGGAAGAAGAATATGGTGAAGTCGATGGTTCAATTATATTTAATTGAATCATTTCATCCAATTCCTTTTCCACTTGCGACTGAAAGTGTATAGGAATAGGATACGGCCTAACCCTAATTGGATTATTGTCGGTAAGAATTATGTCATGTTCTATGACATCTGTGTGTCCAGGAATGTCAGTGAGAACATCCTGAAATGTTTGTAACATCGACGAGACTTGTCGATGTTCGTCACCAGAAAGATTAGGAGAAACAGAAACGTTTTTCCAAGATTCCGTGGAATGTAATGGAACCACTGGAAGGGGAAGGTTGACATCAGAGAAGGTAGCTTCCTCATCCTGAATGACAGACAGGGATGAATAATGACCGTGAGGTGCAGGAGCATCATCCGTTGCCTGGAAAATAGGCAGCAAATAGTCCGGACGTTCGTGAAATTCCGAAAGCATGTTTATGTGGAAAGTTTTATGCTTTCCATCAATATCGACCACATAGTCAACATCGGAAATCCGAGAGACTATTGCATACGGACCTTTCCATGCAATAAGAAGTCTATTTTCCCTACTGGGGAGTAGGACGAATGCTTTGTCACCTGGACAAAGTTGTCGTAGACATCTATTCTTGTTAGCAAACTGCCTTGCCTTCTCTTTAGCAATTTCTGATGAAGCAGTTGCTAGCTTACATGCCTCAATGATCTTTTGTCTAAGAGCAATGACATACTCATATGAGGATTGAGTTTCATCGCTAATATCATCGGCAGTGATGAGATCGTGTAATAAAGACATAGGGCCGCGTGGACGCGCGCCAAAGACAAGTTCGAAGGGAGAAAATCCTGTGTGTTCATTAGGGACTTCTCTATAGGCAAAGAGAGCCGCGGGTAAAACCCTGTCCCAATCTTGAGGATGATCTTCAGTTATCTTACCAAGCAAAGTCTTGAGCGTTCTATTCAGACGCTCAACTAACCCATTAGACATAGGATGGTAGATACTACTGAGAGATCGTTCAATATGTAAGGTAGACATTACCTGTGACATAGTGTCAGATATGAGTTGAGTGCCATGGTCTGACAATATTTCTCTGGGGAACCCCAAGCGAGAAAATATCAACCAAAGAGCATCTGCGATATCTGTAGTAGATATGCTCTTAAGAGGAATAGCCTCTGGCCAACGTGTGCACATATCGACACATGTAAGGATAAACTGATGTCCTCTGGCCGACTTGACCTTAAAAGGGCCAATAATATCTATGGCCATTTTCTGAAACGGCCGAATAGGAATGTCAGCAGCCTGGATAGGCGCAGCATGTCGTGGTCCTCTAGATTTGACCTCCTGACATACCTTGCATGATCGGCAGTAAATACGAATGTCCTTATTGACAAAAGGCCAAAAGAAAGCCGCAAGGACTCTCGACTTCGTACGGGCAAAACCCATATGTCCAGCACATTGCGAGTCATGAGCATGTTGTAATATTTGGACTCTCATGCTCTTGGGAACAAGAATTTGCGAATGTGCCGACGTAGTCGAATCTTGTACCATACGTACAAGTACGCCGTTTCTCATTGCAATCCAAGATTTTCTATTTGTATCCTGATTCGGATCACCTTTCTTCGCAAGAACGAAGAATTTTTTTAAAGAAGGATCTTCTTCTTGCAATTTTATGAAAGAGTCACGAGTGATTACTAAGTGACTATCTTGGCTATCAACTTCATTATCACTATTCAGTGAAGTTTCGGGTGTTTGTAGAGCTTGTGCTCTTGTAACTACTGCATTTGTAGCTTGCATGTTATTATCTTCCCAAGCAGCAATCTGCTGTGGGGTACACTCCCTAACTCCGTGAATACGACCAATAATAAGGTCCGCAATAGGATTAGGTAAGAGACAAGCATGCACATCTCCAGTAAAGAAAGGAGTGGCAATGCGAATTACAGCAGTAGGATATTTTTCTAGAGTGCCGCCAAATGTGACACATTTAATAACCCTTCCTGTAGCACAAGATGGATCTACAAGCGATTGTCTAACACCAATAGTGGTGCATCCGGAATCGAAAAGTAGTGAGACCGGAGTATCATTAACAAGACCCTTATGTAGAATTAAAGAACCCCTCCCGTCATGCGCAACAGCAGCAGGAAGAGCGGGAAGTGGGTGACCACAACTCAAAGTAGTTATGGTACCCGGTTCGAATAAAGTACTGCATTGGGGGCATTTGTTTGCTCTCTCAAAGTCAAAAGCAGAACCAGTGACAGCGTCAAAGTTTTTACTATCAACAACATGATTACAGGCTCCCTCAGTTTCCTGTTGTACAGCATTAGCCTGCTGATATCTCTTTTTTTTGTGTTGAGATCTACCCCGACTATTATTACCTCTGAAGTTATCAGAGTTATTATTATCTCTGCAGTTATTATTGTCTCTATTGTAATTGTTATCCTGGTTCGAATTCCAGTTTCCACGATTACTATCATGTTCACATTGATGCGAACATCTATTTGTTTGGTTCTGAGGTCTTCGGCAGGAATAACCTCTATTACCATATCCTCTTTTGAAATGCTTATAATTATTAGGGTGATAGTAACGAGTACTATCAGGTTGTCTCCAATTCTTCGAAGAAGAATCACCATGAAATTGATTTCCATGATTTTGACAGAAATTACCGCTACTCTTTCTATCAAAATTTTGTTGGGATCTACGAGCAAAGTTTTGACCATACGGAGCTGCCGAAGCAACTGGTAAACCTTCTTTCACCTTAGAGTTACCCATGGTTATGTGTGGGTGCGCAGTTACGTATTGGCAACAGAAATCTTCCATTTCTTTTATTGTTTTAGGTTTACGTTCATGAAGGAAAGCAAGGAAAGACTCATTGACAGACGACATGACTTTGTCTCTAAGTATTAAGTCCATAAGTCCTTCATAAGTTTTTTCCGTCTTAGATAGTTCAACCCATCGTGAGAAAGTAATGCGTATTCTTGCAATAAACTCGGAGAATTCAACTCCATTTTCAGGTAACATGTTTTTAAATTGTAGACGATAGCCGTCTTCGTTAAGCTGATATTTCTTTAACAAAGCGGCCCTGACAACCTCATAATTGTTCTTGTCAGGTTCATCCACCATATTTAATATACTTAGAGCTTTACCTGTCAGTATCCCTGATAACTGATAAACATATTTTGCTTTGTCTATGTTATGAGCTGTACATGCTTGTTCAAATCTGTCCAGATAGAACATTATGTCATCACTGGAAGGACTAAATGTTGGTAACTTAATCTTAAAAGTATCATTATTAGCCTTACCAGAAGATGAACCCTTGTTTGAATCATTACCATTACTCATGCTCGTCAATTTCAATTTTTCCAACTCTAAAGCTAAGACCTTTTCTTCATGTTCCATTTTTGCTTTCCTCTCATCAGACTCTCTCTGTAATCTTCTTTCCTCAGCCTGAGCCTCTTTTTGAAGTCTTTCATTTTCAGCTTCTTTTTCAAGTCTTTTATTTTCAGCTTCTTTTTCAAGTCTTTTATTCTCAGCCTCTAGCTGTAGCTTTCTTTCCTCAGCTTCTGATTCCCTTTTTTGTTTTTCCATTTCCATTTGGAATCTCTTTTCATCCACCTGCATCTGCAGTTTCTTTTGTTCAGCTTCCATCTGCAGTTTCTTTTGTTCAGCTTCCATTGCTTTATCATATCGAGCAGTTGCAAATTCTTCTAACTTATCACCAGTCTTCCCAAGCAATTTACCCTGCTCAATAAAGTGCTCAAATGTAGACATGTTGTCTAACATATGAGTCCAAAACCTGAAATAATTAACTAATTTATTTCAAACCTAAGTGTAACAAGTCTTAATTAAGCACTTGTATATTCACATCACATTATATTATCCCAGTCTCTGTGGGAAACAAGTCTCCAATCAAAGAACTTGTATATGAAATATCAGCACTCAATTCTTGATCATAAGTGCACTTCTCATTCAATAGTGCACGACACTATTCATCATTCATTTATCATCAGTGTAGTAGTAACAGTGCATTAGCATAGCCCATTAACTAATTACTATAACTGTAAACAATGACTATGTAAACACATGCAGAATGTAAACATTGAAAATGTAAACAATACAAACAATGTAAACAATAACAATGTAAACAATAACAAAGATCAGCAACAATACAAAAACTTTCGCAGAAATCAACTAAAAATAAAGCAGAAATTAATGAAATATCACAAAAAATGTGACGATATCTGCGATAGAATTAAACAAAATACATGACACCACAGTGTATAAACAAAAATGTTGTATGAAACTAAATTATAGACAAGAGTAGGCTAACAAATACAAACAAATCAAAACAAAACTAAAGAATGCGAAATAATAACGAAAACAATATTAAAACATGTCATCACAGCTAACATAAATAGCAACAGAAGTCGCTTAGCAAATTCCAGTATCGGAAATTTGCAAACCCTACAGAAAACGCTCACAATAGACGACCTCTATGACGTGGCATAATCTAACGGAGACACCACCCAACCGAGAACCCGCTGAAATATAAACATATAAATATACAAATAACATATAGACATATAACATATAGAATGAGATGATACACAGAAGACTCAGCAGAAGTATAAGGGCACAGTTTACATACAAACAGGCCACTTAACTTATAGGCTTCCAATCGTAGAACAGCAGAAAAACGGATGTCAATCAACGTCCTAAAGAGCGAAGCTCCAACGATGATGGCACATCTGAACTGCTTCCACTGCTAACACGATGGTACAAGAGCTTCTGAAATACTGTGTGTTGAGTTGTTTCGGCACTTGACCTTCTAATCCAAAAGTAAGTTGATGGAAATCGGTACTTGGCCTTCTTCAGAAAACAACCCGTTTCAACCGGCACTTGACCTTCTCAAAAAACGACAGCACTGGAACCTTGACAGCAGCAACTTGCTTGACTTGCGTAAAAGATAACAGCAGTCCGAGTTATCCGGCAACATGTAACAACGCCGGGTACTGTCAAATTCTTGTTTCCGTCAAAAAGTTGAAATTTTGACTTTTACCGGGCAACGCCGAGTACTTTGAAAATTTTGAAGATGTTGACTGTATTGAAGAATGTTAATTTCTTGAAGGATGCTGATGAATTCTTGTTGAAAATGAAGTGGGTAAGGGACCCCGTGTTTGCTAGTACCAGAATCAAACCAGCTTATGGCCACCAAATGATGCGTGATGCCATATGATGATGGATGGCATCCGCATGTCTGGTTTTGTGTAGTGTGTAGATGTGTTCAGTCAAAACAATGTTCATGCAACAATAACAGGGCAATCCACATAGGACGTCAGTAAACTCACGACGTATAAAGTCAATGAGTCTTGAAACAGCCGTTGACGTTTTTCTTCATTATTTATTGTGGACGCCACAGTGACAAAATGGTTACGCAAATGTGTAGGCACATCAAACAGTCATTATCACAGCAACATTCAATACAGCAATAAACGGTAGACAGCATTACAATGATGAGTCAGATGCATGTTATATTTCAAAGTGCTGTAAATGTAGTCAGGTGGAAAACTCCATCCTTTTCTATAACAGCCAGGAGATAACCAGATGTATGAGATCAGTTCACTCTCCTTAGTTTGACTTCAGCAAGACAGACACGTCTGCCGAAGTATAAATAATGTCCTCAAAAATATCCTCTAGATAATAAAGGTTTTCCAAACCTAGTTCATTTAACAAAGTAGCAAGTAATGGTCCTTGGTACCTGCATCAACCGATGCAGTACAATGCAGCGACATGTGAGCTGGAAAGAACATCTCGTGACGACGACTTTCGGAGACAGGCTATGAATCGAAATCGCTCACGACCCAAAATCGATAGAGTTAATGAAAAAGTCAATTTACCTTGCTTTCATGAAATACACAGAAATATCACGCCTCCCGACATGTGGGAAAACACTAGAGGTATTATCTCGAATAAACGAAATATCCATAAGAGGACTACACATCCCTGACAGAACAAAAAATAGCGGAGATCCCCTCTTCAACGAGGCATCTCTTTCGCCATTCCAAATCGCTCACTCCCACTAGTGGTGGGCGGAAACCGATCGACCAAACAACAAGACAAGTCATGCGCAGTCCAGCGCAAAAATGACCACAGCTCAAACTTAACTGCATTCGATACCAACGCGAGAAGACAAATGCTTACCGAGAAAAGTGACTATAAATTCCAAGCAGTTGTTGCCCTTGCGTTATAAAACAGATATTGAAATAAAACGATGTTGCGAGAATTTATCACGCAACACCTGGGTTGATCTTGTATAACTAGGTTTACAGTGTTCCTCGTGGGGCTACGTTTTTCCTTAGGAGACTGTGTAGTCCGATAGGCTTCTATAATGATCTCTTGATCAACCATATCTGGGTATTTAAACTGATAATCGATTTCTGGTTGTCTTCGTGTTCGATATTTTCGGGTGTTCTGATAATATTCTGTGCCATCCGTGTATACCATTTCTCTTTTCGGTGCTTCCAGGTATCCTCCGGGCAATTGTTTAGCTTGTTTTGAACTCTCCGTCTTTCTCCATGGGGGTATTATGGTGTGTCGAAGCACTTGCACTGAACCTTGGGGGTGGCGGGGGGTGTATTGTGTTGTCTGACGCGGGGACTGATGGGTATGGTTCTGCGAAGTGATGTTTTGTTTATGAAACCTCCTATCTCGATCAGTCTTACCTCTAGACCTAGCGTGCCATGCAGCAGAGTCAATGGGGTGGCGGGGGGGGGGTGTATTGTGTGGTCTGATGTGGGGGCGGGGATTGATGGGTATGACTCTCGCCTACTTTATGTCGGTCAGTGTTACCTTGTTTAGTGTTGTAGGTGTCTCGTATGGAGAATGATTGTACTTGAGCTATGATAGCACCTCTAGCAATGGTTGTCGTTTTACCAGATGTGTTGACTATCATAACCGGGAAGTCTCTGTTTGTTGTGACTTCTGCTATTCCTTCCGTAATAAATAGCATTGGATCTTCATTTATATCTTCTCCCGGTATGGGTTCCACGTGAATAATTTGTCCAGGTTTTATATATTGTGACGTTTTGATCCTACCCTTGGCTATGACTAATGAATTTGGTAAGAGGGTAACCGGGGCTGTTAAACGAATCAATGATGCATTATGGATGTCATCTTGGAGTTCTACATATTCTTCATTTATTCTTATTTTCCGTAGATCAAAATATATCCGGGCTTGGTGTTTTGACAGAAAATCTCTTCCTAGGATAAAATTTCTACTCATGCCTCTAGTGATAACGAATGCACGTGTGATTGTCTGGCTGCCAATCTTAAATGTGACATGGGCAATGCCTAAGGATTTCAATTTTTCCCCAGTTACAGAGGCCATGTATGTTCTGCATTGCTGGAACTGTGCGTATTTCTTTATTTGCTTATAAAGTTGTTCCCTTATGAGGCTTACAGATGCTCCTGTATGTATGAGCGCTCTGTAATTCCTGTTCTCAATGGTGATTAGACATGAACTTGAGTCGGGATGTATGGTGACTTCATTTTTAGTGCTATTATTGTGAACTAATGGTGGTTCTTTTGTTATTGTGTGGAGTTCATTCAGTTTTCCTCGCTTTTCATGTTGTATATGGGACCTATGGTTGGAGCTTTTGTTGTTGCTACCCCTGCTTCGGACACGGCTAGAGATCCCTCCTAACGCGTGCCAAATCCGTTTCCGTGCATTGGACGACCTCTGGAGAAACTGTGCTGGGTATTGTGTCTTTGTTGGACACAGAAAACTCACAAAACTGCACCATGGTCCTGTTTAGGGCCCACAAAACCCACAAAACTGCACCCACCACGGTCCTGTTTAGGGCCCACAAAACCAACAAAACTGTACCCTGGCAAGAAATCCTTTATTTGTTTTCGCCGCTGGGTGGAGAGGGCTGGGTGGGGAGGGGGTCCCCTCGCTACGCACTGATCCTTGTCAAATATTGACACAATCAGAGCCGGATTAACGTAGTAGCAAAAGTAGCATATGCTACGAGCCCCGCGCTTTTTGGGGCCCCGCGCCAATAAATATGTACATAATGTTTTGGTCATCTTCTAATACGAGCGTTAAACCAATGATCTTGTGATTTATGCCATCTTTAGCGCCTTTTCATTTGGTGTCACGAAATTGTGAGAGAAAGAGCATAAGAGGGTGACTTAGTGTGACTCTTCATTATTTTTATCTTAACTGTTTGCGGACGGAAGCAGTCATTTTCTTTGGATTTGTTGAAAGCCTGTACAAATTCTTTTCTGCTTCTACCAACCGGTGGGGTCTCCTTCCTCTATCATACAGCTGGTCTTACTGTAGTGAAGTCTGTAACACTTCACTCCTCTGCATTATAAAGCTGGTCTTACTGTAGGGAAGTCTGTAACACTTAACTCCCCTGCATCATAAAGCTGGTCTTACTGTAGTGAAGTCTGTAACACTTCACTTCCCTGCATCATAAAACTGGTCTTACTGTAGTGAAGTCTCTAACTCTTCACTCCCCTGTATAATACAGCTAGGCTTAATACATTCATGTGCCATGCTGCCACCCATGCTTAATACATTCATGTGCCATGCTGCCACCCTACCTGCGGAAAGCATAATAGACTAACCCTGCGGAAAGCATAATAGATTAACCCCGCGCTCGTCCTGCCACCCCTACCTGCGAATTGCAATTAGACTAACCCCGCGCAGGCAAATGTACGGAATACGGTGTGGTAATTTAATGTCAGAAAGGGTGAACAAAGACACAAGAACCGTGTTTTATACTAGACCCAATCATTGTATGGGGGCGGATCATGGACAAATGGCTCTAACTAAGGGCTTAGAGGGCAATTGTGGTCATAGTGAACTGGATTTGGGTGTCCCTGTTGTACTATGTCCTGTGCATTTGCTAGCACACTTTCTGAAACTGTCTATCATCCCCAACTGTTGTGAGAATGAGATAGTGATGGTCAATATAGGGGTTACCTCTAATTCGTTTCAGGTTATATCCTGTAAACCCAACTACAAATAATAAGGTCAACCACTACTGAGGGAACACCTGATGCATGTGCCTTTTGTGTTCAGAAGGCCAATCAGATAGTACCTACTGCCTGGGGGAAGATCAGTAACTGTACTTCCAGGACCAAAGAAGAACCAGCTCCATTCTACAGATGAGTTACAAACAAGGCCACGTTACCGTATCCCAGTCACTCAAAGCTTATAGGCATTCAATGATGACCCATATTGGGCATAGTCAATCCAGTGATAACCTCCTTTGACTTCAGAGACCTTGATAAATTTTATTGAACAATTTTCAAGTGCTTATTTATTTAATTTTGTAATTTGTAGTTTGATTTTCGTTAAAGATTTTCAAGAAGAAAATAAGAACTGTAAAAATAAATTGTAAATATTTATTAGCAGACTTACTTAATTACTTAAGTTGAGTTAAAGTTCTTGTTGGTAGATAATTTAGTTAATACCCCTAGCAGAGTCAATAATAATAATAATAATCATATAATCATAGGATGATCTTGAGAGGGAGCTGTAAAGTGTCAGTCTGTAAAGAAGTGTGGTGTGTTCTCTTTCTTCTGTAAAGCTCCACTATCAATCACTGTAGCATGTTGTTTGTGGTGCCACTACTGTATATGTCCATTGTAGTGTACAGAGTTGTTGAGATCAGGCATGCTCCAGTCTACCCAGCTGTAAATGGGTAACTCACCCTAGTCCTGAGTTAGGGAAGGCAAAGGCAGCTGTAAACAGTAGTTTCCCTCTAAGGCTCCAGGGGAAGCAGGCCCTAAACTTGGTCAATTCAACCGACGCAGGATGGTGTATATATGGAGTAGAAGTGTAGAGTGTGATTAACGCGAATGGTGTACTGTTCGTGTTCTGACCAATCTAAACACTCATTCACTTGTGTCTACAAGGCACCAATGCAGACTGCTGGAATCTTTGTTTACACAGTTTATTTAGACGCACACACTGGGACATAACGAGTAAATCATGGGTAAAGGTTGACACATCAATTTGCAGGCATACATAGTAGATCCCAAGTCATGACACATTCATAAATAATGGGTAGTACATCAATAGCTTCCAATGTCATGATACATAATGGCCGCATCCCCTATCTGACTAAGCGCGTCAGTGAAGGCGGATCGGTAAGTAACTAAAGTTGCTTTATGTTCACAGTTTATATCATATTATGAAACCACGATAAGGGGTTTCTATCAAAATTGAGATCTCCTTGCCACTGTCCGAATAATAAGATACATGCCCCGTTCTTTGGACAGTGATTCAAAAATATGATGACAGGAATGTAACATGGCCGCCTTCCTGAGTTGTCGCTCACTCACTCACAGGAGGGTATATATAAGCCAAAGTTAATTTGAAATGCATATGAATAATTTCCTAAAGTTTCTCCATACAGTTCTACAGTAATCCAGTTACTTCACGTAGACATAACTGCTGTATGGAAGCCCGTCATCTTCGTCGATACAAACATGACCCTAGCGTTGCGAAGCACAAAATTCCAGCTAGGTCTAACCGACATGAGATCATCAAAAATAGGGTCTGGAATTACCTGGAGTCCGAATCATACATGGTACCGTACATTAGGAGAGTCTCTAACACAAACTCTAGTAGAGACACAATCTCCTACAGAAGAAAAACCACTTCATAAATCATTTTTACTTAAGAATGTACCAGCCCTTGAAAAATGCGTAACCGCCATTGTAAACGGTACATCGGAACTCATCACGACTTGTCAAGACAACTCATACTTCCGCTAGAGCGGCATAACAAGAATATAGTCCTGCCTACCCATCCAAAATATACAATATAGGACTGATTCTACTTGTACTAATAATATGTAATACATATGAATTCAGGCCATAAACATAATAAGCAAATTAATATATTTTCTGGCCCTAACAAATAAGTACGGACATGAGTGCCATATCCATGCGCCGAATCAATATCAAGAACGATTACTCCTATAATCAAAAGTGTGAATCAATCATGACTTATCTAGCTTTACCATAGACAGCATTATCATACACAAATAAATGCATGTCTATATCCTTTCCATATTAAATAGCCATATCGATTTTTTGTAATATGTGCGTCAAAATATGCACGCAACAGATTACCACACCGCTCGGGAAAAAAAAATGGTACATTTTTTTTTGAAATACATCTAGGAGCAGCATACAATAGGCTCACAACGCACCAATAACAATGCGCAGATGATAAGCATAAGTTTTTTGACCTTAGAGAAAGTACTTCTCTAAGTATAAATATTTCCAGAGAGGTGTCACCAACGCATACTACAATATTAGCAATGACACAATTTCCACATTAGTTTATACATAAATTTCATCTAAGATATCTTAACATCATGATCATCAAAGACGAAAAAACATTGAAAGATCAGCGGTGAATAAATATCAATGAACCGCTAAGTAGTGTTACAATCAATATATGATATATTACATATGTGTACACATTTCAACATAGAAACAACTGTATCAAAGTTGTATAACAGTTATGAATCATGTGGGCATCTAGACAAAATATCTGCCATCACATTTTCTGACCCACGGATAGCTCGCACCGAAAAATGAAATGGCTGTAGAGCAATCGCGTATCGCGTTGATCTCGCGCTCTTCAGATTTTTACTCTGAATAGCCGTAAGAGCTTTCTGGTCAGTTTCCACAATGAAATGCGCGCCAAGAAGAAATCTTTGCAGTTTAAGGATTGACCAAACCATAGCCAATAATTCACGGTCTAGGACCGAGTAATTCTTCTCTGCGGCATTTAATTTCCGAGAAATATACATCACAGGATGCAGAGTTCCAGAGTACTCTTGCATTAGTGCTGCTCCAATCCCGGTGGATGAAGCGTCACTACGAAGAATAAATGTCTTATCCTTAGAAGGCAATACTAGGATAGGTGAAGTAGAAAACATAGTTTTAACCTTATCCAAAGAGGATTGACATTCTTGAGTCCAATGGACTACATTAGGAGACCCTTTCTTTAGCAAGGAAGAAAGAGGTGACATAATGGAGGACAGATTCGGAATGAATCGTCCATAAAATTGTATTAGACCTAAGAGACTTCGCACTTGCTTTTTAGTCTTAGGAATAGAAATGTTAAGTATCTTACTTGTATTATGGTCTTCTGTTTTTAGGAACCCATGACCAACACGGTGTCCTAAGAAAGATATTTCGCTAAAACCAATACATGCTTTCGATGGTTTCGCTGTCAGGTTATGCTCGCGTAAGATAGACAATAGTTCATTTATCCCATTATAGTGATCGTTCCAAGTATCACTGAAAAGACAGATGTCATCAAGATACGCAATGACATCTGAGCGATGAGATAGGATTCGACGCATCATGCGTACAAATGTTGCAGGGGCGTTCATAAGACCGAAAGGCATGAAATTCCATTGGAATAGACCCCTAGGCGTCGAAAAAGCAGTAAACGGTTTGGCGTGTTCGGATAGTGGAACTTGCCAATATCCCTTAGACAAATCGAGTTTAGTAAAGAAATGAGAATTCGATAGTCTCGTAAGTAGCTCTTCTAGTAAAGGCATAGGTTCAGCATCAAATTTAGTCACTTGATTCAATTTGCGATAATCCACGCAAAGACGTATGTTATTGTCTTTTTTTCGTACAATAACCATCGGCGAAGAATATGCTGATGTGGATGGTTCAATAATTTTTAACTCTATCATCTCATCTAACTCTTTCTCTACCTGTGCTTGAAAATGTATCGGGATAGGATACGGTCTGACTCTTATAGGACTATGGTCAGTAAGAATAATGTCATGTTGAATGACATCAGTTTGACCAGGAATGTCAGTAAGGACATCCTGAAATTGTTCTAACATAGTAGAAACTTGTTTCTGCTCTCCTGGAGATAATTCTGGAGAAATTGCAACATCTTTCCATGATTCATTAGAGTGAAGAGGAATCATTGGAAAAGGTAAATTTACATCCGAGAAACTCGTTTCCTCATCCTGTATTACTGACAGAGATGAGTACTGTCCATGTTGGACTGGAAAATCGTCCGTTGCCTGGAAAACAGGTTGTAAATAATCAGGACGTTCATGGAATTCCGTGAGCATGTTGATGTGGAAGGTTTTACGCTTCCCGTCAATATCGACGATATAGTCAACATCGGAAACTTTTGATATTATATCGTACGGACCTTTCCAAGAAATAAGAAGTCTATTTTCCCTACAAGGTAGCAAGACAAATGCTTTGTCACCTGGACAAAGTTGTCGCAAACATCTCTTTTTATTGGCAAATTCCCTTGCCTTCTGTTTCGCAAATTCAGAAGAAGCAGTTGCCAATTTGCATGCTTCAATAATCTTGTGTCTAAGTGCGATGACATATTCATAAGAGGATTTTGTGTCATCGACAATATTATCAGCAGTTATAAGATCATGAAGTAAGGACATAGGACCTCGCGGTTTCGCGCCAAAGACAAGTTCAAAGGGAGAAAATCCTGTATGTTCGTTGGCGACCTCTCTATATGCAAAGAGAGCCGCGGGTAAAACCCTATCCCAATCCTCAGGATGATCTTCTGTTATCTTACCTAGTAGGTTTTTCAGAGTTCTATTCAAACGTTCCACCATCCCATTGGACATAGGATGATAAATACTACTCAGCGATCTCTCTATCTTAAGAGTCGACATTACTTGAGACATGGTATCCGATATGAGTTGGGTACCATGGTCGGATAATATTTCTGCTGGAAACCCCAGACGAGAAAATATTAACCAAAGAGCATCTGCGACATCAGCAGTAGTTATGCTCTTTAGAGGAACAGCCTCCGGCCAACGTGTGCACATATCAACACACGTCAAAATAAATTGGTGTCCTCTAGCAGACTTTATCTTAAATGGACCAATGATGTCTATCGCCATTTTTTGAAATGGTCGAATGGGAATGTCTGCAGCCTGAATAGGTGCATCATGGCGTGGACCTCTGGATTTAATCTCTTGACATACTTTACAAGATCGACAATAGATTCGTATGTCCTTATTCACAGCAGGCCAAAAGAAAGATTGAAGAACTCTAGCTTTAGTACGGGAAAAACCCATATGTCCAGCACACTGCGAATCATGAGCGTGCTGTAAGATTTTAACTCTCATATTTTTAGGCACAAGGATTTGAGAATGAATGGACTTAGCGGAGTCTTGTACCATACGTACAAGTACGCCATTCTTCATCGTAATCCAAGATTTACGATTTGTATCCTTATTCGGATCACCTTTTGTTGCCAGAGTAAAGAATTTCTTTAGAGTAGGATCATCTTCCTGCTGTTTTATAAAGGAATCATGGGAAATCTCCAAGGGATCATCTTGGATCTGCGCATCATTATCTTCAGAATGTGAAGATTGTGGCATATTAAGAGCTTGAGCCCTAGTGATTACTGCATTAGCAGATTGCATATTAACATTTTCCCAATTAGAAATTTGCTGTGGAGTGCATTCTTTCACTCCATGAATGCGACCGATGATAAGATCAGCGATCGGATTCGGCAAGAGACATGCTTGCACCTCTCCTGTAAAGAAAGGCGTAGCAATATTGATAATGGCAGTGGAGTACTTCTCCAATGTGCCACCAAATGTTACACATTTGACTATATTGCCTGTAGCTCGAGAAGGATTTACGAGTGATTGCCTCACTCCGATGGTAGTGCACCCCGAATCGAAAAGAATTGATACCGGAGTACCATCTATTAGGCCCCTATTAAAGACAAGAGCACCCCTTCCATTATGCGCGATTGACGCAGGGAGAGCGGGAAGCGGGTGACCGCAGCTTAAAGTAGAAACTGTGGTTGGATCGAATAATGTTTTGCATTGCGAACACTCAGATGCTCTAGCAAAATCGAAAGCGGAATTTGCTACACTATTGGAGTCTTTTTTATCATTATTCTGATTATCGGTGTCGTGGAACTCCTGTTGTGCAGAGTTAGCCTGGTAATAAGATTTACCATGTCTTTTGTGTTGTGATCTACCTCGGTTATAATTGTCTCTATAATTATTATTTCCTCTGTTATAACCCCTATTTGGGTTTGAATCATAATATTCATGATCATAATCATCACGCTCATTATACTGAGTATCCCTGTAATATTGTTTCTTTTGTCTCCATGAAGCACTTGGGTAGTTCCTATAGCTACTCCCCTTTCGAGAATTTCTAACATTATGGGTACCCCTCGCGTGTCGAGGACTATCAGCCCGATTCCAGTTCTTCGAAGAAGAACCCTGATTTGAGTGGTTATCTTGGTTTTGATACTTATTCCAATTAACCTTTTTATCAAATTTATTTTTAGCTCCTTGGAATTTGTGTGAGTAATTCTGATTATATTCTGTTGCCGAAGCAACTGGCATACTCTCTTTAATGTTAGAGTTACTAAGAATCATGTCAGGGTGTGCCGTGGCATACTGGTCACAATATTCTTCCATTTGCTTTAATGTACTAGGTTTACGCTCATGTAAGAACTCTAGGAATGATTTATTTACCGAAGACATGACCTTGTCTCTTAGCAATAAATCCGTAAGACCATCAAATGTTTTCTCTATTTTGGATAATTCAATCCATCGTGAAAGTGTAATTCGTGCTTTTGAGATGAATTCTGAGAATTCTACACCTACCTCAGGTCTCATTGTTTTAAACAAAAGACGATAACCTTCCTCAGACAGCTGATATCTCTTTATCAAAGCTGCCCTAACAGCATCATAATTATCCTTGTCGGCCTCTTCAACGAAATATAACTTACTCAGAGATTCCCCTTTTAGATTTTCAGACAACTGATTCACATACTGTGATTTGTCAACATTATGAGCTCGACAAGCCCGTTCAAATCTAGAAAGCCAAAATGTTATGTCATCACTGGCAGGGTTGAACGCTGGTACCTTGACCTTGTACACAAAGGGTTTACCATTACCACCAGATGCCTGATTAACATTACTCATACTAGTCACTCTTAATTTCTCTAATTCAAATTCATGTTCTCTTATTGCTTTTCTCTCTTCAGCTTCTCTATCTAATCTTCTCTGTTCTGCAGCCGCTTCTAATTTTTTCTGTTCAGCTGCAGCAGCAGCTTCTAATTTGTTTGTTCTGCAGCAAATCTCCTTTCCTCCACTTGCATCTGCAATTTCTTTAGATCAGCAGCAGCATCAGCTTCTTTTTCTAATCTTTTTTCTTCAGCCAGAGCTTTTCTCTCTTCAGCAGCAGCTTTTCTCTCTTCAGCAGCAGCAGCAGCTTCCAATTTTTTTTCTTCTATTTGAAGTTTTCTCTCCTCAGCCGCAATTTTTCTTTCCTCAGCTTGCATCTGCAATCTGAAATTCTCAGCATCTATCTTCTTTTGTTCAACTTCTGCTTTCAGTACTTCTGATTTTAATGCGATAGCAAATTGAGCAGTTGCCCATTCTTCTAACTCTTTCCCAGTCTTATCAAGAGATTTTCCTTGTGCAATAAAGTAATCTAATGTAGACATCTTGTCTTCTTAAATCAGAAACCTGAAAAAGTAAATAAATTACCTTATTTCACTTTAATGGGAGACAAGTCTATACCATAGACTTAGTCTTAGTGAAAAACTTGTATGGTTATTTTGTTTATAATAACCAATGATAACTTGAGTACCTGTGGACAACAATAACTGTATATCTCAAATACTGTGGGAGACAAGCCTTACAAAGGTCTTGTATACCTTAATGTAATCAATGATCACTTGAGTACCTGTGGAAAATAATATTTCCTATACCAATCACTTTGGGAGACAAGCCTTACAAAGGTCTTGTACACTTTGTTTTATAACAATAATAATCATAAAGTACTGATCTGTACTATAATATAAGTGTATTCAACTATACCTCCTATGTCATATGTCAACTAAAGACATTACAAAGGACAAACAAGAAAAGACAATCTGAAAACATTTGCAGAGATCAAATTAAATTAAATAGGAGAAATGAAAAAAATGATCACAGAATCTGTGATGATAACTGCAATAAGATAACAAGACAAATAACGCCACAGTGTATAAACATAAGGGTGTAAAGAACTGAAATGAAAGGAAAGATGAGACCTACAATTATACAAACAAATCAAACAAAAATAAAGAACAGAAAAATGTTACAAATACAAATATGAACACAGTCATCACAGCTAACAAATATTTGCAAACAATGTTGCATGCAAATTTCAATTAAGAAATTGCTCCCTATAGAACGCCAGAACAAGACCAATATCACTTGGTATTTCCTGTTCTAGTCACCTCCCATCCAGGCCCGCAAACACATAACAATCACACATATAAACAAATAATATATATACACATAAATACATATAAATCATAAATGTGTTGCAGTTGTAATGTATTGTACTGTATGCTCAGTTTTAACAAATTAGACTACCACTTTATTGAGTAATAGATTTGCTTTCTAACTGTTACACTGTTCAATTTTTTTGAGCACATAAGAAGATCCAACGATGAAATTTGCACTTTATGTTCAACATTGCTCTTCTATTTCAGCAGGATAAACAATCACTAGTTTAGAACCCTGACTGTACTGTGCCAAATGTCAACAAGTGCTGACCCAGATATTGCTACACTTGTCAGAACAGGTCAAGCTGACATTGATTGTATAGCTGTCCTACTGGTGTTGATGTGGTCAAACAAATGTTCTTGCAACTGTAAAATGTGATTCTCAACACAACAAAACTGCGTAGGCTGGACCCAGGAATCTGGCTCACCACTGTAAAGTGTCAGTCTGTAAAGAAGTGTGGTGTGTTCTCTTTCTTCTGTAAAGCTCCACTATCAATCACTGTAGCATGTTGTTTGTGGTGCCACTACTGTATATGTCCATTGTAGTGTACAGAGTTGTTGAGATCAGGCATGCTCCAGTCTACCCAGCTGTAAATGGGTAACTCACCCTAGTCCTAAGTTAGGGAAGGCAAAGGCAGCTGTAAACAGTAGTTTCCCTCTAAGGCTCCAGGGGAAGCAGGCCCTAAACTTGGTCAATTCAACCGACGCAGGATGGTGTATATATGGAGTAGAAGTGTAGAGTGTGATTAACGCGAATGGTGGACTGTTCGTGTTCTGACCAATCTAAACACTCATTCACTTGTGTCTACAAGGCACCAATGCAGACTGCTGGAATCTTTGTTTACACAGTTTATTTAGACGCACACACTGGGACATAACGAGTAAATCATGGGTAAAGGTTGACACATCAATTTGCAGGCATACATAGTAGATCCCAAGTCATGACACATTCATAAATAATGGGTAGTACATCAATAGCTTCCAATGTCATGATACATAATGGCCGCATCCCCTATCTGACTAAGCGCGTCAGTGAAGGCGGATCGGTAAGTAACTAAAGTTGCTTTATGTTCACAGTTTATATCATATTATGAAACCACGATAAGGGGTTTCTATCAAAATTGAGATCTCCTTGCCACTGTCCGAATAATAAGATACATGCCCCGTTCTTTGGACAGTGATTCAAAAATATGATGACAGGAATGTAACATGGCCGCCTTCCTGAGTTGTCGCTCACTCACTCATAGGAGGGTATATATAAGCCAAAGTTAATTTGAAATGCATATGCATAATTTCCTAAAGTTTCTCCATACAGTTCTACAGTAATCCAGTTACTTCACGTAGACATAACTGCTGTATGGAAGCCCGTCATCTTCGTCGATACAAACATGACCCTAGCGTTGCGAAGCACAAAATTCCAGCTAGGTCTAACCGACATGAGATCATCAAAAATAGGGTCTGGAATTACCTGGAGTCCGAATCATACATGGTACCGTACATTAGGAGAGTCTCTAACACAAACTCTAGTAGAGACACAATCTCCTACAGAAGAAAAACCACTTCATAAATCATTTTTACTTAAGAATGTACCAGCCCTTGAAAAATGCGTAACCGCCATTGTCAACGGTACCTCGGAACTCATCACGACTTGTCAAGACAACTCCTACTTCCGCTAGAGCGGCATAACAAGAATATAGTCCTGCCTACCCATCCAAAATATACAATATAGAACTGATTCTACTTGTACTAATAATATGTAATACATATGAATTCAGGCCATAAACATAATAAGCAAATTAATATATTTTCTGGCCCTAACAAATAAGTACGGACATGAGTGCCATATCAATGCGCCGGATCAATATCAAGAACGATTACTCCTATAATCAAAAGTGTGAATCAATCATGAATTATCTAGCTTTACCATAGACAGCATTTTCATACACCAATGAATGAATGTCTATATCTTTTCCATATTAAATAGCCATATCGATTTTTGTAATATGTGCGTCAAAATATGCACGCAACAGGAGCCCATAGGAATCTAGGAACATATAATATCATCATACCTGGAAACTTATACAGCTTGATCCTACCTTTGATGTCGATACACCCTTATTCTTTTCAGAAAAGGGGGTATTTCTTATAAGACCAGTCTCTTATCTGGCACTATCCTGGTATCACCTGATACAACTTTTTGTCCAGGATATCTTATAATTTCAATAATAATCAACCCTTTCGTGACACTCTTCTATCTAGAATTTGCATTACTATTTGCCTGTAAAGAAGAACTACTACATACAGCTGTCTGAAATGATGATGTGGATAAGGATAATAAAGAATGCCTGCCACACTTACAGCTAGTGAAGACGTGTAGGACCTCACTGCATGTTTCGTGCTGCAGTAAATAGGAGCCACTGGTATGTCTCTCAGACCTATAGATGAAAATATGTATGTTTATTGTAGAGTTAACAGTCTGTGGTGCTTTGTCACAATGTTAATAATTGATGGCTTCCTCTTCTATGGGATATAACTTTGTGTCTGTAAATTAACAACCATTTGATATGACAGTTTGAAACATTGCGATAATATTAACTGAGAACATAATCTAGGAATCACCCCACCATAAATAGTGTATGTTTGTGACGTCTCTAATATCCTGTCAGTTTCACATGCTTTCATGTTTTGATGACTTTGTCCTTTTGGCAACTTATCTATCAGAGGTTATCCAACTTACTGCTCTCTCTCATTACTCATTATTCTTTCCCATAATCTCCCTTGTATGTGTGCATGTGAGTTTATTGGTACGGGCAGTGTCGTATTTAGCAATGGACCTAGAGGGGCCGTGCGCCAGGGTGGCAAAGCTTCAGGAGCAGCAAATGTCAAAGGCAAACCAACCTTCTTCATCTGCAAGTATACAATGATGTTGATAGAAAATGAAATGGGGATGAGAGTGTCTGGAAATATGATCTTGACCAGAGTGGCTAGAACATTGATATGATCTTATATATACGTATATTTGTGTGTGAGTGTGGATATGCCAATGCTTAGTCTCACACAATTACCTGCTATGAGCTGATGTTTATTTCTGTGTGGATGTTCATATATATATATATGTGTGTGTGTGTGTGTGTGAGTGTGTGTGTGTATGTATGTGTGTGTGTGCATCAATCTCACACAATCACCTGCGATGGAGCTGATGTTTATAATCCGACCTCCACGTCCTCCTTTGTCTTTCCTCATGTGTTCTATGGCCAGTTTTGTTCCGAACACAAGCGAGGTCTGTGGGAATAAACAATCTTTATACAATGTCACAAAATTAACCGTGATACAACGTTAAAATATCTCCAATGATACAACGTAGGGATAAAAACTAATGCGTAAGCTGCTAGAATACATGATCGCCCACGCCGCGGGTCATCACCCGCAATGGAAATTAAATTGTTAGACTTGAAGGCAAAACGGAACGGGATGAGAACGGAGATCAAAAGGAAAAATCTGACTGAACGCGTGCTTGAAACTAGCGAGGCTAAAAGGACGCAAATTGGTGGGGCAAGGAGGAAAAAGTCACTTTCCCCAAGTTGACATAAAGTAAAGAAATCGACAAAAGGGACCTTGGATATTATACGCCACAGTCATTTCTTGGACGCTTTTGCGATAACTTAGTCCGTTTATTTGAATGCAGTGATGAGAAGATTCTAGAAAATATTTGAAAAATAACTTTTCTTAATAATAATGTTAGGAATATAAAACCTAGCTGGCCGGATGGCCCATCTTGAGCAGTGAAATAATATGCTTTCATTGATACAGACGGACAGATAATAAGAAAGATATTGACAAAAGACTGTGTTGTTCATATCAGCGAGCGTCTGCATTGAAATAAAACATGTCACTAATTTTCAAAAAATTGTGGCCTTGAAGACGCAAGTGCTAAAATCTAGTTGGAATGAAGAGACGGGGTGGGATGGTGAATTGTGGCTAAAAATAACTTTAAAGGCAAAATTGTGTAGGGGAAGGCAGAGTTGGTTCAAAAAACAAGTGTGTTTTTTTTTTGTGAAACGCAAGTAGAGACGGACGGACCAACAGACAATAAGGCATACTTGACTGAGGTATGACTGAAATGACTTATTGGTAGGATATTTGAATTTGAAAAAGAAAAGGCAGTGATTGGCCATAGATGAATATATTATCGGCGCTCAGACGCGCATTTTGTGCCATTCATTATAAGTTGTCCTAGTAGACACAGTGAATTATTAAGTGGTGTAATTCCCAGAAGCTATTGAAATATTTAGAGGGACGCCATCATAAGGCCAGCAGCTCAGCTGAGTTTTGCTAGCATTTAACTGTGTTCTATATTCATAATTCTGGTAAGACTGAAATTATTTCTTTGTACATTTTAATATTTGTTTAAGGTTTCGAGTGATTTGATACTGCAATAGCATAATCTGTCCCTTACAACAAGTAAGGATTCGCTCTAGACCCCCCGCCCAGTTCAGGGTCTAGAGACAAATAAAATACATAAACTCCAGCAAGGATTATGAAGGACAGATCAAGTGTTGAGATCAGTGAAACATATCACCTATCCTATTCTATGGCAGGAAGCTAATGAACATATTTCAGAATCTGTAGTCTGGGAGAACTTAGCCTATGTGAAACCAACTTGGTAAGATGTGTTGTTTGGTCAGAAAGATCTGACCCGTCTATGTGGTGTTGTTGTTGTGTAGTGTTGTGTCCAGAAATGGTTAGAGGATGGAATTCTGACACATGACTAATACTTTGATTGCAGAGCTGTGAGTTTCAGTTGGCACCAATGCGGTGTCAAATGAGTTGTTGAATATTACCAGAGTGGACCCGTGCAGTAACATTTTGTCAGAGCAGCCTATTATAGCCCCCAAGCACGGAGAGGTGGGGCCACCAGACTTCTGATATTGCCCCCAAGCACGGAGAGGTGGGGCCACCAGACTTCTGATATTGCCCCCAAGCACGGAGAGGTGGGGCCACCAGATCTCAGCACCAGAGCTACACCTTCAAGCTACGTGAGCGTCCGGTCTGCTGAGAATTCACCAACTCAACTTATTTGCTAACACACCCATAAAATTTCCATCAAATAACTGGACAATGTGTAGTCACCATAGACAGGGAGTGATGAGGCCACCCCAACAGCACATCCATTAAATGTTCTCCCAAATAGATTACAACTATAAACAGTAATAATATTAACTAGTCAATGTTCTCCCAAATAGATTACAACTATAAACAGTAATAATATTAACTAGTCTAGTAACATATATATGTACACACCTTGCATTTATTATGTAATATTCATGCATTTCTTTCATAATTGCTAAACCTTTCATATGTTCTGGCCAAAATAAAACCTTGGTTCAGAACAAATAAATGTAAGAAAATTACTATCCAATTTTTACACACTTGAGTTAGTTCAGTGTATTATAACATTTATTAATATTATTAGACTTAGTAAATATCTGTGTGTGTGTATGTAAACTACCACAACACATTACATATCATTACCCTAGACATTTAACGTAGCCACATTCATTAGTAAAAAAAGATAGGTGTGAGGTCGTAGTGGTAGCAAGAAGGGCCTTCTGACAATTCACAGCTACATTTTATCTCAGGAGCCTTCACAGCTGACCTCATGCACCACACTTAGTAATATCACCATCATACAATACCATCAAACCCACTACATATATTGGGGTCTCTTTGTCCCAGGATAATTAGCCCATTAAGTATATTAGGATCTCCTGGGGGGAGAATTAGATTAGGGGAACACATTATAAAAATTAAAAGTGTCCCTTAAAATTAAAAATGTCCCTGAAAATAAAAGTTGGTGAATCTTCACAGCCAGTGGTAGTTAATTAATTAATTAGAATTATTTTAGACTAGAGTAATTAGAAGTACTTTAGTGGCTGGAAATTTTATCTTGCACATTGCTAGATTTGTTTAAAAAGTATGGCGGAGCTGGCCAAATTCAGATCAGCTGCTGTGCTGACGGCAAAGGAGATGGGAATGGATGGTCAGATTTTAATTCAATATGTAACGGCTGAATGTGATAAGTATATTGAACGAGAAGAAAGAAGATTAGAAAAAGAGGCTGAAAGAAAATTAGAGTCTGAAAGGTTGGCAGAAGACAAACGACAGCAAAGGGAGGCAGAAGATAAAAAGGCCGAAAGGGAGGCAGAAGATAAAAAGGCCGAAAGGGAGGCAGAAGATAGAAGGTTGCAGAGGGAGCACGAATTACGACTAAGGGAGCTGGAGCTACAAGGCCAGGCTCCTGAAAATGGTGCCAGCCCTTTTGCCTCACATGCTACGCCCAGTCTGGGAGCCTCAAACTCAGCTATGGGGTTTCATTTAGACCATTTTGTTGAAAAAGACGATGACATAGAGGGGACCTAGGACGTTTTGAGTTATTCATCATCATCAGTTGCCATCTCCACAACGGAGGTTGGCTGTAATGGATCTCCAACGTCTTCTGTCTCTTGTCTTGGTGGTACACTCTGATAGACTCTTTCCCGTCCATCTCTTGATGTTATCTTCCCACTTATAGCGCTGTCTTCCCCTTGCACGTTTACCTTCAACTCTCCCTTCTGTTATGGTCTTCTGCAAGGTGTTATGCCTTTTTATGTGGCCAAAGTATTTTAGCTGCCGAACTTTGACCTCTCTCATTAGTTCTCTTTTCATACCTAGATTTTCTAGGACCTCCTTATTTGTTTTCATCTCTTTCCATGAGATACGCCCCATTCTTCTATATATCCACATTTCAAGAGCCTCAATTCTTTCTTCCAAATGCTTATTCATCGTCCATGTTTCTGCACCATACAGAAATGCAGAATATATATAACACTTTATGATTCTCAGTTTTAATTTATGAGATAACTGTTTGGATGTCAGTATATGTTTCATGTTGTTGAATGTAGCTTTGGCCATTCCTATTCTCTTCTTGATTTCTGTTTCACATCTGCCATCTTCTGTTATTATATGACCAAGATATACGTAGCTCTTGACTTGTTCCAGGATTTTCCCATTTACGCTTATCTTTAATGTGGGTTTATCGTCTGTTTTGCTAATTATCATAGTTTTAGTTTTCTCAATATTAATGTCGAGTCCATATTCATGACTTATACTGTTCACTTGCTTCACTAGTTCTTGTAACTCCTGTTCGCTTTCAGCTAACAACACGGTATCATCTGCATATCTAAGGTTGTTTATTGATCTTCCACTGATGTTCAGTCCTGGTATTTCCTGTATCTGAGTTATTAGCTACTACATATGGGTTAGAGAGAGAGAGGTGGAGTTTAAAGCTATCACAGGGACTGAGAGGTACTTCTTACGAAGTCTTCGCAAAAATGAACAGAGAAGACCAGGAGAATTATGACATGTTAAAGCAGGCTTTGTTATTGAGGTACGAAAAAAATGGGGAATTTTATCGTAGGAAATTTAGAAATGCCAAACTGTTGTCTGGGGAGACATACCACCAATTCTCTGCCAGACTAGAAACCTATTTGGAGAAATGGACTGCTCTGGGGAAGACCCAAGATCTTAAAGAAATGATCATGATTGAGCAATTGAGAGAGTCCATGGCTCCAGACATGAGAAAATTTCTCATGGAACAAGGTGCAGAGAAGTTGGGGGAGGTTTTAAATGTCGCTGAGAGGTATCAGGCAGCCCAGGCAGAGGTAAGTGGTGCTAAAAAGAAGCACATAGACAATTTTAAAGCTCCACAGCAATTTAATAAATTTGATAATAGAGAGCAGGGAAATAAAGGTAGGACAAACTTTGAACGGCCAAGAAATGACTACCGCGACAGAAACTCACAGTTCAATGACCAAAAATCCAATGAAAGAAAACCGTTTAACCAAGGAAAAAGATGGTGTAAATGGTGCAAGAAAGATAACCATAACACCGAATTTTGTAGAAGGAAACCTTCAAACATTGCTGCAATGAAGTCGGGGACTCAAAGATTAAAGGTTAATCCTAAGGGACAGCAGGAACCTTATCACCCCCCAGTTTGTGAGGATGTTATTTGTAATGGGGTCACCATAAGGTGCCTTTATGATACAGGTTTGGATTATGATTCAGTTGTGAAGTCTAGCCTAGTGGACCCAAGTCAGTATACCACAGAAACAGTGGAAATACAAGGGGCAACTAAGGACATACCACTCATGACACTTCCCATCGCAAGGATAACGGTGAAAACTCGCTATGTGGAAGGAGAAATCAGAGCAGCAGTGATAGATGAACCAATCTACCCTCTGATATTGGGGTGTAGATACGTCTTCTTGGGGAATCCCGAGAGACCTGTGATCATGGCGACAGTGCAGACCAGGTCACAGAAGAAGGAGGAAGAAGGTGAACCTATAAATGCTCATCCAGAGGAGATGAGGAAGGCGCAGGCTGAGGATAGGACACTCAAGCCATGTTTTAAAAAATTGCCCAAATGCCACACACCTCCGAGCAAGGGGGAATATTTTATGAAGAACAGATTGCTATATAGGAAGACAGGAACTAGATCCACTGGTCACGGACAGTTGGTTCTTCCCAAGATATATAGGGCAAATTTAATAAGGAGCTTACATGTTGGAAAAGATGGGGACCATGAAAAAGTCGGTACCATCTGCCAAAAGGTTGCTCGCAAATACTATTGGCCCGACGTAAATGTCGATATTGAAAACTTTGTAGAAGCATGTGGCATATTTCATGAGGGAACACCCACAAAGGGAAAATATGTGCAGGACCTAGAAACGCCACGGGGCAAAATTAGGCCTGGAAAGAAAAATTATGATACTCAAGGAGACAAAGTGCAATGGGAGCCCCCTTTTCACACCCAGTCTTCACTTGAATGGATTAACATGGCCACTATGCGACGAGTACAAAGAAGAAATTTTACCCAGGATAAGATGACAATCCCTCGGTCAGACTTATATAAACTGGAAGAACAGAAAAGAGAGCGAAGATCTCTCATAAGCAATCTAAAGTGGGGAGACAAACCCAAGAAAAAAATTGGTAGTGGTCGATTTGTGAGTGATGATTCTAGGAAGAAAAGTCCTCACTATAGTGCTTCTAATGGACGGGACCAGACGGGTTCCATGAAAAATACGTATGATAAATTAAAAATCCAGATGTAACTATTAAGGACCTGGACAGATGAGAAGGCGGAAGAGACTGTTACCTCATCTTATCAATACGTGAACGAACTGACCACTCGTTTGAAAGCTGGATGGAAACTGGCAAATGATAATTTGAAACAAGCCAGG
This sequence comes from Oreohelix idahoensis, assembly GCA_024509875.1. Lineage (NCBI taxonomy): Eukaryota > Metazoa > Mollusca > Gastropoda > Stylommatophora > Oreohelicidae > Oreohelix > Oreohelix idahoensis. Next base: position 34,576 of record JAMPIV010018253.1, on the reverse strand, counting down.
AAGAAACATGCAGCATATTTTAATAGGAAGGCAAAGGACAGAGAACTGGCAGTGGGAGAGAAGGTGCTGCTTCTACTACCCGGTAGCCAGAATAAATTACAAATTGGATGGCAAGGTCCATATACGGTTCTAGAGAAGGTGTCTAGAACAAACTATAAAATTGACAAAAAGGGGAAGGAGAAAGTTTATCATGTAAACCTGTTAAAGAAGTATCTGGACAGACCACTCCAGGAAAGCACCCCCTTACTGACCTTAGCTATCGCAACTCAAATGCAAAAGGAACCACTCACCTCACATGAATACCCATTACATCCTTGTGAAACAGCAGCACAGGTAAAAGTCAGTAAGCACCTGACTAAAAACCAGAGGGAGAGAGTTCAACAGGTTCTGGAGGAACATACAGATGTATTAACAGATAAACCAGGCCATACAAATTTGCTACAGTATGACATGAAACTGGTAGACTCAAACCCAATCTGTATGAGAGCCTATTCTATTCCGTTCGCGAAGGAGAAGGCATTGAAGGAAGAAATAGATTATTTGTTGAAGGAGGGGATTATTTCACACAGTGAATCATCTTTTAGCTCTAGTGTCGTATTGTTGAGAAAACCGTCTGGGGAACACAGACTGTGCATAGATTACAGGAAACTGAATGCTGTCACAGAAGGACAAGTGGATCCATTACCAGACACAAAACAGTTATTTGCCAGACTGAACAAGGCAAAATACTTTTCAAAGGTGGATCTTAGTAAAGGCTATTACCAGATCCCAGTGAAGCCTGAAGTGAGACCTTATTTGGCTTTTAGCACTTCGGATGGACATTATGAATTCAACATGCTACCATTCGGACTGAAAAATGCTCCGAGTGTATTTTCAAGGATGATGCGCAAATTGTTGGATCCCCTGAATAACCCATGTATCACGAATTTCATGGATGATATTCTCGTCGCCACAGAGACATTTGAAGAACACATTGAAGCTCTAGAAATGTTATTTAATAGGCTTAGGGAGGCGAACTTGACTGCTAGGCCAACAAAATGTTGCATTGGATGCAAAGAGTTGGAATTCTTGGGACACACTGTATATCAGGGTAGCATGACCCCTGATCCCAAGAACTTGGAAAAACTGCAGAGAGCACCTAGACCACAAACAAAAAAGGATGTGCGATCATTCGTGTCGTTATGCGGATTTTATCAAAAATATATCAAAGATTTTAACTCTATTTGTGCTCCTCTGACTGATCTGACTCGCAAGGGACTTCCAGATAAAATTAATTGGACTGCGCAAAGTGAATTAGCGTTCCAAGACTTAAAGGAAAAACTCACTAGCAAGCCTATTCTCAAACTACCTGATTTGACACAGGACTTTGTCTTAAGAACCGATGCAAGTAATGTAGGACTCGGAGCGGCTTTGTTGCAAAGATCATCTTCACCTGATGGGGAACTGAAACCAGTCGCTTATGCAAGCCGCAAATTGAATAAGGCGGAACAAGGATACTCCACAAGCGAAAAAGAATGTTTAGCGTTAATCTGGGCAATAAAGAAGTTTCAAATCTATCTGTATGGTAGGACTTTTGTGGTCGAGACGGACCATCAGCCTCTCGTATTCTTATCTCAGGCTAAGCATGAAAACGCAAGATTGCTGAGGTGGTCTTTATTGCTTCAACCTTATCAGTTTAGTATCCAATATATCCCAGGCAAATTGAATGTCGGTGCAGATTTCCTCAGTCGGCACCCCTGTGATCAAAATTAGAGTAATGGCAGGCGTAAGGAGAGATTTTATCTATGTGTATCACTGGTTTTAGAACTTGCCGTAGGCATGTTTTCAAGTGGGGAGATGTGTCACAAAATTAACCGTGATACAACGTTAAAATATCTCCAATGATACAACGTAGGGATAAAAACTAATGCGTAAGCTGCTAGAATACATGATCGCCCACGCCGCGGGTCATCACCCGCCATGGAAATTAAATTGTTAGACTTGAAGGCAAAACGGAACGGGATGAGAACGGAGATCAAAAGGAAAAATCTGACTGAACGCGTGCTTGAAACTAGCGAGGCTAAAAGGACGCAAATTGGTGGGGAAAGGAGGAAAAAGTCACGTTCCCCAAGTTGACATAAAGTAAAGAAATCGACAAAAGGGACCTTGGATATTATACGCCACAGTCATTTCTTGGACGCTTTTGCGATAACTTAGTCCGTTTATTTGAATGCAGTGATGAGAAGATTCTAGAAAATATTTGAAAAATAACTTTTCTTAATAATAATGTTAGGAATATAAAACCTAGCTGGCCGGATGGCCCATCTTGAGCAGTGAAATAATATGCTTTCATTTATACAGACGGACAGATAATAAGAAAGATATTGACAAAAGACTGTGTTGTTCATATCAGCGAGCGTCTGCATTGAAATAAAACATGTCACTAATTTTCAAAAAATTGTGGCCTTGAAGACGCAAGTGCTAAAATCTAGTTGGAATGAAGAGACGGGGTGGGATGGTGAATTGTGGCTAAAAATAACTTTAAAGGCAAAATTGTGTAGGGGAAGGCAGAGTTGGTTCAAAAAACAAGTGTGTTTTTTTTTGTGAAACGCAAGTAGAGACGGACGGACCAACAGACAATAAGGCATACTTGACTGAGGTATGACTGAAATGACTTATTGGTAGGATATTTGAATTTGAAAAAGAAAAGGCAGTGATTGGCCATAGATGAATATATTATCGGCGCTCAGACGCGCATTTTGTGCCATTCATTATAAGTTGTCCTAGTAGACACAGTGAATTATTAAGTGGTGTAATTCCCAGAAGCTATTGAAATATTTAGAGGGACGCCATCATAAGGCCAGCAGCTCAGCTGAGTTTTGCTAGCATTTAACTGTGTTCTATATTCATAATTCTGGTAAGACTGAAATTATTTCTTTGTACATTTTAATATTTGTTTAAGGTTTCGAGTGATTTGATACTGCAATAGCATAATCTGTCCCTTACAACAAGTAAGGATTCGCTCTAGACCCCCCGCCCAGTTCAGGGTCTAGAGACAAATAAAATACATAAACTCCAGTGAGGATTATGAAGGACAGACCAAGTGTTGAGATCAGTGAAACATATCACCTATCCTATTCTATGGCAGGAAGCTAATGAACATATTTCAGAATCTGTAGTCTGGGAGAACTTAGCCTATGTGAAACCAACTTGGTAAGATGTGTTGTTTGGTCAGAAAGATCTGACCCGTCTATGTGGTGTTGTTGTTGTGTAGTGTTGTGTCCAGAAATGGTTAGAGGATGGAATTCTGACACATAACTAATACTTTGATTGCAGAGCTGTGAGTTTCAGTTGGCACCAATGCGGTGTCAAATGAGTTGTTGAATATTACCAGAGTGGACCCGTGCAGTAACATTTTGTCAGAGCAGCCTATTATAGCCCCCAAGCACGGAGAGGTGGGGCCACCAGACTTCTGATATTGCCCCCAAGCACGGAGAGGTGGGGCCACCAGACTTCTGATATTGCCCCCAAGCACGGAGAGGTGGGGCCACCAGATCTCAGCACCAGAGCTACACCTTCAAGCTACGTGAGCGTCCGGTCTGCTGAGAATTCACCAACTCAACTTATTTGCTAACACACCCATAAAATTTCCATCAAATAACTGGACAATGTGTAGTCACCATAGACAGGGAGTGATGAGGCCACCCCAACAGCACATCCATTAAATGTTCTCCCAAATAGATTACAACTATAAACAGTAATAATATTAACTAGTCTAGTAACATATATATGTACACACCTTGCATTTATTATGTAATATTCATGCATTTCTTTCATAATTGCTAAACCTTTCATATGTTCTGGCCAAAATAAAACCTTGGTTCAGAACAAATAAATGTAAGAAAATTACTATCCAATTTTTACACACTTGAGTTAGTTCAGTGTATTATAACATTTATTAATATTATTAGACTTAGTAAATATCTGTGTGTGTGTATGTAAACTACCACAACACATTACATATCATTACCCTAGACATTTAACGTAGCCACATTCATTAGTAAAAAAAGATAGGTGTGAGGTCGTAGTGGTAGCAAGAAGGGCCTTCTGACAATTCACAGCTACATTTTATCTCAGGAGCCTTCACAGCTGACCTCATGCATCACACTTAGTAATATCACCATCATACAATACCATCAAACCCACTACATACAACAACAGAATAAGATGAGGAAACGTTTATCAAAAAACCGTATAGAACATTCTGAGAGTACGCTTCTTACCTGGACACATTCGAGTAGCCATTTTATTAATAGGAATTTTCGTGGGTGCATCACTAGCAACTTTTATTTACTGATTATATAACTTTTAAAATATATTTAACTTAGTTCTCGCTTTTCCCCTTCTCAGAATTTATTCCTTTTCCCTAATGAAGATCTTGTGGTCGTAAATTAGTCAATTCTCTTTATCCTGTGCTCCAGTAAAACACGTCACCTATTTTTGTTTACCCCACTAAAAGTACATTTTTTTTAAAGAAAAAGTACCGCGTTCAACCCTTGATGGGTTATAATTAGGATATATTGTGTAGCTAATTCAAGATAATACCGGCAATTTTGATTTCCGATTTCAAAATATTGTATCATCTCCCCGCTTCACTCAGTCCAAATGCAGAAAATCAAAACTGTAAAAGTGTGTGATTGTCTATGTGTGTGCCCTCCCTTTTCAAAAAACAAAAAAACAGTATCTCACAACTGTCATGTTGTTAACAAAGCGGAGAAGGGTGGGAAAGTCCGGGGTGTCCAGGATGACACCCAGTCCACTAGTCATCTACCATCATCAACAATCATTACAAGACCCCCTCCAGAGTCTCACCTTCCCGTCACACCATCACTGATCCTTATACAGGTATATTAATTTTTGTTCATGTTATATACAGTTTTAATAAATGGTGCAATTCTCTAGACCTATCTACACTCAACATCTGTTCTACAGTTATGGATGAATATGCCCGCAAATAATCTAATATTAGTTTTCTGTTGTTCATAATGACAGGACATGTTACCTAATGTTGGGTTATAATAAAACAAGCAACTATGAACATAGGATTGAGTAAAATATTTTAACCTACACATGTCACATGGTGACTTTTATGGTATTCATTAATGTTTATGCAGCGGTTATACTTTATGATATTAATTACACTGGAGAACAGGAGAACAACATTCAGGATGACCCACGGGTGAATGATGTCACGTGCAAAAATGCTAAACATATGAATTTATTCACGAATTGAAAGAGTATCACATAACAGATAATTAATAATGTGTTAGTGTTCTGCATTTTTTTTTCTTAACCAGCGGCACTTGGGCTTTCAGCCCTTCGGCCCAATGACATGTCATTGCGAGGCTGGGGAACCTGAGGACTTTCCTTCCAACCCGGTCAGGAGCTTCGCTCCGTCCCATCCACAGAGGGTTTATCACAGGAGCCGTTCAGATTATTCAGTCAAAATCCCGGTCGTTGACACTCCTTCAAGCGCTGACGCCCGGGCTTGAACCTTGAAAACCTGGTCGCCAGTACAACGTTGTAACCATTACACCAGCGCGGCTCCCTAGTGTTCTGCATCACTGTACCTTCGTCCTCTCCTTAATAAGTTATTACTTTCTATAACATCTGAACTGTTAATGAATTCGTCAGTAGGTATAATATAATACAAATACAAGACTAGCTGGACCATATCTCAGTTCTGTAGAGATATGTTAAAAATATTTAGAAGAATGTTCGTACAAAATATTCAGAGAATAAGAAGGATTTAACAGAAATGACGAGATCACTAATGTAAGACATGGAAATAGTAAGACAAATGCCACTCAAATAAAATGTGTGGAGAAGATGCTGTCATTGGATAGGACACAAAATGAGAAAAACCAGTTTATAGCATTACAAGGCAGTTCATGTTGTGAAAACCCAAGGGTAGAATATACAGAGGGAGGCCCAAAAAAAAGTAATAAACGCTCTATACAGCATCATGAACTCTTCTTCCTCAATGCTAATGACAACATACGACTTCTGTGGCGAAGAAACACAGACAAACAAACATTTTTTAAATAACAGTTATGCCTGCCCAGTGTGACTTACTTACATAGTTTATTTTAATCATCAGCTCCCATTTACTCTCATCCATGATTCCAGCATTGTTGACCAGGACATCAACATGACCAAACTCTGACACCGCCTGGGTAAATGCATCTGAGCATGAAAGGTCAAAGGTCAGAAACAGAATGAATAAACAATGTAAAATACTGTGCATACGTTTTTTTTAACTGTTTTTGAATTACCTGTGTTTTAATTTAGGTATTTTGTGTTTATATTCTGTCAGTTGTTAAAAATGTACTACTAAATCTTCTTGTGCATGAAAAGGTTTCTGACCTTAGCGCTCGGGTTAGGGAGTGCCTGATAAACCCTGACACTGACATTACGGTACTTTACATAATCAGCCTAGTACGAATGTTCAACATCTCAGGGTTAATAATTCAGAGCAGTTTGTTGACCCTGCAATTGCTGCACATGCACAAATAGCTGGGTTATTATAGACTTATTGCAGGATATCACTGCCTTCCAGCCGGTACAAACAAGATGCAACTTTTTACAGTTGCAGGGGTATACAAAGACCCTCGTCTTCTGTGTGCACGCATCATAAACCTTCTTAAGAGAGGAATTTCTTCTCCTTGAATGGCCGAGTTGAATTACCTGAATTCATTGGCTTTGGATGACTTGTTCATGTTTCTGACTAATGTTTTTGTGGCTTTACGTTCTGTGGCAGAACGGGGCGGCCCCTATCTATCTTTGTTTCACTCCGGCAGTATCGGTACATTGATGGTACTGATTTTATTGGGTGCTTTCATTTGTCACACTTTCTTTCTTTCTTTTTCTGCTATGTGTAGCAGATATTATGTATTTTCCTTCTTACACCCTTCTCAGGGATAAGTAGACTTGTCTTGTTGTTATCCATTTCCCCCGGCATTGCAAGGAGTGGCAGCGACCTAACTATGTTGGCTATCGTGGGCGCAGCGATATCAGTATACAGATTAACACGTAAATCGCCTCAGCGCAGTGCTAAATCACTGATAAGACGCGGGTACGCTTGGAATACGGGGAGAGAACAGAAGGACAGACACAGATAAGAGATTACTTCCTGATAAAAGTAATGATTACTACATTAGGAACACGTTGCTATATGAGTTTACCGACATGTTCGTAAGTTTGAACCCAAGGGCAAGCGGATGTGTTCAGCCCATTTTCAGAAAAGTAATGTTTGAAATTTTGCATTAGCTGAGTCATGCAACATATTCAAATCAGATTGGCTGATCCTTTGAGGCGCGCATAACAAAGGCATGGGAATGCAGTGAATATAATATGACCATTTTCTCAAGCTATTTCACTTGAGAAATCGCTCGCCAAGATACCAGACCTTGCTACATTGAAGAAAAAAAATCAGAATTCCTTCTTAAACATACCGCACACCTTTTATTTGAAACTTTTGGACGGACTTTCATAGCCCAGGAAATCTCTTTCATTTTAAATAAGGAAACCGGGACTGAGGAAACTGAAGGACCACACACTAAGTCAGAGAGGTAACTTATTAAATTAACGACACCCCAGACGCGTGTAAGAGGCCGATTCAAGTCTCGTTTATTCATCTGAGCAAAAACGTCTGTGAGCCAGGATTGGCGTAAGTTGTGATTTACATTTCATATTTTATTACTAACGTAAGAACTAACATATATATATATATATATATATATATATATATATATATATATATATATATATATATATATATATATATAGATATATATATATAGATATATATATATATATATATATATATATATATATATATAACCATGTGAATTTTAATATGTGAAACTCGCTAGTGGATGTCAAAGTCATTTGAGGCTGGTAAACTCAGCGTATATAATGATGATTCATGAACCACCACTGCAAGGGCTGGTGATTGCTTTATTGCTTGTTTCGTACAGAGAACATAAAAGCATAAAGTAGTTCCATGTTCCATACGGAGCAGGGAGGGAAAGATGAAAGAAATGATGTACATTCTAAGTATAATACTTACATTTTCAAAGCAGCGTAAATGTCCCTATAAACATATTCACTTTAAAATTAATGTACGTTTTCAAGCTTTAACTTACTTAGTCGTTCCCGTTCTACCGTAAGGTGTAGAGGTATAATAGTTGAAAATGGTTCAAGCTTTAAACAATTTAAATGCCTATGTGAAAATATTCATTATAAAGTTAATGGAATTTCAAACTTTTCAATCAGTGTAAACATAAATGAAAACATATTCAATTTATATTGTGAACACTTTTCAATCAGTGGAGATGTATATGTAAACTGATTATCTGTATTATTAACCTTTTCGTTTAAATATAAAGTAACTATGACAGCTATTCTATTTAAATGTAAAGGAAGTTTATCCCGAGGGATTAAATTTAATTCTCATCGAGGGTAAAGTCTAAGTTAATTGGGATGATGGTATGGGAAGATAGGAACCCATAACTATGGGGTGGAAAACGCCATACTCAAAAGAGCGTTTAGTTCTATTCTTTTACCATAGTTAGCATAACTATGGGGTGGAAAACGCCATACTCAGAAGAGCGTTTCGTTCTATTCTTTTACCATAGTTATTGGTGGTACCAGCAGAAAGTACTATATCTGGAACAAGAAGGGAACAGTGGCCTAAGCTTTAAGACGAAGGACCCAAGTAGTAGACTCTCCTTGACATTTCTGGGACACGGGCTACATCCGACAACCTCGATCAGAGACGAGCGTGAGCAGTGTGAAAAGAACCAACCCACAAGAAGAAGCAGAACCGTCATTGGCAGCTAAGTTCAAATCTATGCTGCCACTTGAACGTCTTGTAACATCTCACATTCCATAACGACAGTGATGATAATTTTTCTTGATCCATAACTATTGAAATTATTTTTTCAACTGTTACAACTTAAGTGATTATTAAATTTTGTTATTTGTAATGTTAGAAATTTAACTTCGATTTAATCGTTTTAAATTTACTGCATGTTTGTCTCAGTCAATTTACTAAACACACACTCTAAACAGAGCTATACTAGAATAATAGAATTCCACTGAGTAAATCAGGGGTGGTGGCTTGAACGAACTGAAATTAATAAGTGTTTAAATCCTTCACAAAAGGTCGGCAGAATTACAGAGTTAACATACTCAGCCAAAGCAGTATTGTTCTCGCTTATTCTGAATATCTTGTGAAGACTGTAATAGAAGTGTTATCACCCTTCTATCTACATCTCTGCCGCGAGTAATCTTGTGTGAAGGTAGATACCTTTGAAGCCCTTTTTAGATACTCTTGAGTTTTGGCCACTGTTGGGCCACTACTGCAAAGCAGGGGAGACAATACCGTCACACGTTCCTACAGAATTTGGTAGCCAGCCCCATGGCCAACCTTTCTTAGTCACCTATGACAAGCCTGGTAGGGTACAGTGTTACCGTTGTTTGCTCTCATTTTGTACCCTGGTAACACACTGGCGCTGTAACTTCTTGGCTGGTGCTTTTATCATTCTACAAGTATCTTCTTCTTCTATCACTTTCAAATGTCAACTTGAATATGTTCAAAGTAAGCTTGAGGTATCTCTCCGTTGAGTTTTTCCAGGAATGGTACTGGTGATGGTTATACGCACTTTCTCTGTTCCTCATATGTTTAGAACCTTTGAAGTTGATGTTCAGCAGCCATTTTATCGGATCACAGTTGCATTCATCAGTAGTTCCTATCTTTAACTTGTTGCTCTCAGTTTCAAATCCACAGCTTAATGTTGTCATCACTTAAATGATCACCTTGAGATGCATAAACAACCTAAGTAAGATATATCCTTTGTTTGTTTTACTGTTATGATCTGGGGGTCTCGCGCTTTTATTGTACGAGACAAAATAAAAACACATATGAGTGCGAATGCACACAAGTGCTCGTACATAAACTTATATCCGCTTCAGTATATTTTTTTCTATGCTGGCTATATACTGGGTTATAAAAACAACTTCAGCCAACAGAAATAGAATTCAGTAAACTCTGACAGAACAGTTTGCCTATCTAGATTTTGCAGATGAAATGGCTTTTCTGTCTCACAAAAATAACTAGATGCAAGACAAAAAGAAAAATACTTGACGAGAGGTCATAGAAATTGGGTCTGAAAATATACAGCGAAAAGACAAAGATTATGAGAATAAATGAAAAGGGAAGACTCCTAAGGCCACCTCCAGAGCACCCCTCGATGTTGATCTGATTGCACCCGCAGTTGTCCATAATGCTTGATGCTGAATTCTATCAAATTTAATATTTTTAAGTCTGAAGCGTTATGCTGCACAGGCAATTGAATGGCAATGAATAAATGATGAACTCTACATCATACGTCATCATAAACATCTGAACAAAGCATCCCGTACTTTTATATCCATAAACATGAGAAAAGTACTACAGTGGTTTACCTGTAAACTGTTGTTGATTTGTGACGTCAAGCACACTAAATCTGACATTTTTCGCACCGAAACGTTCTTCAAACTCTTTTAAAGTGGCAGAACCAGCGGTTGCGTTCACATCCCCGAAGTAAACCTTTCCAAATAGAAACCATGACACACTTTAGTCAACTTGCATTTATTATTTTTTGTTAACCAAAACCAACTAAAGCAACTTTCATTACAACCAGCCTGCATTCACCATAACAACGAACAAGCTACCTTCACAAACGTCTACAATCTACCTTCACAGAAATTTACAATTTACCTTCACCAAAAACCTTCTAAGGACAACCTTCAAGCAGAAATATATGTAGCCTAACTTCATCAAAAAGTGGGCGGTACTGCCCCTGGGGGCGTTGGGAAGATAGAAGGGGTCGACGAGGGTAAAGGTGGCGGCAGGGGGCGTTAAGTAGTAAGTGGATGGTTGAGGTTTTGACAGGCTAAGCACAACAATATTACTGAATATAACGCTTTTATTACACAGGGTCCTTATGGGAGCACTCAAAAGGAGAACTTAGCCTAAACAAACCCTAACCAGTTGCTCCTCCATAATTTCGCTTGTCCCGAACTTCTCATACACCCTATAGCAAAAGTTCCTAACCTGGGTACGAGATGCTTGTCAATTTGTGATTATTTGGTAATTAACCCATTGTCCTGTTCAAATATTGCGTAGCAATGTTAGTAGAAAAAAAAAAGTTGTGGAATTGAGAGACACCAGTGAGGCGGGGACGACATAGGAAAGATGGCTAGCGGAGACTTTTATCTTCCATTCTTTATAATATAGTTTTTTCAATGTAAAGCTAGAAAATGGAGGGGGCCCTGGTCATGTGCTTTGGGAGCCAAGGGGAGCGGTACCTCGAACAATTATGAGTAACTGATTAAAACTGGGAGCCGCGGTAGCGCATTGGTTAGTGCTCTGACTTTCTAGCTCGGTGGTCCATGGTTCAATCCCCAGTTGAGGTGGGATTTTTAAGACCACAAACGGCTCCGGGGTCGACCCAGCCTCATGAATTGGGTACCAGAGCAACTCTGGGAAGGTTAAGGAGGCCGGTGTGATGCTGACCACACCACCCCTAGTGTGCCGATGGTCAAGAAAATATGGCCTAACACCATATTCCCAATATGCCTCAATGGGCGTGTAACGGTATCCTTTACCTTTTTTACTGATCTGCAAGATACCTTTACAAAAACCATGCACAGGTTTTGTTTATCGCAGTTATTTTCCAGGCACCTTTCATCATAATCACCAACCAAACTACCTTCCCCACAAACCTGACTAGATCACCTTCACTATATATTCCTACGTCTTAACTTCAAAATAATCATCTAATACAGTTGAACTTCCCACAGGCTACTACCCTACTTTTATAACACCCATCTACAATCCTAATTTTGCCAAACTACCTAAAGCTACTTTCCCCACAATCAATTATTTCCTACCTTTACCACAACCACATGCAGACCAGCTCCATGAAAACCATGTATAGGTTACTTTAACAACTATATATAATTTACATTACGTTCTGTAGGAAGTACGTGGTAAGGCCCCAATCTCTTCCACGGTGGCTAGCCATTGTCTTTTTCTATGTCCGACATGCCTCTAGTGCGCCACAAACTTTGCTGTTTCGCTTTGCGAGCCGTTGATCTTCTCAGATTCCTCCGAATTATTCACCATACATAGAAATAAAAAGAGGTGTCAGACAAGGTTGTGTGCTGTCCCCCTGCCTATTTAATTTATACACTGAAAAAATTTTCAAACAGATACAGGAAATACCAGGACTGAACATCAGTGGAAGGTCAATAAACAACCTTAGATATGCAGATGATACCGTGTTGTTAGCTGAAAGCGAACAGGAGTTACAAGAACTAGTGAAGCAAGTGAACAGTATAAGTCATGAATATGGACTCGACATTAATATTGAGAAAACAAAAACTATGATAATTAGCAAAACAGACGATAAACCCACATTAAAGATAAGCGTAAATGGGAAAATCCTGGAACAAGTCAAGAGCTACGTATATCTTGGTCATATAATAACAGAAGATGGCAGATGTGAAACAGAAATCAAGAAGAGAATAGGAATGGCCAAAGCTACATTCAACAACATGAAACATATACTGACATCCAAACAGTTATCTCACAAATTAAAACTGAGAATCATAAAGTGTTATATATATTCTGCATTTCTGTATGGTGCAGAAACATGGACGATGAATAAGCATTTGGAAGAAAGAATTGAGGCTCTTGAAATGTGGATATATAGAAGAATGGGGCGTATCTCATGGAAAGAGATGAAAACAAATAAGGAGGTCCTAGAAAATCTAGGTATGAAAAGAGAACTAATGAGAGAGGTCAAAGTTCGGCAGCTAAAATACTTTGGCCACATAAAAAGGCATAACACCTCGCAGAAGACCATAACAGAAGGGAGAGTTGAAGGCAAACGTGCAAGGGGAAGACAGCGCTATAAGTGGGAAGATAACATCAAGAGATGGACGGGAAAGAGTCTATCAGAGTGTACCACCAAGGCAAGAGACAGAAGACGTTGGAGATCCATTACAGCCAACCTTCATTGTGGAGATGGCAACTGATGATGATGATGATGATGATGATGATTTACAGGCTACTTTTACTATAACGTCATCAAATTACCTTAACCAAAGTCAACTACAGGCTGACACTGTGATGAAATTAGTCCGTCTCTTTTCTTGCCTTCAATCTTCTCCGGCACACACTCCACCATCCCTTCTGCTTGCATATTCTTTCAGTTTCTATTGTTTACACGTTCCCCGACCGAGGTCATCGTGTCACACCTCTCACGACCCCTCTCTCCTGGTTATTTTCTCCTTTGTTATCGGCGACGCTTAGCGAAGGAGCGAACTTGTCACATTGACTTTTCGCTTATCGTCAGTTCCAGACCGAGTAAGAATCTACACTGAGCAACGTTCCTATTGTCAACCCACACTTTTTGTCTGGGAAATACAGGAAACCATGTTGTCGCATGATAAGGTACTAGTTCGCAAACATGGCATGCCATACACCTCCGATTTCACTGGGATGTAGGAAGATAACAATCTTCTTAAAGATTAAAGCAAGGGAAATGACATAACATTTCCAGTAAATTATCTTTGTGGTAGTAAACTCCTACCGAGTGAGAAAGTAACATCTTGGAGGAGGTTACCAGTGATAAATCTGTGATGTAATGAGTTGCAAAACATGTTAAGAAAAAACGGTAAGACCTTGACTTGACTTGACTTAACTTTGATCCACTGTCACTGAGCGTCAGCTCTTGATGACCTTGATGCCATTATGAGGTACTGCGCAGTTTGTGTAAGCTGTTTTGGGCTGCTATACTGTATATTGTCTGTGGATGGGTTGTGTGGTAGGAGGAGTTGTCTCATTCCCTGGAGTGCAGGGCACAGTAGTAGATGGTGTTCTACTGTCTCTGACGGGTTTGGGCAGTGTCTACACTTTGCTATATTTTGTGAACACATTCTGTTTCTGTGACCATTTAGTCTAGAGTGACCTGTTCTCAATTTGAAGATTCTGGTTTGATATTTTCGTTCGATATGGTTAATATCATCTTCCTTATTTGGGGCTGAGGTGTATGAAGAGTCTTCTTCCTGTTTTAGCTTGTGCCTACGTGTTCAGCCAATCTTCTTTGCAGTTGTTTTTGATTATTTGTTTTATTGTTAACATACTCAATGGTTGGTCAATTTGTGGTATTTTTTCTCCCTTCTTTGCTAGTTTATCAGCTGCTTCATTCAGTATGATGCCTTTGGGGCCAGATGTTCATTGCATGTAGATTTCAGTTCCATACATGTTCATAATTTTGTGGCATATTTCTTGAACCTTCTGTATAGTATTGATCTGCAAATATTCGGATGAAGCAAGCACTAAGATCACTGGAAGAATGGGCCAAAACATGGCTCATGAAGATAAATGAAGGAAAAACAACGTACACCGTATTTTACCTCTCGCATAAACCACAGAGCTCCAAACTAGTGCTAAACGGAGAAAATCTTAATTTAAATGAAAATCAAAACGACCTAGGCATTACTTTTGACCGTCCTCTGACTTGGAAAAAACAAGTTGTCAGAAACCGAATGGGAGCAAGCAAAGAATGCCAATCATGAAAAAATACTTGCTGGAACACCTTGGGGTGCAGATGAGAGAGTGCTAAAGACGTTATACACAGGGCGAGTGAGACCAGTCCTAGAGTATGGCATTTCAGCATGGGCAACAGCCTCTAAGTCAAACTTCGATAAAATCAGCAGACTCCAAAATCAAGCAATGAGAATTATAATGGGTGGCATGAAGACAACACCTATAAAAGAACTTGAAAAGATTACATGCCTCCGGCCAATGGAGGATAGAAGAGAACGCAGGGATCAGCAACCAGCTGAAAAATTCAAGAGACTAACAGACCATCCAATTTGCCATAAAATGAAATTCTCTTAGAAGGCAAAGACTCAAACGAAGAAACTTTGTAGAATCAACCAAACCACAGATTAGAGCAGTTTCCATAAATGCAGAATCAACTATTAATTTATCTATACTGCACACAAGCTTCCAGTTTGGAAACAACATCGTTTCCCTGAAATAATACAAAACATTCATGGAATTGAAAGAAAGAAGAGCCAAACTGCATCAGAGAGAAAATCCATAGTGGTAAAATACATAGAGAAACATTACCCACGCAACGCCTGGACCCATGGATACACAGATGGATCAGCAACAAATGCAACAGAAAGTGGTGGTGGAAGTGTCTTTCTGACCTTAAGCTCTGGTGCAAAACAAACTGTCCAGTGGCAACAGAACAATTCTCAAGTAACTTCAGAGCAGAGGCCTTGAAAACTGCAGCAGAGGTTATAATGGCAGAAGAAAGCACAGAGACAAGTTGCTTTCTTTACCGATGCACAGTCAGTAATTGCAACGTTAAAAAGCCAGAATAGTACATAACTGGATGATCTCAGAATAGTGCTCCACAAACTATGTCAACGATTCAAATGTGTTTCGATCCAATGGATCCCATCTCATTGTAACATCACCGGCAATGAAGAGGCTGACAGACTGGCAAAGTACGGTGGAAATCTACCTCAGCCTGATGCAAGCGTAACGTTCGAGGAGGCAAAGAGTTTTATCAGAATCAGGTACAGAAACAAATGGGATGTAGAGCGCCCAGGTCACACACAAGATGATGCATACTACCAGCTCAACAGAAGAGAACAAGTGGTAATCTTCAGACTCCGCACTGGCCACATCAGATTGAGATACCATCTATTTAACAAGTTAAAGATAGGAACTACCGATCAGTGTAACTGTGGCACTGATAAAATAACTGCTGAACATCTGCTTCAAAGTTGCCCAACATACGCGGAACAGAGAAAGCGCGTATGGCCGACACCAGTACCATTCAAAGAAAAGCTTTACGGAGATTCAAACAGCCTCAAACTTACTACTGCTTTCTTTGAAAACATTCGAGTGGACGTCTGAGAGTGTACGAAGAAGAAGAAGGATAGTATTAATTGAGTTGGTCTTCCAGCTTTCTATTGCCAACAAGGCAGCCTGCGAGTCTGAGAATACTACAACATCGTTTGGTTCTATTTCATTTAATTCAAAGATTAATGCCATGATGCCATGGCAAGACCTTAAATGGTCACGAAGGACGGGCAGATGATTTTGAAGATGGTATGTAAAGAAAATATCTGATGTGTCATGCAGTAATGCTGTACATTAGGGGTTGCGGGAGAAGGGGGGGGGGGGGTCGATTTGTTACTAAACTATTTTTAAAAAACAAACTTAATTGCGTTTCACACTTCAAAAACCTCACGGGGCAATATTTTTTATTTTCCTTCTGATTGGATCTCCCCAACTGAACCTTGTGTGAAGCCATATATGCGTGGGAGCGAAAATTTCGCTTATAACCTAGAACTTTGTAAGACGACTTCACTGACTTCCACTTTTGTCAAGGAGAGATCATAAGCAGCCAAATAACAGCTCGAAACCAGGACACCATATAGAACAGGCCACATGGTTAGGAATAGCTGCTAAAATTAGAGAGCGCAAAACTCCCATAATAATACACAAAGCCCAAGCCTTAGGACCCTCCTCACGTGGAAATAGTAGAAAGATCCAGTCCATTGGTACTTCATCTATCGGAGGGATTATTGCATCTTAAACTAGTTGCTGTAATTTAGTGCCATTTTGTGCATCAAGTCTGTCTTCACCCGCAAAACTCGAGGTAAGTTGTTATTTGTACGTTTTATCATTTCATATTTGCATTTTGACATGCATAATGACTTGTGCATGTACAGTCGCACATGAGGCTGGCAACCTCAGCATATAAAATGACTGGACTCATGAACCACCACTGCAAGAGCTGGCGACTGGTTTGTGCGGGACTCATCACAAGGAACTAATAGCAGAGGTAGCCTGGGCTCCATAGGGAGCAGGGAGTGGATGATGATATCATGGTGTATATATTTATTATGCCTACATTTTAATAAGTTTATATTCAAACATGTTGAAAATAATGCAATAGTCGTTTTTCGTTGTCAAAACGCACTTTCATCCGACTCACTGTGTCCAAAATTAATGCTCTGGGATGGTAAATGTCACGGAGTGTTTTGAGGGTGTTTTGCATTTATAAATGTTCCCATGCTCCAGCGGGAGTTTAATTAGTCATTTGAGTTGTTGTGAGTTGGGTATGCTTGAGTTGTAATATTTTAGTTACAAGCAATGTTGTGAGCATTGCTCAAGACAAGCTGCTAGCTATAGTTATGCGTGAATGAAGCTCAGTGGAGTGTGGAAGGTTTTCTCGTGTTTGGTGAATACGAATGAAAGGGGTCAATCAGAGAGAAATGTGTGTTGGGTCAGTAGAGTGTTGGGTCAGTAGAGAGTTGAGTCAGTAGACAGTAGACAGGAGACATCGAAGAGCGTAGAGAAGAGAAGGGTGGATGTCTATAGTAGTGCGCGAGTAGAGGGCCAGAGTTGTGCAGTGGATTTATGAAGTATTCTATTTTGTGGCTGTAGATATTCCGAGAATCACTGTGATTGTAGAATACTCGGGATTTGTTATGTCTCCAATGATTGTAACGGCCTTGCGCCCATTGTGACTTATTTGTGATATAATATATTGTTGGAGATTGATATGGTTGTTGGGGTTGGTGTATTACTCCTTAGACAGTGAGCTAGACGAAAGGTGTTTCAGTGCTGTCTGATCTTCTACATCTGCCCACATACACCCTACTCGTCACATTCTGGGGAAGATGGAATAGTGGATGGAAGCGGAGGGCGCCTTATTTTCGCATCAGGAAACCCTATACTTAGAAGAGACATTGGTTTTCTCTTAGTTTGTGGTACAAATCTTTGGTTCAAGTTTCCCGTAGTCGACGCTAGACACCTAACATCAGACGGGTCCTGAAGATGCTTCCCTTGATAACCCAAGTAGTTACCCCCAGCATTTCTGCAAGGGACGTGCTACTGCCACATAATTTGACTAATGGCGGAACAGGCCAAAAACATCTCTGGGAACCAGCAGTGACGGAACCCAACATCAGCGATAAGTACCTGAGTCAGGCCCAGCAAAGTGACTTTTTAACGTTAGCCACCTTCAAGTCAATCAGCTAACAAGAAAACATCAGTGATTTATTTTTTTCGTAAACAACTCTTTTTATTTTAATCTTGTTAAACTATAACTGACTTTTAAACGTGGTATCTGTAAATACAAATCTAAACTTGATTTGATCCGTATTGAGTGAATTTGCATCCGGTATCACCTTCAGCTGGGGGCTCAGAAAATTTATGAGCAAATATCTTCTCCTCACAGAAGGGGTGGGAGAATATAAAGTTCATGACAGTTAGAGGATCTCAGTTGTTACGCTTGTTTTTCTTTAAAATCTTGTAAGTCTCCCTGAAATAGAAGCAACATTCTTCTATTTTTATCTCTGCCAAGAGTAATCTTGAGCGAAGATTGATACCTCTTAAGACCCTCATTTTATACTCTAAGTTGGCCGTTGTTGGACCACCACTGCGGAGCAGGAGAGACAATCCCGTGACAGCCACTATCACAAACATCTACAATGCTACCTTAACCACAAGCATCCACCTTGCTAACTTCATCACAAGCATCTACCATGCTACTTTTATCACAGGCTTCCACCATGTTACTTTCATCACAAGCATTTACCAAGCCACTTCCATCATAAGCATCTACCATGCTACCTTCATCACAAGCGTCCACCATGCTACTTGTCACAGGTGGCTAGAATTGTCTGCCCGTCCAGTCTGATAGGCCGGTCTATTTTCTTTCTACATCTCGTCACCGTCCACTTTTTTGTCATTCCTGATTTTTATAGCTTATATTCTCTCTTGGATTCTGCCAATCTAGTACAGCCAATCATAGGTCCACCTCTTGTATGTGAAACTGCGACTAGTTCTGCCAAAGATTTTCATCTAGAAAGCGGCATGTGGAATAGTCTTTGATTCAGAGATTCTTGGGAAAAACGGGAATCTTCTCCTATTTCTTTGATTTAAGCGGACTCGCAGAGTTCGAGCCTTTCGTCTTCCGCTCTTTGTTTCCAGCACGAACGGAGAGAAGCGGCTTTGGCCCACGTAGTCTTAACTTCTGCTTTTATGTCGTACCGCCAGCACTGTTCATCTGGAGACGAACAGACCCTCTGAACGAAGATCTTACGTCTGAAGCAGTGGTCCCTTGTATGCACGTGCGGGCCACTTGGCATTCTGTCCTAATACTTAAGGCGTTGGTTCTCTCTTTCTTTAACAGTCATGCTTCTCGGATTCTCGCTACTAGTAACTAATACTTCAAGTTGATAGCTGCTGTTATTAATACTATACGGAAATTCATTCCTTGAGCTGGTAAGACCGATATAATTATCTTAGAGTTATTTGGGGTGTTAGCTTATTATTATGTATGTAGATATAGATATAGTCTAAATCCCGGATTATTAATTCCATCTCATATAGTAAATTCTTAAAGAAATGTAACTTTTGTGGGACCGGAGGAGACACATAATGTAAAGAGTGCCACCATTTTTAACTCTGCCTTAGAGGAACCAGCCAGACTTATATGTAATAGACAGAGATAGTTTTTTTCAGACAGAGAAGGGAGAGATAGATTGTAAATGACAGAAAGGAAATGTAAATTATTTTATGTGACTGATTGTTATCTTGTTATAAGTGTATAATTTAATTCTGCATTAAGCGTTTGCTATTAATTTGTTTTTGTGTTTGGACAATTTAATTCCGCATTAAGCGTTTGCTAGTACTTGGTTTCTGTGTTTGGATGACCAACACGGAGCGCTCTTTTATCGCCTGTGTGCGAAATACCAACGCGCGTCGGTTAAAGCCGTAAATTTGTGTCGGGGGGGGGGGAGGAGTATTGTTATTACGAGCGTGTACTGTTGTGCGATGGAGAGAAGAAACGGTGTTGTCAAATTATGGTGGTGAATGTTTAGTGTTGAGTGTCTTCGGTTTGCGTAGATACGTCAATTATCTTTTTCAGAAGCTGGTCAAGAAATAAGCTGTATGTGCTCTTTGTGCGAGCCTAAACGCTACTCTGGGATATCTAGTCAGGTACCAGAACCTGACTTTGGATTATAATTCGGCTGCACCGCAGTAATTGCCATCCATTCGTTTAAGCAATCGGGGGATAACCCTTTACACACCGTCAGTGTGAATACTACTAGCAGACAACAAAGAAAAAGAAACCAACGGTTTTTCCTGTCGTCAATTTTTCCTTATCAGAGGCGCCCCTTGAGCCCTCACTCATATTCGTTGTGGGTTTTTTTTTGTGTGCTATTCGTCAGCTGAGTCACTAGCGACCGGCTACTTGGATTTATTATTATTTGTGCGTGGATAAGCACTCTACCAGTTGTCTCGTGAAGGTGGGGAGCGCGTGGAGATCTATTTTACCACTTAATTCACTGTTTATTTCCTCACTCACTGGATTACCTCATTTGACGGTCTCGTGGTTAGGTTTCGTAAGATGGAGTTCTGACATTTCCTGGATTTATTTAGCAGCAAGGCAGAAGTGGCCGCTCGACACGAACTGGGGGCCCCTAGCAGTTAAAAGCAGGACTTGTGCAGACTTTAGTACGTGCCACCAAGAAGCGAGTGAATGTGGGATTGTGTGTGATTATCAAGTAGTTAAACAGAGTGTTGTTGTGGTGGTTTTAGTTGTTCTGTGATTTGTTGTTTATGGTCTGCCGAAGTGTTAAATGCAGACTGATTCTGATTTTTCTTTATGTGTGGATTTAATATTTTCTTCAATAAAATATAAATGCACTCTGTCGTGGTCATATCCTCTTCTCTTACCTGTCACTTTGGTGTCGTATGTCATTTCTGCTTATTAGATCATTGTCTTTAATTAGCGTAGGAGGGCGGGGAAAAGAGTGCCATACAAACGACAGTCAATGTAGGCTGAAGATAGTAGTACCACTACCCTTCAGACGGTCCATCTTTTCCCAGTAGTTCCAACTGTGACTCTAGTTCTATATATTCTCGCTCTACACATTCATCCCCTGTCTGAAAACAGACAGAATCTATTCATACATTATACCTACCTGTGACACTACTTTTATCACAGGCATCCACCATGCTACCTTCATCACAAGCATTTATCAAGCCACTTCCATCATAAGTATCTACCATGCTACCTTCATCACAAGCATCTGTCGTAGATTTTTTATAGGAAATTAAGACTTGGGTTGGTCCCTTCTGAATAGATTAGAATGAGTGATAGCCACAGTGAGAGATGATGGTAGAAATAGATTTCCACGAGTGAGATGGTAGAATGTGATAGAGGCTGTCTCTGAGATCGAGAAATCTTCTCTCTCTCTCGCCTATCTTCTACGACAGATTTAGAGTAGTCGGACAGTCTAACACCTATACATATATTAATATATATATATTACCACTCACGTGCACACACACAATTGACGACAGTGAGACACACAGACGTGGGAAAACTATAACAATGATTATATAGATACTTTGGAACGAAACTGACCGACACGCTGGAATAATAATTGAGTAGTTTAATTATCATAACAAACTTCTCTCACAACATGTAAAAATTACATCAAAGCATATACAGAAAATCATTTTTAAAAAACTCAAGGAATGCGACAGGAATGATAGACCCGTTGGTATGATACTTCCCCTCGATGTATAGCTCGCAGTCCCGTTAGGAGAAAGATGATAGCCCAAAGAGTCACAGATACATATGATTTGGTCTAATATTTCCCCCTTTTAAGGTATGGACAGACTTGATATCTCTGCTCTATTTTAAGGGAAATATGGTTAGCAATATTTGCATAAAGAAAGTTAAGACAGCAAAATGAGTGCCAAATTACAACAATAAAGAAACCCTCAGACCTGCATTCACTCTATTTACTCAGCCGTGGCCACGTGTACTCTTGCATACTTACAGCTTTGTTAACAGCATCTGGAAACATAATTTTTTAGGACATTCACATACAGAATCGTCAATGGCAGTCTTTGACCAAGAAATCCCCAGTTCCAAAAAGACGGGTTGAATTCTCTGCTTCCGGGAACGATTCCTTGGGTGTTCTTATTTTTCGGATGTCTGTTTAGGTCACATTAAAATTGTCCAGGCTCGAATATTAACAACGAGCACAGTGTCAATAGCTTAGGTTTCTAGAAATGAGGAATGTCAGATCGGTGTCTACTTTCAGGAAAGGACTATCTTTGGTCACCACACCACTAGTCAAAACTCCGTCGGAATGTTACTGACGTAAATATGTTACTTGCCACATAGGCTAAAAATGTACTTGAGTTGTTTCTCAGGAAGAATTAAATATGGCGCGATAGGCCTGTTACTTCATTTAACCTATAGGGTACTTGTAAAGATTATGCACCAAGGCTTTCAAGGAAAATTTTTTAGTTCTTCACAGATATCACTCATCAGTACTTAACGCTGGCAAAGTTAGGGTTAACCCCAGTATTCACTGAATAAAGGAAAAAAACACATATAAAATAATTATACATACTAGGTACTCGTTATAGCTTACATTTTTAAACTGCAAGCGTACAGCTTGACTTATCATGTAAACTTTCCCGTGAAATAAGTTATATACATAAAATCAGTCATCATGAATTAGGAATACTTACGTATCCCGTAAATACTCACTGATGTAGCATTTCAGTTATAAGTTAATTTTTAAAATATATTCTCGTCTGATTATTTAGCAGTTAAATTTAATTCCTGATAGCTACCTGGTTTTAAGCTAGAAATTATACTTTATTCTGCTTTCCACTGAAACACGTCACTAGAAAATAATACAGACTATATTTTAATTAATCTGCACAAAAATCTAACTAGGGAAATAAGCGATTAACACTTTAAACACTTCACAAAATTACTAGATATCTAATATATAATATTTACCTCCGCACAGAACTACAGATTAATACCACGAACTAGAATCATTCAATATTATGGTAGTCTAGAACTCGGCACCCAGAAACTAAAGACTTTTCAATACGCAAGCTATTTTTCTAGCCTGGCGATCTGTCTACTGCAGATTTAGGAGTAAGAATGAAAATCTAGTTTCAAACTCTGGTTAATATCTTAAACCCGGACAAAGGGGTCCCAACTTATTTCGCAAAACGAAATAATCTCTCCTTCTCATTAACACCTACGTACCTTAGACGCATGCCGTAACTGATAGCAGTGCGTCTTTGACACCTACGTCAAGAAAATGGCCCTTCTGAGCGAATGCGTGAGTGTCATGGAAAAACCTAGACTTTTTTCTCATTCCAGCACGCTGCATGAGTGTCATATCACACTTCACACCGAGCGACTAGCCTGAAGAAACGCTGTGTCCGGTGGAAATGTAGACGGTACGTCCCCTTAGGTGGCAGTTACCACACTTCACCGAGCAACTTAGCCGTAAAACTATTTGTCAGATGGAAATCTCCAGACAAATGTCTGCTCTGAGCGAGCCTGTCTGGCGCGATTCACACCTTCCCCGAGCAACTCAGCCAAGGAAAACTCGCGTGACAGGTGCAAATGTAGACAATTTGTCTGCTCATCATTTCTGATGGACTGAAATCCCACCTAAAATTATCTCGTGCCAGGGACTGACGCGTTAGGTAATCTACTGCGTTCCTAAATGAGAAAACGAAACCGGCAAAGTGAAAATGGGAAAGAAAATATTTCTCGCAAACGAACGAATGCGAAAAATACCGGAAAAGGATAGAGAGTGATAATAAAATAGAGGATACGGGTGGAAGAAAGTAAGAATAATATAGAAAATTTAATGATCATAAAACTCTCTGTGACAGAACGTCCCCCCTTTAAGATATGGAAGCACTCCATGTCTACGTTATGGAATTAAATTTCCTATATCCGTAGCTTCAGGGTGTCTGTCCTCTTCCCTCTCATCTCCCCCTCCATCTCTCTCCAATTCCTACTCAAGTCTACTCCCAAAGTTTCCTTTCTCTGGAATGTCTCCCATGCGCGCTTGAAAGAGCGTCGCCGCTTTTGACATTTTTGAAAGATTTCATGTGTGTGCAGTGGAATTTCCCTGCCACTATCGTCATCTTCGTCAGCTTTGGCGATCGTCAGGAGATGGTCGGAGGTTGGCACTGGTCTTTCCAAGTATCTCTTTAACAGATTTAAATGGAAAACCTTCTCCTTTCCTTGAATAGAGATCTGGTAGTTAGCCTTAGAAATCTTTTTCAGAACAGTAAACGGCCCTTGCCATCCGATCTTCAGTTGGTTGTTTCCGGTAGGGAGTAACACCAAAACTTTCTCTCCTGCTTCCAGTTCTCTCTCTTTCGCGACTTTCCTGTATCGGTTAGCGTGCTTTGTGCGTGCTCGCTTAAAGTTAGTCGTTGCTAGGTCCCATCCTAGTTTCAACCTTTCCTTTAAATCCGATACGTATTTACTAGCGGAGACAACTTTCTCATCTGCCTTCTGGTCTGTCAGCGACCAACGTAAGGCTTCAAGCGGCCCCTTGATAGGTCTGCCGAATAAAAGCGTAGCTGGCGGAAATCCTGTGGAAGTATGAGGAGCAATGAGGAGATTCTCTGTAACCAAATAAAGCTGCAGGAATACAAAGATCCCAATCTTCAGGTTTCCCTTGTGCCAGTTTACTTAACGTCATGTTGAGGTTTCCATTAACACGTTCCACGAGCACATTTCCGGCCGGAGTATAAGACTTTGTGTAGATGTGCTGGTCCCTCAAGAACTTTACGATCTCATCCATCAACAGGTTTCGGTATGGAGATCAGTTATCCGTCAACACTTGTTGAGGGAATTCCAACCGAGTGAAAATCTGCACGAGGGCTTCTGCGACATGCTTGGCATCTGCGCATGTTAGCGGGATAGCTTCTGCCCATAAAGTGCATGTGTCGACTAAGGTCAGGATAAACCTGTTCCTTCTTTTAGTCCTTTCTAAGGGTCCTAAAATGTCGATCACAACCCGTTCAAATGGTGTTCCCACTATTGGCATTTCACCCATGTGGACTGGGGGTGTCCGTTGCTTGGGTGGTACACGTTGGCACTGGGCACAGGATTTGACATACCTGATAATATCAGTATTTACTCCTGGCCACCAATAATGAGTGGTTATCCGTTGGTTTGTGGCGTTCTGTCCCATATGTCCGCTGAAAGGAAGAGAGTGCCCAATTTCTAGGATTTGGCTTCTGTACTGTTTCGGTACTAGGAGCTGGTTGTAACCTTGGTCAGGCTTGCCCGTTCTGCGATAAAGTACGCCATCCTTAGCAAAAATGTCCCCGTGCTATCTTGGTTCCTTAGCCATGGGCAGTTTCCTAAAGCAGGGTGCCAAAGTAGGGTCCTTTTGTTGCGCTTCTTTAAGTTCTATAGGTAACAAATTAGGCGCAGGCTCCCGTTCCTTCTTGGTTTGCCCTCTTGTAGTTACTGCTGCCTCAATCGGCTCTTCCGGTTTCCCAATAAACACGTATCTACCGCCAAGTATGACTGGGTAGATGGGGTCATCCATAACAGCCGCTTTGATCATGCCTCTGACAGACTCAGAGTGGATCTCCACCAGTGCGATGGGAAGCGCTGTAGGTGCATCACTCTTAGAGACTCCACAAAGTTCGACGGTCTCTCCTGTCTCTTGACCGGGTTTAACCAGGTTTCTGGCAACAATGCAATCATAAGAAAGCCCCGTGTCAAATAAACAAGAAGTTTGAGAACCGTTCAAAATAACAGTACTTTGCGTAGAGGGTCTCTCTCCCTCTACAGGCTGGGAATCACTGTCAATAATTCCGCCTTGCGAGACTGTTAGCAAGCATCCTATGCGTTTCGGCTCGGTGTGCTCGCCCTGATCATTAGTCCCGTGCTCAGGGGTTCTCCCTTTGCCACCTTGTCCTTTCTGGCTGCGCTGCCATGAAGGGCGGTCGGGTTGATCAGACTGTTTACTGTGGTTGTGGTACTTGTTTTTGTAGTACTTGGATTTTTCAGGAGGGGGGTTTTGAGGTCCAGTTTCTCTGTGGTTATTCTGATTAGAAGCATGAGAAGATTGCTCTAGATTATTCTTTCGAAAATGCTCTTCTGTCAGTTTACGTTTTGTGGCCGGTAGTTCAGCCAGCGCATTGTGATAACGCTCAGACTTTTCTAAGATGTCTTCAAGCTTTTCTGCACCCTGCTCAGCTAGAAATCTCCGGGTATCAGCAGACAAAGTGTTCTTTATTTGTTCTGTTAAAACAAATTCCTCAAGACCTTCATAGGTAGAGGGGAGTGTTGCGTGATAAATTCTCGCAACATCGTTTTATTTCAATATCTGTTTTATAACGCAAGGGCAACAACTGCTTGAAATTTATAGTCACTTTTCTCGGTAAGCATTTGTCTTCTCGCGTTGGTATTGAATGCAGTTAAGTTTTGAGCTGTGGTCATTTTTGCGCTGGACTGCGCATGACTTGTCTTGTTGTTTGGTCGATCGGTTTCCGCCCACCACTAGTGGGAGTGAGCGATTTGGAATGGCGAAAGAGATGCCTCGTTGAAGAGGGGATCTCCGCTATTTTTGTTCTGTCAGGGATGTGTAGTCCTCTTATGGATATTTCGTTTATTCGAGATAATACCTCTAGTGTTTTCCCACATGTCGGGAGGCGTGATATTTCTGTGTATTTCATGAAAGCAAGGTAAATTGACTTTTTCATTAACTCTATCGATTTTGGGTCGTGAGCGATTTCGATTCATAGCCTGTCTCCGAAAGTCGTCGTCACGAGATGTTTTCCCAGCTCACATGTCGCTGCATTGTACTGCATCGGTTGATGCATGTACCAAGGACCATTACTTGCTACTTTGTTAAATGAACTAGGTTTAGAAAACCTTTATTATCTAGAGGATATTTTTGAGGACATTATTTATACTTCGGCAGACGTGTCTGTCTTGCTGAAGTCAAACTAAGGAGAGTGAACTGATCTCATACATCTGGTTATCTCCTGGCTGTTATCGAAAAGGATGGAGTTTTTCACCTGACTACATTTACAGCACTATGAAATATAACATGCATCTGACTCATCATTGTAATGCTGTCTACCGTCTATTGCTGTATTGAATGTTGCTGTGATAATGACTGTTTGATGTGCCTACACATTTGCGTAACCATTTTGTCACTGTGGCGTCCACAATAAATAATGAAGAAAAACGTCAACGGCTGTTTCAAGACTCATTGACTTTATACGTCGTGAGTTTACTGACGTCCTATGTGGATTGCCCTGTTATTGTTGTATGAACATTGTTTTGACTGAACACATCTACACACTACACAAAACCAGACATGCGGATACCATCCATCATCATATGGCATCACGCATCATTTGGTGGCCATAAGCTGGTTTGATTCTGGTACTAGCAAACACGGGGTCCCTTACCCACTTCATTTTCAACAAGAATTCATCAGCATCCTTCAAGAAATTAACATTCTTCAATACAGTCAACATCTTCAAAATTTTCAAAGTACTCGGCGTTGCCCGGTAAAAGTCAAAATTTCAACTTTTTGACGGAAACAAGAATTTGACAGTACCCGGCGTTGTTACATGTTGCCGGATAACTCGGACTGCTGTTATCTTTTACGCAAGTCAAGCAAGTTGCTGCTGTCAAGGTTCCAGTGCTGTCGTTTTTTGAGAAGGTCAAGTGCCGGTTGAAACGGGTTGTTTTCTGAAGAAGGCCAAGTACCGATTTCCATCAACTTACTTTTGGATTAGAAGGTCAAGTGCCGAAACAACTCAACACACAGTATTTCAGAAGCTCTTGTACCATCGTGTTAGCAGTGGAAGCAGTTCAGATGTGCCATCATCGTTGGAGCTTCGCTCTTTAGGACGTTGATTGACATCCGTTTTTCTGCTGTTCTACGATTGGAAGCCTATAAGTTAAGTGGCCTGTTTGTATGTAAACTGTGCCCTTATACTTCTGCTGAGTCTTCTGTGTATCATCTCATTCTATATGTTATATGTCTATATGTTATTTGTATATTTATATGTTTATATTTCAGCGGGTTCTCGGTTGGGTGGTGTCTCCGTTAGATTATGCCACGTCATAGAGGTCGTCTATTGTGAGCGTTTTCTGTAGGGTTTGCAAATTTCCGATACTGGAATTTGCTAAGCGACTTCTGTTGCTATTTATGTTAGCTGTGATGACATGTTTTAATATTGTTTTCGTTATTATTTCGCATTCTTTAGTTTTGTTTTGATTTGTTTGTATTTGTTAGCCTACTCTTGTCTATAATTTAGTTTCATACAACATTTTTGTTTATACACTGTGGTGTCATGTATTTTGTTTAATTCTATCGCAGATATCGTCACATTTTTTGTGATATTTCATTAATTTCTGCTTTATTTTTAGTTGATTTCTGCGAAAGTTTTTGTATTGTTGCTGATCTTTGTTATTGTTTACATTGTTATTGTTTACATTGTTTGTATTGTTTACATTTTCAATGTTTACATTCTGCATGTGTTTACATAGTCATTGTTTACAGTTATAGTAATTAGTTAATGGGCTATGCTAATGCACTGTTACTACTACACTGATGATAAATGAATGATGAATAGTGTCGTGCACTATTGAATGAGAAGTGCACTTATGATCAAGAATTGAGTGCTGATATTTCATATACAAGTTCTTTGATTGGAGACTTGTTTCCCACAGAGACTGGGATAATATAATGTGATGTGAATATACAAGTGCTTAATTAAGACTTGTTACACTTAGGTTTGAAATAAATTAGTTAATTATTTCAGGTTTTGGACTCATATGTTAGACAACATGTCTACATTTGAGCACTTTATTGAGCAGGGTAAATTGCTTGGGAAGACTGGTGATAAGTTAGAAGAATTTGCAACTGCTCGATATGATAAAGCAATGGAAGCTGAACAAAAGAAACTGCATATGGAAGCTGAACAAAAGAAACTGCAGATGCAGGTGGATGAAAAGAGATTCCAAATGGAAATGGAAAAACAAAAAAGGGAATCAGAAGCTGAGGAAAGAAAGCTACAGCTAGAGGCTGAGAATAAAAGACTTGAAAAAGAGGCTGAAAATAAAAGACTTGAAAAAGAAGCTGAAAATGAAAGACTTCAAAAAGAGGCTCAGGCTGAGGAAAGAAGATTACAGAGAGAGTCTGATGAGAGGAAAGCAAAAATGGAACATGAAGAAAAGGTCTTAGCTTTAGAGTTGGAAAAATTGAAATTGACGAGCATGAGTAATGGTAATGATTCAAACAAGGGTTCATCTTCTGGTAAGGCTAATAATGATACTTTTAAGATTAAGTTACCAACATTTAGTCCTTCCAGTGATGACATAATGTTCTATCTGGACAGATTTGAACAAGCATGTACAGCTCATAACATAGACAAAGCAAAATATGTTTATCAGTTATCAGGGATACTGACAGGTAAAGCTCTAAGTATATTAAATATGGTGGATGAACCTGACAAGAACAATTATGAGGTTGTCAGGGCCGCTTTGTTAAAGAAATATCAGCTTAACGAAGACGGCTATCGTCTACAATTTAAAAACATGTTACCTGAAAATGGAGTTGAATTCTCCGAGTTTATTGCAAGAATACGCATTACTTTCTCACGATGGGTTGAACTATCTAAGACGGAAAAAACTTATGAAGGACTTATGGACTTAATACTTAGAGACAAAGTCATGTCGTCTGTCAATGAGTCTTTCCTTGCTTTCCTTCATGAACGTAAACCTAAAACAATAAAAGAAATGGAAGATTTCTGTTGCCAATACGTAACTGCGCACCCACACATAACCATGGGTAACTCTAAGGTGAAAGAAGGTTTACCAGTTGCTTCGGCAGCTCCGTATGGCCAAAACTTTGCTCGTACATCCCAACAAAATTTTGATAGAAAGAGTAGCGGTAATTTCTGTCAAAATCATGGAAATCAATTTCATGGTGATTCTTCTTCGAAGAATTGGAGACAACCTGATAGTACTCGTTACTAACACCCTAATAATTATAAGCATTTCAAAAGAGGATATGGTAATAGAGGTTATTCCTGCCGAAGACCTCAGAACCAAACAAATAGATGTTCGCATCAATGTGAACATGATAGTAATCGTGGAAACTGGAATTCGAACCAGGATAACAATTACAATAGAGACAATAATAACTGCAGAGATAATAATAACTCTGATAACTTCAGAGGTAATAATAGTCGGGGTAGATCTCAACACAAAAAAAAGAGATATCAGCAGGCTAATGCTGTACAACAGGAAACTGAGGGAGCCTGTAATCATGTTGTTGATAGTAAAAACTTTGACGCTGTCACTGGTTCTGCTTTTGACTTTGAGAGAGCAAACAAATGCCCCCAATGCAGTACTTTATTCGAACCGGGTACCATAACTACTTTGAGTTGTGGTCACCCACTTCCCGCTCTTCCTGCTGCTGTTGCGCATGACGGGAGGGGTTCTTTAATTCTACATAAGGGTCTTGTTAATGATACTCCGGTCTCACTACTTTTCGATTCCGGATGCACCACTATTGGTGTTAGACAATCGCTTGTAGATCCATCTTGTGCTACAGGAAGGGTTATTAAATGTGTCACATTTGGCGGCACTCTAGAAAAATATCCTACTGCTGTAATTCGCATTGCCACTCCTTTCTTTACTGGAGATGTGCATGCTTGTCTCTTACCTAATCCTATTGCGGACCTTATTATTGGTCGTATTCACGGAGTTAGGGAGTGTACCCCACAGCAGATTGCTGCTTGGGAAGATAATAACATGCAAGCTACAAATGCAGTAGTTACAAGAGCACAAGCTCTACAAACACCCGAAACTTCACTGAATAGTGATAATGAAGTTGATAGCCAAGATAGTCACTTAGTAATCACTCGTGACTCTTTCATAAAATTGCAAGAAGAAGATCCTTCTTTAAAAAAATTCTTCGTTCTTGCGAAGAAAGGTGATCCGAATCAGGATACAAATAGAAAATCTTGGATTGCAATGAGAAACGGCGTACTTGTACGTATGGTACAAGATTCGACTACGTCGGCACATTCGCAAATTCTTGTTCCCAAGAGCATGAGAGTCCAAATATTACAACATGCTCATGACTCGCAATGTGCTGGACATATGGGTTTTGCCCGTACGAAGTCGAGAGTCCTTGCGGCTTTCTTTTGGCCTTTTGTCAATAAGGACATTCGTATTTACTGCCGATCATGCAAGGTATGTCAGGAGGTCAAATCTAGAGGACCACGACATGCTGCGCCTATCCAGGCTGCTGACATTCCTATTCGGCCGTTTCAGAAAATGGCCATAGATATTATTGGCCCTTTTAAGGTCAAGTCGGCCAGAGGACATCAGTTTATCCTTACATGTGTCGATATGTGCACACGTTGGCCAGAGGCTATTCCTCTTAAGAGCATATCTACTACAGATATCGCAGATGCTCTTTGGTTGATATTTTCTCGCTTGGGGTTCCCCAGAGAAATATTGTCAGACCATGGCACTCAACTCATATCTGACACTATGTCACAGGTAATGTCTACCTTACATATTGAACGATCTCTCAGTAGTATCTACCATCCTATGTCTAATGGGTTAGTTGAGCGTCTGAATAGAACGCTCAAGACTTTGCTTGGTAAGATAACTGAAGATCATCCTCAAGATTGGGACAGGGTTTTACCCGCGGCTCTCTTTGCCTATAGAGAAGTCCCTAATGAACACACAGGATTTTCTCCCTTCGAACTTGTCTTTGGCGCGCGTCCACGCGGCCCTATGTCTTTATTACACGATCTCATCACTGCCGATGATATTAGCGATGAAACTCAATCCTCATATGAGTATGTCATTGCTCTTAGACAAAAGATCATTGAGGCATGTAAGCTAGCAACTGCTTCATCAGAAATTGCTAAAGAGAAGGCAAGGCAGTTTGCTAACAAGAATAGATGTCTACGACAACTTTGTCCAGGTGACAAAGCATTCGTCCTACTCCCCAGTAGGGAAAATAGACTTCTTATTGCATGGAAAGGTCCGTATGCAATAGTCTCTCGGATTTCCGATGTTGACTATGTGGTCGATATTGATGGAAAGCATAAAACTTTCCACATAAACATGCTTTCGGAATTTCACGAACGTCCGGACTATTTGCTGCCTATTTTCCAGGCAACGGATGATGCTCCTGCACCTCACGGTCATTATTCATCCCTGTCTGTCATTCAGGATGAGGAAGCTACCTTCTCTGATGTCAACCTTCCCCTTCCAGTGGTTCCATTACATTCCACGGAATCTTGGAAAAACGTTTCTGTTTCTCCTAATCTTTCTGGTGACGAACATCGACAAGTCTCGTCGATGTTACAAACATTTCAGGATGTTCTCACTGACATTCCTGGACACACAGATGTCATAGAACATGACATAATTCTTACCGACAATAATCCAATTAGGGTTAGGCCGTATCCTATTCCTATACACTTTCAGTCGCAAGTGGAAAAGGAATTGGATGAAATGATTCAATTAAATATAATTGAACCATCGACTTCACCATATTCTTCTTCCATGGTTATTGTCCGGAAGAAGGATAAGAACATACGAATTTGCGTTGATTATCGCAAATTGAATCAGGTCACAAAGTTCGACGCTGAACCGATGCCTTTGTTAGAAGATCTACTGATTAGACTTTCTAATTCTAGATTCTTCACTAAACTTGACTTGTCTAAAGGTTATTGGCAAGTGCCTTTAGCAGAGCATGCCAAACCTCTTACTGCTTTTTCTACACCTAGGGGTCTATTTCAATGGAATGTTATGCCTTTTGGTCTCATGAACGCCCCTGCCACTTTCGTTCGCATGATGCGTCGAATTCTGTCACATCGTTCGGATGTCATCGCATACTTAGATGACATCTGTCTCTTCAGTGATACCTGGGAAGATCACTATTTAGGGTTATATGACTTACTGTCCACTCTACGTGAGAATAATTTGACAGCAAAACCTTCTAAAGCTTTTGTTGGTTTTGGTGAAATCTCTTTCCTGGGTCATCGTGTTGGTCATGGTCTCTTGAAGACAGAAGACCACAATACTTCCAAAATACTGAACATCTCTGTTCCTAAAACGAAGAAACAAGTTAGGAGTCTCTTAGGTTTAATTCAATTTTATGGGAGATTTATTCCAAATTTATCTTCGATCATGGCACCTCTCTCAACATTGTTGAAGAAAGGTTCGCCTAATCTGGTCCGTTGGTCTGAAGAATGCCAATCTTCACTAGACCAAATCAAGAATATATTTTCTTCTCCTCCCATCTTAAGATTACCTACTCTTGATAGGACTTTTGTTCTTCGGAGTGATGCTTCATCCACTGGGATTGGAGCAGCACTGATGCAAGAATATGCAAATACTCTGCATCCTGTTATGTACATTTCTAGAAAACTAAATGCGGCAGAGAGGAACTACTCGGTTTTAGACCGTGAGTTGTTAGCGATGGTTTGGTCAATTCTAAAGCTACAAAGATTCCTCCTGGGCGCACATTTCATTCTAGAGACTGATCAGAAAGCTCTTACAGCTATTCAGACTAAGAATTTGAAGAGTTCGAGATCCACTCGATATGCTATAGCTCTTCAACCTTTTCACTTCACGGTACGAGCTATCCGTGGTGCGGATAATGTGATGGCTGACATTTTGTCTAGATGCCCACATGACTCCAACTAATACTTCTGTCCTATATTTCCATATATTACAGAGTCATAACACACCTATATTTCTACAATAGATTAGCACATCTGTACTTACTTTATATGTACACACTATCGTGCTTTGTTGTCATCTTCTTCTGTTCGTTTTTTAAGATGATAGAGGAGGACTGAGTAGTTAATATAAGGGCCGTTAGTTTACTAAACAGCCACAATTATTAATAATGTATTGTACCTTATGAAGCATATTAGTTATTAATTAGCATTATATTGCTTGTACTTTCTCAGAATGTCATTGTTGAGCTGAGGACTTACCTTACGAGTTCTAGATTGTGTACTTACCCTCGGAATACCAGAGCATATGTCCTGGATCGTCATGTAGTTTAACTTTACTATGTACTTATGTCATTACATGTCAAAGAATGTACTATTTAAATTTTCCTATCAGATTTGTACATCCATTTTTAAAGACAATATTAGAGTATGCTGTTTAATGATGATTATAGTAACTTGCATACGTATATTGTGTTTACATGCTAACGTGATGTGTGTTGGTGACACCTCCCCGATGTGAATATTTTTTGAGACATATTTATTTTTCTGTTGAGGTATATCCTCACCAGACACTCTATAATTAGCCTTTTGTTTGGCAATTTAATTAATTATCAGCGCATAATTCGTGCGTTTTGAGCCGCTTATCGCATGCTCTTTGATATTGAAAAAAAAATATGTTCCACATTTTTTTTTTATCGGGAGGAGGTGGTGATATGTTGCGTGATAAATTCTCGCAACATCGTTTTATTTCAATATCTATTTTATAACGCAAGGGCAACAACTGCTTGAAATCTATAGTCACTTTTCTCGGTAAGCATTTGTCTTCTC
>JAMPIV010018252.1:165000-167001 GCA_024509875.1 Oreohelix idahoensis | reverse complement strand
CCTAATCTCCTTCACAAAAATGTCTATGGCCTACAAAGTAGTCTCTCTACCTCTCCGACTCTTCATAGCGCCTAACTGTAGACTCCTTCACAAAAATGTCTATGGCCTACAAAGTAGTCTCTCTACCTCTCGGACTCTTCATAGCGCCTACATAGACTAGTGGTACACTTCTCACAGAACGTGCCCAATAACCAACTCACTCATAAGCTGCATCTACTGCAGTCATAAATATTAATACATACCATCCTCCTATAATCTAACACATGGAAGAATACTTATGCAGGAAGAATATTCAGATACAGGCCTGTTCAAAAAGTCTCCATCGAGAAACACATTGAAAAACACTCTACCATTTTCACCGAACACTGGTCGGGACCACACACTTAGGAAAAAAACCAGGGTTGACTTTCCTCCGTCAACACTTTCACCCGAATGCTAGCGGTCACAAAAACTCCCGCCTAATCAGTCACGGGACTTCGCAGTTCACCACCGCTCAGTCCCTTCCACGGACTAGCCGGGCGAACTATCACAGTTCTACAATACAGAACAGCGCTCAAGACGCTATCTGTACCCTATGACCCCCATCATATATCTGTTCACCCAATTCACCGTTAATCAAGTCTACAAGTGATGTAACCCTTAATTTACTTTGTCCAACCCGTATACAAAAGTATCACCTCCCTTTTTGACCTTAACAGCTCAGTAAACAATACAAGGGCACAGTTCACAAACAAAATGCCACTTATCTTATGTATCCTAACGTCAAAATGGCAGCGAACAGGTAGTAATCAGTGTTCTAAAGACCTGACGATCCAACACTGATTGAACATCTGCACTTGCATCAACAAAATTGCCAAGACGTTGGTTACAGACTTGAGCTTCTGATGTAGTACTGAACAAGGTACGGAACTTGGCCTTCTCATATATAACAGCAACTCGATTCAATCGGCACCTGACCTTCTAAATTCAGTAACTCGATTCAATCGGCACTTGACCTTCTAAATACATTCACTTGATTCAATCCGCACTTGACCTTCTAAATGTTGCACGACGAATGGGTTATGGACCCCGTAAATAGCTGGATACCAGACCAAACCAGCCTTTGGCCACCATAATGTAGGAGTGATATTTTAGCTAGACAGCTACCAGAAATGTAGAAGTATTATACTGGTCAGCAGAAATGTAGAGAGATGTCTAATGTTGCTGCTGAAGATGTAGCCGTGTAATTTTACTACTACAGTAGACACCAGGGATGTCGAAGGCAGTGTAGTATGGTGTCTCGTCTGGTTTGTTGCTTGATGTGAGTATGGAACATAGCAGGTAGCAAGGTAGGTGAAGTTCCACACAAGACTACAGTACATAGGTCATGAGGACGTCACATGGACTCACGACGAGGAAGTCAAATAGATAGGAACAGCAGGTGACGTTTTCCATCATTTATTTGGGACGCCACAACGACAGGTACGTTGACATCGACATATATGAGTCACAGACAATGCAGGACATAGCATTAAGCATCAATAAAGTTCATCAGTAAATCATGCATATTTCATGTAAGCTGATCTTGTATAATTCCAGCTTCAACAGCCTCAGCTCCATCTCATCAATATATATAAGTTTAACAAACTCCTCTCTGATACTAAGAGATCAGGTGTGTAAATAATTCTACCACAGGCGGCACGGAAATGGCGGGCTTATGTGTACAGTTCAAGTTGACCTATGTGGACATTTCTAGATCTAACCTTGATTAAGGTATTATCGCTGGTATAGCGGAGTTCAAATGTTCATAGCAACTGTTCTCTGGGCCTAGAATGACCCGAATACATATGAATCTAAGGTATGAGGATAAATAGGTGTATTTCTAATAGAAGAGACTCTCCTGCCTGTAGATAGCGAACGAGCAGAGAACAACAATGTCAAAATCTAAGATGGCTACAGATTTCAATATTATGAAGAGAGCAGTTACCTTTTCTTCGAAATAACACCACAGCACACACGCCT
>JAMPIV010018252.1:0-160000 GCA_024509875.1 Oreohelix idahoensis | reverse complement strand
ATATACATTGACTACAGCAGGGCTATGCTGACAAACGGATACGACTGAAATCTCCCGATTATCCACTTTCTCTTGTAGATATCTAAGTTACTTCGTTTATTTAGTTGCATTCGTCAATCTTCAAATTTCTGTTATCTACAATACATTTTTAATATTCTACAGTGTACGCTAGTTATTAATCGTACACTTCTATATTAGACTGTTTATTATCACCTATAGCATTCCTATACCATACAATATACAGTATTTTATATATCTCGGGTTAAAAACGACCAAGCAGGTTCGCATCTACATTTATCCTATGTTATAATGATCCCGTAGAGCGATGTTTCGTTTAGCGCTCCTTTTCCCAAGAGCGCATCCTTAGAGAGTTAAGCGGGGCATTTCTGTATTTAAATCTATCCCAGGTTAATTTAGAAAAATGCTGCAGTTTACATTAAAATAAATAAAACGTAAACGGAGAAATAATCCCTCTATTGCTTATAGTGTTTGATACCTATTGCCCGTGAAAAGTTTAAAGGACAAGGTGTACCCAACACTGAAAACTCCTGGAAGGAAACGCATGGGTTCTATTTGCTGCAGTCGATTACCATCAACGAGATGATTGGCTGGAAGTTGGACGTGTTGTAAAAAATTTTTTTCATAAATAGTTTGATACTTCTGAGGGGGAGATGGCATACTGTGCAAAGCGTAGCAGGATTCATTAATTGTTTGATTTGGTGATTTTTTTTGACATATGTAATTTTCTCTTTCCTCTTTGTTTAAGGGAAAGGTGAAACATATTTCTTTTCTGGTTATGTGAATGAGCTCGCGCGATGTGATTTGTGTTTTAAAATAAAGTTTACAATTTGATATTGTACATAATGTTGCTAACTGGGTGTTTCGTACAATAATAAAGAGTAGGTGTGTGATATAGCTATTTTGGTGTCGTATATAACTGATGGTTATAGATAGCAGATTGGCGATTATATGTTATTAATAAGGTTAACGATTGGTTGTTTGAAATAACGTTAGCGATTAGCTGCTTTAAAGAACGTTAGCGACTGGCTGTTTTAAATAAGGTGAACGAGTGGCAGTTTTACACAAGCTGATGACTGAGGAGTTTATGCAGGGATTGACAAGATAATTAACGAGAAACGGGACTTTTCCTAAATTTGCTTTTATTGTCAATATTTACTTAAATTTCTACTTAACCACCTAGTTAACTGTGCCTCATAAACGACATAACGCAGAAGTAATTTCTGCTACATGTTTACTAACCAAAAAAAAAATATGTATGGAATACATGCCTTTTGCATAGGCACTAAATTCAGTAGTTCAAATATGCATAGTGGTTCGTGAAACAAACGAATGCACAACAATTTTAGTCACTAAAAGCCGATGTATTTTGATAATGTTTTAGAGCAGAGTTTTAAACTTGGAATTTTGTGTTTCATTTACATACAGAATTTACTTAGTTTTACTCTTTATAAACGGAAGTTTCTTTACCCCTTTTAAATATGTTGTATTTTTATTTTATTTTACTGAGTTTCTTCTTTTGTTAATGCTTATGAAATATAACGCTATATACAGTGATCTTTTTTGTTTGCATAATCTGTTGTTGAGTCCCAGTTCAGGATAGTCGTGAAAGTTTTCTTTGCAACTGATGACCACTAACCTTTGTGAGGACACGACAAAAGTGTATTAATAATTGCCATCCCTAATTGCAGTATACAACATACAAATCGGAAAACAGGCAAATATGTCGTGAGAACTCTAGAAATGAAGACATAGCTAACGAAACAGATCAGAATGAGGCAATAAAAATATGTTGGAATAACATGAGAAATAAAATGTTCTTGAATGTGATAGCGTAGCCACAGTTTGATGATCAAAAGGGAAACAGTGCGTACTCGAGACAAACCACATGAAGATAAAGGGGGGTAATATGTGTTAGAGTAAATTAAACAAGGGACATAAAAAATGAAGACATTCTGCGTCTAAATCTGTAGCGCGTTTTATTTCTCTCTTGTTCTTTAGAAGTTTCAGATAAGCTTTTCACTTTGTTATGTTATTTCATTTCTTATGTTCCTTAAAGCTCATTTTCAACCCACTTTTTTTCCGATGTTTTTGTTTTGAAAGAGTTTGTGTCTTACCCCACACTCCTCTCCCGAGAGTGTCAAGAAGATTGTGATAGATTTTTTCTTTTGAGAATCTGAGAAGTTGTAACTTCCATTTAAATCAACAGCAGGACACCACTGGACGTAACCAGAAGACCCGTGCTTTCTGAAGGGCCGGCAGATCCTGAAATAAAAGAAAGAAAAGTATGGTAGGAATTGTGGGTTGACATAAACCATGCACAAGGTCACGGAGCCGAGAAAAATAAAACAGATTGGTGGTCTAAGTAGTGTTCGATTGCACAATTGGCTTCAGTTGATATGTTTGGACTAGTCAGATAGGTCACTAATGCACAAGATGCCTTAATAAAGAAATACATAAACTTTTTTTTTAAAGATGCCATGAATGTGAATGTCAAAGTGAGACGATTTTCGACTGTCTAAAGGAAAACTCTTGACCTGCTCATGACTGCACAAGTCAGAGCTACATGACTGCAGAAGTCAGAGCTACATGACGGCAGAAGTCACAGCTACATGACAGCAGAAGTCAGAGCTACATGACGGCAGAAGTCACAGCTACATGACGGCAGAAGTCAGAGCTACAAGACTGCAGAAGTCAGAGCTACATGACGGCAGAAGTCAGAGCTACAAGACTGCAGACGTCAGAGCTACATAACTGCAGAAGTCAGAGCTACAAGACTGCAGAAGTCAGAGCTACATGACGGTAGAAGTCAGAGCTACATGACGGCAGAAGTCAAAGCTACATGACGGCAGAAGTCAGAGCTACATGACGGCAGAAGTCAGAGCTACATGACGGCAGAAGTCAGAGCTACATGACGGCAGAAGTCAGAGCTACATGACGGCAGAAGTCAGAGCTACATGGCGGCAGAAGTCAAAGCTACATGACGGCAGAGGTCAGAGCTACAAGACGGCAAAAGTCAGAGCTACATGACGGCAGAAGTCAGAGCTACATGACGGCAGAAGTCAGAGCTACATGACGGCAGAAGTCAGAGCTACAAGACGACAGAAGTCAGAGCTACAAGACTGCAGAAGTCAAAGCTACAAGACTGCAGAAGTAAGAGCTACATAACTGCAGAAGTCAGAGCTAATTGACGGCAGAAGTCAGAGCTACATGACGGCAGAAGTCAGAGCTACATGACGGCAGAAGTCAGAGCTACATGACGGCAGACGTCAGAGCTACATGACGGCAGAAGTCAGAGCTACATGACGGCAGAGGTCAGAGCTACATGACGGCAGAAGTCAGAGCTACATGACGGCAGAAGTCAGAGCTACATGACGGCAGAAGTCAGAGCTACATGACGGCAGAAGTCAGAGCTACATGACGGCAGAAGTCAGAGCTACATGACGACAGAAGTCAGAGCTACATGACGGCAGAAGTCAGAGCTACATGACGACAGAAGTCAGAGCTACATGACGGCAGAAGTCAGAGCTACATGACGGAAGAAGTCAGAGCTACATGACGACAGAAGTCAGAGCTACATGACGGCAGAAGTCAGAGCTACATGACGGCAGAAGTCAGAGCTACATGACGACAGAAGTCAGAGCTACATGACGGCAGAAGTCAGAGCTACATGACGGCAGAAGTCAGAGCTACATGACGGCAGATGTCAGAGCTACATGACGGCAGAAGTCAGAGCTACATGACGGCAGACGTCAGAGCTACATGACGGCAGAAGTCAGAGCTACGATTCTAGAAGTATATGAACCCACTCTTACAGCAGTGGTTTATGGCAAATAACGGGTCAAGGTAGTCCTTTAGCAGATACTGCCGTAGGAGAGTGAAATGTTAGAAACTTCACCATTCTAGGCCCAGCATCAAGAGGTGGGGTGGCCAGTTCCCTTCCTAGCTGCCTTTTCTTTCCCTAACTCAAGAACTGACTCAGGTACCCATTTACAGCGGGGTAGACTGCAGCATGACAATAGCGTGATTCGAACCCGGCACCGTCACCGCGAGAGACCAGCGCTCTAACCACTCTGCCAGTCGGGCGCTGTCCACTCACTGTAGAGAACTGTTTACGAACCTATTGTCATTGTTGACATAAAGTAGCACTGGAGAAGTGCGGCGAGGATAAAAATCTTGCAGAAGCAGAGTATAACTCAGTTTTTCTTCTGCAGTTTCAATCCTTCATCCGTAAAGCTGCCTACATAGAATACAATCATCCTATCTATTCTTCTGCCAGGAGTAATTGTTGAGTAAAGGTTAACTACATTTCTAAATCTATTATTTACTCTAAATCTCTGACCAAACCTCGTGGACTACGGCAGATGAAGGGTGGTCACATCACTGATACAAACCTTTAATTAACGCTGTTAGCTAGCGGACGTTTATTTTTCTATTTATTTTGTTAATTATGGTGTTTACTACTGTTCTCTGTAGCACGGCCCTTTCAACCATCTAACATATACATGGAGCTGTTGGTTATATCAGGACGCGTTTAATTTATTGTAACATTTTCTTGTTTGTATTTATTGTATGCTTTATGCTGTATTGTTCTCTAGCTGATATTTTTACTTTTTAGTTATAGTTCATATTGTTTTATTGTTCAGAAAAATGGTAGTGTCAATACTGATATACATTTGATGTTGAAGAAAGGTTTATTTATAGTCAATCTGTATTTATCTAATATGCCAATTGTTGTCATAGCCAGGAGTGGAATTGAGGACGAGCTCTCAATATCTGACCAAATGCTCCTAAGGCGTGCGTAACATATAGCCTCTGACAACAAAAGTCCAACTCCTGGCCTTCTCGTGGCGGCACCGTTTAATACTAACAGGAGAAGGGGCGAAGGGCGAGTGTCAGGCGCCTTAAAACCAGATTGCTCCAAGTACATTTTTGTATGTACCTGCAAGGATACTTGGAGAAGAGATGGGCACCGCGAAGCAAACCTCTTGCCCACTGAAATGCTATGATGGAAAGTCAACTCAGTAATAATATGCCGGATCGGCCGAGGCCCGGATTAACAACGACAGCGCTCTCATTGCCCCTTGAGAGTGTTAAGTCAGCGAATGGGGAACAAACACCTGTTTTGAAACTTCCTGGAGAAAGTTTTGTTGTTGGAACTTGGAATGTACGCACGCTATATGTGTGTGGAAAAGTCAGAGAACTAACACATGAACTTGTTAGATACTCGTGGGACATCCTAGGCCTAGCAGAAGTCTGATGGACAGGATTAGGTGAATCAATAACGGATGATGGTCACAAAATTTGGTTTAGTGGAGATGAGTCCAAACATCAGCATGGAGTAGGTTTTCTTGTACTTAAAGATAGATTGAACTCTGTCATCAGCTGCACCCCAGTAAATAGCAGGCTTTCACCATACGTATTGCAGCATATCCAAAGAAAATCTCCATCATACAGGTATATACCACCACTACTGACTATGAGGATGATGCAATTGATACATTTTATGAAAATCTGGATGAAACAATTGAGAAAATTCCAAAGAAAGATCTTCTCATCGGGCTAGGTGATTGGAATGCTAAAATAGGGCTAGATGCATACGGTCAGTGGGCTGGCACGGTGGGGAAATTTGGGACAGGAGCAACCAACGATCGAGGACTAAGGCTACTAGAATTTTCCAGTATTAAGCCCCATCTGTCGAGGGGTGTGTGGTTATTTTATTTCGTGCTTATTCATGCCTTTTGCGTTTGCACGACTGTTTATGTGTATCCAATATTGGTAGTAATGTAATGTCCAGGGTTCTCTCTTTACGTGCCTGGCGAATAAACATTAACTCTTAGTATTAACTTACTTTGTGCACACATCTCTTTCTCCAATGAAAGTAATAATAACTGAGTGACGGTTCTGTAACTTTAATACACCTTACAACGAACTTCACATTAGACCCATTGATGTGGTCAGGCAATAAGAACACAATCAATATTAATAATAATAATAAAAGTCACTCAGTTGCATGAACAATTATGAATGTTAAATATGCCATACATTAGAATACTTCCATGTAAAACCAGTAATATACATTGGGGCTTTCCACACATACCCAAACACATATCTGTGCCGCCTAACGGCTGGTCACTCACTGCCCGCTTCGCGCTGCTAAACTCTCTCTCGTTTTTTTACCTGCCTTGTTAGCACAACTTCCCCAGCCAGTCTCATCACGTGACATAGAGTGGCTATTTGGGTGAAGTGGCAAAGTGCCAAACTCGGCGTTAAAATTAATGCATTTTCTACTCCCAACATTGCCCCCCTGTTCCCGAGCGGAAACCAAGGGTTTTCGCTTGAGAACAGTGGATAGTTAGCCCAAGAACTATTAATCTATTAGAAAAGAAAAATCCTACTGTTCAGAATAATATATATGAAGTATTAATTGTAGTGCGAAATGACATGAAAACAGATATATGTAAACAGTTTAGACAAAATGTAATCCAATCTTTCAAAAAATGCACTTAAAGTTATAACATGAATGTTTCAATAGTATATCACCTGAAAAACAAAACAAGATCAGACAATGTCAACATCTGGCACAAACAATTTCACTTTCCAGTTACATTCCTTGACAATAAGTCTGCCAGAAAGTTTTCTGTTCCCTTGATGGGGATAATTGTATATCTATATTCTTGGATAAGCAAGAACCATCTGTGTAATCTACTGTTTGTCATAGTTTTTTGATTTAGGGATGTTAGTGGACGATGATCCGTCTGAAGGTAGAAGTGTGCGCCAAGTAAATAGCGTGATAACTTGCCCATACACCAAATGATGGACAAGAGTTCTCTTTCACTGGTGGAATACCGAGTTTCTGCTGGTAGCAACTTTCTGCTTACATACAAGCATGGATGTGGAGTATCATTGAACCATTGCAACAGGCAACCACCAATGCCAGTCTGAGAAGCATCAGTCCTCAGAAGAAATGGCATAGTGATATTAGGTAACATCAAAATAGGTGCCTTGGAAAATACAGTTTTAATTTTGTTCAAAGCTCCACTGCAAGTATCGGACCAAACAATTTTATTAGGAGCTCCCTTTTTAGTCAAAGATGACAGGACAGAAGAAATAGATGAAAAGTTCGGAATGAACTTGTGATAGAAGTTAATGAGTCCTAACATGCTCCTAACCTGTTTCTTTGTCCGAGGGATATCTAATTCTAATATGCGTTTGACAGTCTGCTCATCAGGGTATAACATGTGGTTACCAACACGGTGACCAAGAAATGAAATTTCTCGACAACCAATCTGAACCTTTGAAGGTCTAACTGTCAAACCATGCTTTCTGAGTAGCATTAATAAAGATTTTAATCCTGTGATATGTTCTTGCCAAGAACTATGGAATAAACAGATGTCGTCTATGTATGTGATGACATCAGATCTATCTCCTAAGAGTCTCCGCATCATGCGCACAAAAGTCGCGGGAGCATTGACAAGGCCAAAACACATATAGTTCCATTGGAATAAACCATATGGAGTCATAAATGCAGTTAGAGGTTTGGCTTTATCAGTTAAAGGGATCTGCCAATATCCCTTGGATAGATCTAGTTTGCTAAAGTATGTAGCCTGGGATAGTTGTGATAAGAGATCCTCCAAAACAGGCATGGGCTCGGCATCTGTGAGAGTGACACTGTTAAGACGTCTAAAATCAATGCAGATGCGAAGAGATTTGTCCTTCTTTCTAACTAGAACCATAGGAAAAGAATAGGATGATTCGGAAGGAGAAATGATGCCCATGCGTAGCATATCCTTAAGTTCACTATCCACCTGAGATCTGTAGTGTAAGGGTAGAGTATACGGTCTGAGTTTAATAGGGTGATCATCAGTCAATGTAATATCATGAGAGATAACATCAGTGCGACCTGGAAGTTCAGTCAGCACATCAGAGAAAGATTCTAAAACAGCAAGAGCCTGTTCTCGATAACTAGAATCTAAATCACCTGATACAGTTACATCTCTCCAAGATTCGGAAGATGTTAAAGGCAGCAGAGGAAAATTAAAAGAAATATCGCTCGCTGTAG
The DNA here is from genome assembly GCA_024509875.1 of Oreohelix idahoensis. Taxonomy (NCBI): domain Eukaryota; kingdom Metazoa; phylum Mollusca; class Gastropoda; order Stylommatophora; family Oreohelicidae; genus Oreohelix; species Oreohelix idahoensis. Next base: position 151,920 of record JAMPIV010018252.1, on the reverse strand, counting down.
AATCATCAGATTCTACAACAGCTGACAAAGTCTGTCGAACTGGTTCATCAGAAATACTGTCTAAGATAGGTTCTAACTCTGCAGGGCGCTCCACATACAATTTTAACATATTAATGTGAAATGTTTTAACTTTGCCCCTTATGTCAATGGCATAATCTACATCAGTTTTCTTCTCAACCACCTTAAAAGGGCCCTGCCAGGAAATTAGCAGTTTATTTTCGTTGGTTGGAAGAAGTAGCCATACTTGTTCTCCTGGTAGGAACGAACGTAATTTTCGAGATTGGTTGCAGCGCACTCTTGACCTCTGTGAAGCATTACGTATCATACCTGATGCATAAGTACATGCATCTACAAGGCGTTGTCTGAGATCAATGACCAGTTCATAGCTGGTACGGACAGTAACATCCTCCACTGATCCCAACAACAAATCCTTGAGTATGTGCATAGGACCTCTAGGGTTGGCACCATATACCAACTCAAATGGCGAAAAGCCAGTGCTCTCATGGGGCACTTCTCTGTAAGCAAATAAGACTGCTGGTAACATTCGGTCCCAGTCACGAGAACATGTCTCGGTGACGTTGCCTAACATCTGCTTCAACGAGCCATTGAAACGCTCACAAACGCCATTGCTTTCTGGATGGTATGGGCTTGTGAACGAATGCTTAATTGCTAACATGTTCTCAATATCTTTCATCATTTGAGACATAAATTGAGTACCACGATCTGATAAGCTTTCATCAGGAAATCCTATGCGACAAAAAATAACAAATAAAGCATCAGAGACAGCTGCTAAGGTGATAGTCTTCAATGGTATGGCCTCCGGCCAACGTGTACATAAGTCTATACACGTTAGGATATATCGATATCCTCTATCTGACATGACTGACATAGGACCAACTATGTCAATTGCAATCTTGGTGAAAGGCCGTAATGGCACATCAGTGACTTGTAAGGGTGCAGCGTGGTGCTTGCCCCTACGTGCTACCTTTTGACAAGTTGTACATGACCTGCAGTATAGCTTTACATCTTTGTTAACACAGGGCCAATAAAAATTTGAGGTGACACGAAACAGAGTACGCTTAATCCCCATATGACCAGCTAAAAGCGAGTCATGGGCAGTATTCAATACAATAGGTCTAAAACTCTTTGGAATAACTATCTGTCTCCTGACTAAAACATAGTTGTCAAAGCATCTAGTCAGTACTGAGTTTTTAAATTCAAACCAATAACGTGAAGTTTTTGTCTTCTTCACATGCTTGCTCTCTGCTAGAGCAAACAATGGTTGCAAAGCAACATCTTCGCGCTGTTTGGTCGCGAACGACTGGGGGGAAACATTATGAACATTCTGAAGAGATGCTCTCTCACTAAATGGTATAGCTGGCTCTGCCTTGGATTCAGCGGCATGCTGGGCCCTAGTGACCACAGCGTTAGCCAACATTGGGTGAGATTCAACCCATTTATGTATCTCCTCTGGGGAGCAATCCTTAATACCTGGTATATTACCAAGGATAATGTCTGATACTGGTTCATCAAGTACACATGCCCTTACCTTACCTGTAAAGAAGGGTGTGGCAATATCTATTTCTGCCACTGGGTAACACTCTATACTCCCACCAAATGTTATGCACTTCACTGTTTTACCAGTAAAGGCAGATTCATCAATTAGCGATCTACGGACTCCGACAGTGGTACAGCCAGAATCACGAAGGACACTTACATGCCTATTATACAAAAAACCAGTATATAACGTGAGGCGTCCCACGTTCTCACAAGATGACATAGCAGGTAGAGCATGCCCGCAGATCAATCTGGGCTGTGAACCAGGTTGGAATAAAGATTTGCATCCATAACAATTTTCATCATTAAGTGAGCTAACAATACATGCATTGGCATGGTCGGCTCCCTTCTCATCATTCTTCTTTGCCGTTACACATGCATTACCCTTCTCATGATTGCTATTGTCATTATGCCCACAGTGTTTGTTAGTACTGTTTCCATAGTATTTCTTGTAAGGTCTATTCCTAGCACATGACCAACATCTGCCATTATTCCTATTACCACTGTAAGATGCATTGTCTTGTGTGGGTCTATGATCCATCCGTTTGTGATGCGTTTCCTCATTATGGCTAGAATTCTGCCGCCACTGACCTTGGTTTGAATAACCATAGTCTCGCCTCTGTGGGAAGTTAGATGGTGACCTCTGCCTTGGGAAGTTATATTTTCCTCGGTAGTTGGATCTATAGCTTTGCCTTACTCTGCTGTCCACACTCTGTGATCGAGGTCTATGACCACCATTTCTAAAGTCATGACGAGCCACACATACTGGGAGTGCGTCCTTTATAGTTGGTTTGTGAACCTCTTTATCTGGGTGAGCTGTCATATATTGTCTCCCAAGTATCTCCATTGCCTCAAGGTCTTTTGGTTTTCTTTCTTGAAAAAATGAGGCAAGATCGGTGCTACATGCCGACAACACCTTGTCACGTAACATTAGATCAAGTAAGCCAGTGAAGGTCTTATCAATTCCGGACAATTCTATCCATCTTTTAGAATATGATTTTATTAATGAGATAAATTCTCCAAAGTTAGCTTTCCTGCTAGGCAGACAGGAATGAAATTTATCATGGAATCCTGCTTCTGTAAGCTGAAATTTACGTAGCAATGTCTCCTTGACAACATCGTAGTCTTCTCTACTACCGCTGTCCAGAGCAAAATAAGCCTGTAGAGCGTCCGCTGTTAAAAAATCGCATAATGTTGCACTCCATTGACCCTTGGGGATCTTCAATGCACTGACCTTGAGTTCAAAACGTTGTAAGAAACTATCGACGCAGTCGATTTTTTGGTTGAAATTAGGTAATCGTATCCGGTTTGTGGTCACAGGTGTACTAGATGATGTGTTTGGAGCGTCCAACTCCACTTTTCTTAGGGCGACAGCAACATTTATATCTTTCTGAATACGCAATTTCTCTATCTCCAAATCAGTTGCTTTCTGAGCAGTTGCAGCAGCTAATCTTAATTTTTCTTGCTCAGCGTCAATCTTTAGTTTTTCTTGCTCAGCGTCAATCTTTAGTTTTTCTAGCGCAAGAGCTTGTGCAAGATCTTTTTCTTTCTCTTCCATCTTCATTCTCTCCATTTGTTCTAACTTGTCCTTCTCCAAATCTTGTGTCTTTTTCTTCTCATCATGTTCTAACTGAAGACGTTTTAATTCACGTTCATTCTGTCTTTCAATTCTTGCATTATAGCTGTCAAATTGTGCAGTAGCAAACGCCTCTAGTTCCGCTCCTGATTTATTAAATTTAATCCCAATGTCTATAAAGTCCTGAAACGAAGACATGGTTTTCTCCCATAAACTACTTTCTGTTCAAAATATAGTGATATTTATAATGATGAACAATACAAAACTCAATACCTATGTAAGTCGTACAAACCCACCAAGGACATAATTAGAATGTGTTCAATTATGGTGATATTGTTAATGAACACTGTAGTGCTCAATACATGTTATAATTAACAGAAGAAAAAAAATATGCAAAATTATGCCATATATATCAATGGGTCCAGACAAATGTACAATGAAAAGATGAAGGCAATGATGTCATTGACAATGATGATGATGATGATGATGGTATATTTTCAAATACAACACACACAAAAACAAATTAAAATTAACTACAATAAGACAACAAAAACAATATTCTATATGAACATGTAAAAAAAATAATAATTATTAGACACTACAAATAATCCACAACTAAAACGAAACAACCGTCACAATAACAACTAAGGAGAAGAAGGTATAGAAAGCACTATTACAACAACTGACAATGTGAGACATATATACGAAACAATAACAAAACGTGATACCTAACGCCACATCTAAACACAAATTAAATGTTCGCAATGCAAAAAAGGACTGTCAGTATGAATGCGTCAAAGCGCTAAAATTCCTTAAATGCAAACCTCACATAAACCTATAGAAAATCACCTTTCATCATACTTCCGAAGATGAATGAAAAAAAATGATACCTAAAAAAAAAAAAAATTGGCAACACTGAACATATAGAATAGAAAAAAGAAAAATAGCAAAGATGGAGCACGCTGTGAAAGCACAAGAGGCTTTAAAGAAGCTTTTAAAATGCAGCTAAACGTATCGTAAAATGCAGACTAAAGTGTTTTGGTCTGAACACGGCGTAATTTAGTTTACACTGTCTCGCATGAATCAGGAACACTAAGCCAAAATAGAAACTATAGTTCTGAAAACTTGTTTTATAATATGTCGTCTGGTCGAACTATTTTATTTATTTCTTAATAATAAGGTCCGTAAAGTTTCTTTTATAGATTTATAAATGTTAGTACACGTCTGGTCCCTGAAAGCCTTCAATGTTTTTGGAAAAATAGGTCCTCCGTTCGTCTTTAAAATATTCCATCAACAGAAATTATGCGTGTTTGTTGACGTAAATTCCTGCTGCCGTTAAAGGTCACGGGGCGTGGCTAATTTGCCGCAGTGCGTTGAAATGTTTCGCTGTGTACGGGAAGTTCATTTGCGCGAAAGCTGGTTTCACCGTAGTTTTTGCAAAAAGGATCGTTTGCAAGATATTTCATATACACGAAGAAAAAGTCATTGTTATACAGCGCAGTACTTCAAAATAGATTAAAACACGTTGCCTTAAAAGTGCATCTGAACTCCTGTTTTATGTTCACTCATATTATAGTTCAATTGATGCAAATGCATTTTAAATAAACTTGGTGCACATACTTAATTCAGGCATAAAACATCGCGAGGCACAGGCTTGGCTTCCCATCTGTTAAGCCCCATCTGTCGAGAGGTGTGTGGTTATTTTATTTCGTGCTTATTCATGCCTTTTGCGTTTGCACGACTGTTTATGTGTATCCAATATTGGTAGTAATGTAATGTCCAGGGTTCTCTCTTTACGTGCCTGGCGAATAAACATTAACTCTTAGTATTAACTTACTTTGTGCACACATCTCTTTCTCCAATGAAAGTAATAATAACTGAGTGACGGTTCTGTAACTTTAATACACCTTACAACGAACTTCACATTAGACCCATTGATGTGGTCAGGCAATAAGAACACAATCAATATTAATAATAATAATAAAAGTCACTCAGTTGCATGAACAATTATGAATGTTAAATATGCCATACATTAGAATACTTCCATGTAAAACCAGTAATATACATTGGGGCTTTCCACACATACCCAAACACACATCTGTGCCGCCTAACGGCTGGTCACTCACTGCCCGCTTCGCGCTGCTAAACTCTCTCTCGTTTTTTTACCTGCCTTGTTAGCACAACTTCCCCAGCCAGTCTCATCACGTGACATAGAGTGGCTATTTGGGTGAAGTGGCAAAGTGCCAAACTCGGCGTTAAAATTAATGCATTTTCTACTCCCAACATCCAGCAACTATAAACTAACCCTTGCAAATACACTATTTCCTCATAAGTTATCAAGAAGAACAACGTGGCATGCCCCGAAAACTGAGATACATGGCCAAATTGATTTTATTCGTGTATCCAAAAGATTCAAGTCTAGTATTAATAAAGCCAAGGCTAGGACTTTTCCTGGCGCCGACATTGGTAGTGATCACGATATGGTATTGATGACGCTCAAGCTTAAACTCAAAAAGAATTATAATCAAAACAGATGTTCTCAGTTAAGATTCAATTTAGACAAACTGAAAGATCCAGAAATCGCGGGAATCTTTGAGGCAACTGTTGGAGGAAAATTTGCAGCTCTCAACTTTCTGAAGGATAATATCAACTCAATCACAGAGAACATGAAAGACGTGCTCATTGAATCAGCAACATAAATACTTGGTAAAAGAAAGAAAATAAACAAACAATGGGTTACAGATGACTTCTGAAGTTATGTGATACATGGCGAGAATTGAAAAAGGTTAAGAAAGAGGTTCCTGAAGCAGCATGGCAATACAGTATGGTGAATAAAAATATTTGAAAGAAAATGAAACAGGCCAAAGAAAAATGGGTAGCTGATCAACGTGAGTCCATTAATACGATGCTAATAAAAGGTAACTGCTTTTGACACATTAAGAAGACTATCAAAACCGCAACAGCCTAGGGTAACTGTCATAGAAGATAGCGTTGGGGCTCTGCTCAATGAAAAAAACAGCTGTAATGAGAAGGTGGACATAATATTGTAAGGAATTATATAACTATAAACTAGACACTGACTATAGCATATTAAACAACATTAAGAATGAATAAGGCAAGAACAGCCTTCTTTAGCCTAAATAACATCTGGAAGTCCTCCCAATACAGCACAAGCACAAAATTAAGATTATGCCAGAGTTGCGTGCTTTCTGTGCTTCTCTATGGTGCGGAATGCTGGAGAGTCACAGAGAAGGAAATGTCACAATTGTCCTCTTTTCACACAACATGCCTAAGAAAAATTCACCGAATCTTTTGGCCGAATACCATCACCAACCAAGATCTGCTTACTCGTAGCAAGCAAGAGGACATGCACACCATCATAGCTGGCAGACGCTGGAGCTGGGTTGGTCCTGTCCTCAGAAGAGACCCCGATGCCATCACAAGAACAGCTATGCTTTGGACCCCTGAAGGAAAGCGAAAGAGAGGCCGACCAAAAACAACTTGGCGGAGGACTGTGGAGGCTGAGATGCAAAGAATGAACCAGAGTTGGGGCACTGTACGAAGGATGGCCACCGACCGTGCAAAGTGGAATCAATTTGTTGTTGCCCTACAAGACGCCACTAGACGTGATGGCCACTGACTGCTTTGACGGTCGGTGGTTAAGGATCGAAGAAGAAGAAGTGTGAAAACAGGGAACTCGGAAATGCAGCAATATTACGGGAAGAAGTGGAAGAGGCTATATGTTCGATGAAAGGAGGGAAGTCACCGGGTGTGGATAATATCCCAGCAGAGCTCTTGAAATATGGAGGACCAGATATAATAAAAATCATGACAACAATTTGCCAGAAGATATGGAGTACTAAAAAATGGCCAATAGAGTGGGTGCAGTCATTAGTAATACCGCTTCCACAGAAAGGAAATCTGAAAATGTGCAAGAATTATAGAACCATTAGCCTTATTAGTCATCCAAGTAAAGTGATTTTAAGGATACTTTTGAACAGAATAAAACAGAAATCAGAAGAAATCTTGTCCGAGGAACAGGCTGACTTTAGACCAAAAAGAAGTACCTCAGAACAAATCTTCAATATTAGATTACTGATCGAAAAACATCTCCAGCATCAACGCGATTTATACCATAACTTATTCGATTTCACAAAAGCCTTCGATCGAGTCTGGCATGAAGGCTTACGGCAAATAATGAGAAAATTCAATTTTGATACCAACATCATAGATATCATTGAAGCACTATACAAGGACGCAAGCAGTGCTGTTTTTGCAAGCAATGACATTGGAGAATTTTTCAAAACAACTGTAGGAGTTCGTCAGGGATGTATCCTGTCCCCAGTGCTCTTTAATATATATCTAGAACATATTATGCAGGAGGCTCTCTACGATTATAAAATGTGGTAAGAGGTTTTAGAGTATAGAATAGAGGTTCCTTTGGAAAATTAGATGTGTCAGATGACACTAGAATAGTGCCTGGTAAGGGACTGGTCTTATGAGCAATACCCCCTTCTCTGAACAGAGTAAGGGTGTATAGACAATCAAGGTGAGGTCAGACTATGCAAGTTCCCAGAGTAAAGGATGATGATGTTGAAAGTCTCTGGGTCCCTAACTGTCACCTCTCGAGATCTCACCTATCTAAAGAATCTGTGAGGGTGTGTATGGCAAGTGTCTAGGGTAATGCAATTATTATGATGTATGACAAATGGTAAAACAGAACGTTAACTTAGTAAAATAATGAAGTAAGGCTGGTTGTAGAATTAGGAAGTATCAACTCAGGAAAAGTTTTTATTTTACAGTATAGAAATCAATATGTTGAAAAGTGTTCATGACTTGTATCACCAAATGTCACTTTCTTGGGCACCTCACAGTCTTTTTTAAACACTTGAACTTGTAACTAAACTATTGTTTGAAGATCTGTTTTCTACATCCTCCCCAGGTCAGGAAATCTATGTTGTGGATTGTTATTTTATTTATGAGAATGAGCTCTCAAGTGCCCAGGTACGGCACTTAGCTTAATATCCTGTCTGAGACTAGTTGCTCCAAACTGTATATATGATCACACAGATAGTGCTGCCCTCTGGAAGAACAGACGGCCTGTAGCTCAGCATGTATTGTGAGCGTCCACTGCCTGCAATTTCTGTCTTCTCCAGGATGGTTGCACAACTTTTTAAATGGTGATAGGACCTGTAATGAGAAGGAACATTCCCTCCCCTATAATGCCTGTCTTATAACAATTCCACAACTAATTGACAGTACGCTTACATGGGTCAGACACGTGTGCTGACCATTTGCACCAGATCTTATCTCCATTTTCTACCATCAGGGATGTGTATTCTCATCTGTTACACACAACTTCACAACCTCTGTCCCTGAAGCATTGCTTGTCTTTCATACTATCAGTAGGGGTGCCCAAATCCTGTGACTGGTCATTTTTTTCTTTTCAACTTCTAGGTGTGGTGTCAGATGTTAATTGAACACTATGGCACTCCAGAAGCCACTATCAATTTTCTTCTCTTTTGGACTTACAGTCGTAAAATGTTATGGCAAATTTACAAACACATTTGACATAATTTCACAATAAAACTGCATATCCACTTAAGGCGTCGTGACATTAATCTTTCCCATAGGCAGTATCCGAATATGGCGCACAATAAACTATGTGGCCGACATGTTAATTAATTTTTTACAAATAAACTTATTCTGCCTTACCCTCAAATAAGAATATGTCACAATATGCACAAGCTTGACTAGCATTAAATGGGTAGTTTAGAAATGCTCTAGTGTCCAGACGGTGAAAGCTTGGTCACAAATGCTCTCCCGCTGATCTCAAGTTGGTAAAAAGTATTTCTCAAATGGCGGACTATGCCGGCAAAATGTTAACTTTATTGCCCCTATGCTCACCCCCCTTAACCAATCAGAAACGCATACAGAAATTTTAACTTTTTCCCCTAGGCTATAAGTTTGAGCAGTTCAGAAGTGAGTTTGTTCGTCTGTCTCAATTTTATTGATACAATATCTTTGTTATTAATGGGTCGATTTTTTATATTGAAAGTGATTATTAAACAGACCACTGTCTTCTATCTTCCTATATAGGTTTCTTTTAATTATTTGTCCCCGTTTTCATATGTGTAATTTTTTTATAATTAATTGTGATTTTTCCCAACTGAAAATATTAATAAAATAAATATTTCTACATCACGATAGTTTTATTATGGGAAATCTTTATGGTATTATATTAATCAATATCAGCGCTATGATTCAAGATATCCCTTTCAATCTAATTCCCTTTAGTTATTGAGAAATAAATTATTTAATTTTGATTAAAAGCACAGAATCGGCATTTTTGCCATTACAACTTAGATTTTTGGTCTCTACCCAAAAACGAGGTAACAATACTATTGGTTGTTAATTTTTTGGCGTTCGTTAATAAATATTGGGAAGGGTAGTGTGTTAAAAGGGGGTAATAACTTTTAACGCGTGGTGTTAGAAAAATTTCAAATTCTTTAGTTAAAATGTTGGCGATAGATGTGACCTTGCCCTTGACAAATTACAAATACTGTAGCTATTAATAGATTTTAGGACTACGTTAGTTAATTTTCAAGCGGGGAAATTTGAGCGGGGTGTCACACAGATGTACTTTACTACATATCTCCCTTGTTAAAAAGCTTGAACCGCTAGTGCAGCTTGATTATCTGTGTTACAATCTCGATCAAATTAACTCAACTATGCTTTAGGTTGATCCTGGTTTCCTGCAGGTGGGTGCCTACTCAAGAAATCTGCCCCAACGTTCTGCAATCCAGGAATGTACTCAATGGTAAACGAGTAAGGTTGTATGAGGAGAGACCACCTTAACAATCGTGCATTACCATGCTTTGCCTGAGCAAGGAAAACCAGGGGCTGATGATCGCTTTGCATCAAGAAATGCCTACCATAAAGATAGATCTGGAATTTCTTTATCGCCCAGACTAAAGCCAAACATTCTTTTTCTATAGTTGAATAGTTTTTTCCGCTCTGTTTAATTTGCGGCTGGCATATGCAACTGGGTTCAATTTCCCGTCTGGTGAAGATGCCCTTTGCAACAACGTGGCTCCCAATCTTACATTACTAGCGTCAGTTCTCACCACAAATTCCTGACTCAAATCAGGTAATTTCAAGATGGGCTTACTGGTGAGTTTTTGCTTTAACTCATTATATGCCAACTCACAATCTGCTGACCATTCTATTTTATCTGGTTGCCCTTTACGAGTTAAATCCGTCAGAGGAGCACACACAGTTAAAATTTTTAATATATTTTTGGTAAAACCCACAAAGTGAGACAAAGGATCTCACATCCTTCTTAGTCTGTGGTCTGGGTGCTCTCTGCAACTTTTCCAAGTTCTTAGGATCAGGGGTCATGCTACCCTGATGTACAGTATGTCCCAAGAATTCCAATTCCTTACATTCAATACAACATTTTGTTGGTCTAGCAGTTACGTTTGCCTCTCTGAGTCTGTCAAATAACATATTAAGAGAGTCAACATGTTCCTCAAAGGTTTCTGTAGCGATGAGGATGTCATCCATGAAATTAGTAATACATGGATTTTTCAGGGAATCCAACAGTTTTCTCATCATTCTAGAAAACACACTCGGAGCATTTTTCAATCCAAACGGCAACATGTTGAATTCGTAGTGACCTTCCGAGGTGCTAAAGGCTAGATAAGGTCGAATCTCAGGCTTCACTGGGATCTGGTAATATCCCTTACTGAGATCTACTTTAGAGAAATATTTTGCCTTATTCAACCTGGCAAACAGTTGGTTAGTATCCGGTAGTAGATCCACCTAACTTTCTGTGACAACATTCAGTTTCCTGTAATCTATGCACAGCCTATGCTCTCCAGATGGTTTTCTCAGCAATACCACACTGGAACTATAAGGAGATTCACTATGAGAAATAATCCCTTCTTGTAACAAAAACTCTATCTCTCCTTTCAATGCTTGTTCTTTTGTGAATGGGATAGTATAGGCTCTCATACAGATGGGTTTTGTGTCTAGCAGTTTCATGTCATATTCCAACAAGTTAGTATGCCCCGGTTTGTCCGTTAACACGTCTGTATGATTCCCCAGAACCTTCCGAATCTTCTCCCTCTGCCCTTGTGTCAGATGATTACTGATTTTTACCTGCGCAGGAGTTTTGCATGGTTTCAGGGGATATTCGTAAGGGGTGAGAGGTTCGTTCTTAATTTCAGTGGCTATGGCCAAGGTCATTAAATGGGTCCCTTCCTCGACTATTCTATCATAGTATTTCTTAAGGAAATTCACATGATAGACTTTTCCCTTCCCCTTCTTGTCTATCTTGTAGTTAGTTCTAGATACATTTTCTAGAACTGTATATGGACCTTGCCATCCAATCTGAAGTTTGTTGTTGCTGTCGGGTAACAGAAGAAGCACCTTCTCTCCCACAGCAAGCTCCCTATCCTTCGCTTTCCTATTATAATATGCAGCATGCTTCTTCCTGGCTTGTCTTAGGTTATCATTTGCGAGTTTCCAGCCAGTTTTTAATCGAGTGGTCAGCTCGTTCACATACTGATATGATGAGGTTACAGTCTCTTCTGCCTTCTCATCTGTCCATGTCCTCAATAAGGCTTCCAATTGACCTTTTATGGGCCGGCAAAATAACAACGTTGCCGGTGCCATCCATGTTGAATTATGGGGGAACTTCCCGATAAGCAAATAAGGCCGCGGGTAAGTATTGATCCCATGTGTCAGGTTTTTCATGTGCCAACTTTCGCAGGATGGAAATAAGTGTCCCGTTGAACCTTTCCACCTGCCCGTTCCCTTGGGCGTGATACGGACTACAGTGAAAGTACCTGGCTTGAAAGATCCTGAAAACTTGCTCAGTTAGTTTCCCCTTGAACTGAGATCCATTATCAGTCAATATCTGGTGGGGAAATCCTAATCTTGTGAATATTGTAAGTAACGCCTCCGCCACATGTTTGGAGTCGATTGATGACATGGCTACTGCCTCTCCTCACATAGAACAAGTGTCCACCAAAGTAAGGATGTAACTGTTTCTCCTCTTGGTTCGTGTGAGAGGTCCAACAATATCCACTGCAACTCTCTCAAAAGGGGTTCCCATGATTGGCTTCTCCCCTAGAGTTGCAGGTGCAGTCCAATGTTTTGGAGCTACCCTTTGACATTCTGGGCAGGATTTTACATATCGTTTAATATCTTCGGTTATCCCTGGCCAGAAGTAATGACAAGCTATACGTTGTCATGTGCCGCTAATCCCCATGTGATCACTGAAGGGGATAGAATGTCCTAACTCCATCACCTTTTCCCTATATGAAGTGGGAAGTACCAGCTGTCCATGACCATTGGATCCTATACCAGCCTTCCTATACATTAACTTGTTCTTCATATAAAAGTCTCCTTTGTTTGGAGGGGTATGGCTTTTTGGGAGTTTTCTGAAACACGGCTTTAATGACTTATCCTCAGCCTGTGCCTTCCTCATCTCCTCTGGATGAGTATTTATTGGGTTATCTTCCTCCTTCCTTGACTGTGACCTGGTCTGTACTGCCGCCATAATCACTGGTCTTTTTGGATTTCCCAAAAACACATATCTACACCCCAATATCAGAGGGTAGATTGGTTCGTTTATCACTGCTGCTCGAATCACTCCTTCCACATAGCGAGTTTTTACATTTATCCTCGCAATGGGAAGTGTCATGGTTGCTACTTCCTTGGTTGCATCTTGTATCTCCACTGTTTCTGTGGTACATTAATCTGGGTGCACTAGGTGAGAACTCAAGACTGAGTCAAAATCCAATCCAGTATCATAAAGGCACTTATTAGTGGCCCCATTGCCTACTACTTCTTCACATACAGGGGGGATGATAAGGTTCCTGCTGTCCAGTAGGGTGTTCCTTCTTTCCCTTATTTCCTGTTTTAAGGCATGCAGCGTGATATGGAGGGTTATTTTTCTTCCTACAGTCTTTAGTATTATGGTTGTTTAACCTACAAAATTTACACCATTTTCCTTCTGGTCTGTAGGGTTTCCTGTCATTTACTTGAGGGTTTCTGTCTCTAGGATCATATCTTGGCCTATCAAAATTTTGTTTATACCTATATGTTTGATCTTTATTGTCAAACCTATTCTGATTTTGTGGGGGTTTATTACTCTCTACTGGTTTCTTTTTACCTCCAGCTACTTCTGACTGGGCTGCCTGATATCTCTCAGCAACATTGAGAATCTCCCCCAGCCTCTCTGCACCTTGTTCCGTGAGAAATTTTCTCAGGTCTGGAGCCATGGACTCTCTCAATTGCTCCATCATAATCATTTCCTTCAGATCTTGGGTTTTCCCCAGAGCAGTCCAGTTCTCCAAATAGGTTTCCTGTCTGGCAGAGAACTGGTGGTAAGTCTCCCCAGACAGTAACCTAGCAGTTCTAAATTTCTTCCTATAAAATTCCCCGTTCTTCTTATATCTAATTAGTAAGGCCTGTTTTAAAATATCATAATTTTCTTGGTCTTCTCTGCTTAACTTTGAGAAGACTTCATAAGAGGTTCCCCTAAGCCCTTGGGATAATTTTAAACTCCACTTCTCCTTCTCTAACTCATAATTTATAGCTAGCCTTTCATACCTACTGAGATAGGACTCAATCTCGTCGTCCTTCTCCACAAAAGGATCTAAGTGAAAATTCATAGCTAAGTTAGAGGCACCCTGACTTGTACTGGCATCAAAGGTAGATGGGCTGTTACCATTTTCTGGAGCATGGCCTTGAAGTTCCAGTTCTCTTAGTCTTAATTCATGCTCTCTTTGCAATCTTTTGTCCTCTGCCTCCCTTTGCAATCTTTTTTCTTCTTTTTCAGCCTCCATAAGCAATCTCTTTTCTTCTGCCTCCCTTTGCAATCTCTTTTTTTCTCTCTTTTTCTCTGCCTCCCTTTGCAATCTCATTTCCTCTAACTGTAACCTTTTAACTTCAGCCTCCCTATCAGCCTCTAATTTCTTAGCCTCTCTATCAGACTCTAATTGTAATCTCTTAGCCTCATTGGCAGCCTCTAGCTGTAATCTCTTTTCTTCTGCTAACCTCCTATCTTCCTTATCAATGAATTTATCACATTCAGTAGTTACATACTGAATCAGAGCTTGCCCCTCCATGCCAAGTTCTTTCGCCGTCTGCACTGTAGCAGATCTGAATTTGGCCAAGTCTGCCATCTTTTCTTCCTTTCACAAATTATTTATCTTAAAATATAATTTAACAAATGATACTTATATTACTAAACTATAGGCAATGACAGCTCATTCAATTTCCACAACTGATTTATTTATTTCTTATGCTAAGAGTCCCAGGGTATGGTGGTACAATAATCCCGGACAGGACCCCAATCTGTGGTAAGAGGTTTTAGAGTATAGAATAGAGGTTCCCTTGGAAAATTAGATGTGTCAGATGACACTAGAATAGTACCAGGCAAGGGACTGGTCTTATGAGCAATACCCCCTTCTCTGTACAGAGTAAGGGTGTATAGACAATCAAGGTGAGGTCAGACTATGCAAGTTCCCAGAGTAAAGGATGATGATGTTGAAAGTCTCTGGGTCCCTAACTGTCACCTCTCGAGATCTCACCTATCTAAAGAATCTGTGAGGGCGTGTAGGGCAAGTGTCTAGGGTAATGCAATTATTATGATGTATGACAAATGGTAAAACAGAACGTTAACTTAGTAAAATAATGAAGTAAGGCTGGTTGTAGAATTAGCTATATATCTATATATATATATATATATATATATATATATATATATATATATATATATATATATATATATATATATATATATATATATATATGGTTTTATTCTTCCTGTACCTCAGTGTTTTGGACAGGAAGTATCAACTCAGGAAAAGTTTTTATTTAACAGTATAGAAATCAATATGTTGAAAAGTGTTCATGACTTGTATCACCAAATGTCACTTTCTTGGGCACCTCACAGTCTTTTTTAAATACTTGAACTTGTAACTAAACTATTGTTTGAAGATCTGTTTTCTACATCCTCCCCAGGTCAGGAAATCTATGTTGTGGATTGTTATTTTATTTATGAGAATGAGCTCTCAAGTGCCCAGGTACGGCACTTAGCTTAATATCCTGTCTGAGACTAGGTGCTCCAAACTGTATATATGATCACACAGATAGTGCTGCCCTCTGGAAGAAAAGACGGCCTGTAGCTCAGCATGGATTGTGAGCGTCCACTGCCTGCAATTTCTGTCTTCTCCAGGATGGTTGCACAACTTTTTAAATGGTGATAGGACCTGTAATGAGAAGGAACATTCCCTCCCCTATAATACCTGTCTTATAACAATTCCACAACTAATTAACAGTACGCTTACCTGAGTCAGACACGTGTGCTGACCATTTGCACCAGATCTTATCTCCATTTTCTACCATCAGGGATGTGTATTCTCATC
Organism: Oreohelix idahoensis; assembly: GCA_024509875.1. Taxonomy (NCBI): domain Eukaryota; kingdom Metazoa; phylum Mollusca; class Gastropoda; order Stylommatophora; family Oreohelicidae; genus Oreohelix; species Oreohelix idahoensis. The sequence continues at coordinate 136,344 of JAMPIV010018252.1, read as the reverse complement.
TGTTACACACAACTTTACAACCTCTGTCTCTGAAGCATTGCTTGTCTTCAATACTATCAGTAGGGGTGCCCAAATCCTGTGACTGGTCATTTTTTTCTTTTCAACTTCTAGGTGTGGTGTTAGATGTTAATTGAACACTATGGCACTCCAGAAGCTACTATCACTTTTCTTATCTTTTGGACTTACAGTCGTAAAATGTTATGGCAAATTTACAAACAAATTTGACATAATTTCACAATAAAACTGCATTCCCAGTTAAGGCGTCGTGACATTAATTTTTCCCATAGGCAGTATCCGAATATGGCGCACAATAAACTATGTGGCCGACATGTTAATTAATTTCTACAAATAAACTTATTCTGCCTTACCCTCAAGTAAGAATATGTCACAATATGCACAAGCTTGACTAGCATTAAATGGATAGTCCAGAAATGCTCTAGTGTCCAGACGGTGAAAGCTTGGTTACAAATGCTCTCCCGCTGATCTCAAGTTGGCAAAAAGTATTTTTCAAATGGCGGACTATGCCGGCAAAATGTTAATTTTATTGCCCCTATGCTCACCCCCCTTAACCAATCAGAAACGCGTACAGAAATTTTAACTTTTTTTCCTAGGCTATAAACTTGAGCAGTTCAGAAGGGTGTTTGTTCGTCTGTCTCAATTTTATTGATACAATATCTTTGTTATTAATGGGTCGATTTTTTTATATTGAAAGTGATTATTAAACAGACCACTGTCTTCTATCTTCCTATATAGGTTTCTTTTAATTATTTGTCCCCGTTTTCATATGTGTAATTTTTATATAATTAATTGTGCTTTTTCCCAACTGAAAATATTAATAAAATAAATATTTCTACGTCACGTTAGTTTTATTATGGGAAATCTTTATGGTATTATATTAATCAATATCAGCGCTATGATTCAAGATATCCCTTTCAATCTAATTCCCTTTAGTTATTGAAAAATAAATTATTTAATTTTGATTAAAAGCACAGAATTGGCATTTTTGCCATTACAACTTAGATTTTTGGTCTCTACCCAAAAACGAGGTAACAATACTATTGGTTGTTAATTTTTCGGCGTTCGTTAATAAATATTGGGAAGGGTAGTGTGTTAAAAGGGGGTAGTAACTTTTAACGCGTGGTGTTAAAAAAAAATTCAAATTCTTTAGTTAAAATGTTGGCGGTAGATGTGACCTTGCCCTTGACAAATTACAAATACTGTAGCTATTAATAGATTTTAGGACTACGTTAGTTAATTTTCAAGCGGGGAAATTTGAGCGGGGTGTCACACAGATGTACTTTACTACATAAAACAACCATATCGATTGGAGGCCGACCTCTTTGCAATCTACGTTTTGCTGATGATATCGATATTATAGCTGGAACAGAATCAGAACTTCAAGACCTTACCTCTAGACTGGAGAAAGTAACTAAAACGAATGGGATGGAAATTAATATAGAAAAAAGCAAGATATTGGTGAATAGCCATAAGAAACATGTTCCGACCAACATTACGTTAAATGGGCAAACGTTAGAATAAGTTAACACTTTTAAATATCTGGGGTCCACTATATGTAGTGATGGAAGATCAAGTAAAGAAATCAAGACAAGACTTGAGATGGCCTCAGCTGCCATGACAAGGCTGAATGTGATCTGGAAAAGTAACATCAGTTTTCCTGTGAAGATCAAATTATACAAATCACTTGTATTATCTATTTTCTTGTATGGGTGTGAGGGCTGGACACTCACTGCAGATACGGAGCGAAGGATTCAGGCTTTCGAGTATAAATGTTATAGAAGAATTTTGCGCATTTGCTATAAAGAGCACAAAACAAATGTCTATGTTAGAGAGAAAATAAACACTTATGCAGGCCACCAAGAACCACTTTTGTCAGTAGTGAAACGTCGAAAGCTTGCCTGGTTTGGGCATGTAACTCGTCATGACTCCCTTTCGAAAACGATCCTCCAGGGAACAGTCGAAGGTAAACGGAGAAGAGAAAGGCAAAGAAAATCCTGGGCTGATAACATCAAAGAATGGGCAGGGCACGGTTTTTCCACACTTGTACGCATTGCTGAGGATAGAGAGCAGTGGAGGACCCTGTCTGCTGATGCTTCCACCATGGCACCCCTACGACCCATGACGGGTTACGGGTTGAGATGAGATGATTTATCTTAAAAAAAAAGGGGGGGGGCGTGTACATACCACTGTAGACTACTGGCTGGCATCCTTATTTATTTTTAATTTTTTTTTTATGTTAGCTTTTGTTTTTGTAAAATAGTATTTTATTTACTTTTGTATTTCTGGTGGAGTCTTAATGCCTATGAGATTTTCTACTCTCATTTCAACCATGTGGTTACTGCAATATGTCGTAATGTTTTGCCTCTGCTGATCATAATTTTTTGCAGTCCACATGAAATTGTTTAATTGTGTTTGATTCACATGTAGGTTCCTCTATCATGAAATATCCAGTTCCAACCTTGAGCATTAGCAATTTTAAAAAATTAAACTTGGTATTTTTAGTTCATGTTGTATTTGCCATATTTTGCTTGGTTTTTTTTTCCAGGACTTTATATGAGTGTCTTTCTTTTTTGCTTTGGCCCCATGATATTATCCATTCGTTAGTTATTTCTTGTGCAATTAAGATCTTAATTTCAAATTTACATAGGCCTACTTCAATTTAGTTATAACTAGTTCCTCCCCATTTAGATTCTTTGTCCGCAAGCTTATTTCCTGCTATCCCAACATGTGCTGGTATCCATGTTAGTGTGATACTGCATTCCACGGTGTGCAGAAATGTATTAACCCACAGTATTTCTTCTATAATGTCTAGCCAGCTGCATTCATTTCTGTTTCTGTGATTGCTAGTACTAATGAAAGAGAATCTGTGAAAATTGTTACTTTATTGGGTGGGTTTTCTGCAACTTTTTCTAAAGCTTTTAAGATCAACACTAATTCTGCTGTAAAGATGGATGCTCGTATTACCTGTCACTTTATATCATTTGTAAATCTTCAGTTTTGGTATTGCTATTCTTGCACCTTATTGTCCATCTTCATCGTTTGACCCATCTGTGTATATAGTTAAGCTATTATGTATTTACTGTTCTATGTACTCTAGTGACAGTCATGGCTCATTGCTTGGCAGTTATGACAGAACAACCAGTAGGTACTTCATCTTAAACTACCAATTAATTGGCGTAGATGATCATGTCTCTTCAGGACTCCACGTACCTATTCATCATCATCCTTTAGCTCCCCAAGGATCATAGACTTTCAACAAACTTCTGCCACGTCTTCCCACCCCGTGCCATCAGCTCAAGGTCTTCTTTATTCCCCTTCATGTCTATCTCCAGTTCTCTTTTCCACGTGTTGTTTGGTCTTCCACTACCTCTCTTAGTCTGGGGATCCTAGTTCAAGGACGGCGAGGTAATGCCATAAACAGGTGTCCTCTATGTGTGTCCAATCCATCTCCAGTGTCTTCTTCTCATCTCTTGGTCCACTGGCACTTGTCTGGTTCTTGTCATCTCTTGTTCCACTGGCACTTGTCTGGTTCTTGTCATCTCTTGTTCCACTGGCACTTGTCTGGTTCTTGTCATCTCTTGTTCGACTGGCACTTGCCTGGTTCTTGTCATCTCTTGTTCCACTGGCACTTGTCTGGTTCTTGCCATCTCTTGTTCCACTGGCACTTGTCTGATTCTTGTCATCTCTTGTTCCACTGGCCCTTGTCTGGTTCTTGTCATCTTTTGTTCCACTGGCACTTGTCTGGTTCTCTTCATCTCTTGTTCTACTGGCACTTGTCTGGTTCTTGTCATCTCTTGTTTCACTGGCACTTGTCTGGTTCTTGTCATCTCTGGTTCCACTGGCACTTGTCTGGTTCTTGTCATCTCTTGTTCTACTGGCACTTGCCTGGTTCTTGTCATCTCTTGTTCCACCCACTGGCACTTGCCTTGTTCTTGTCATCTCTGGTTCCACTCGCACTTGCCTGGTTCTTGTCATCTCTTGTTCCACTGGCACTTGTCTGGTTCTTCTCATCTCTTGTTCCACTGGCAGTTGTCTGGTTCTTGTCATCTCTTGTTCCACTGCCACTTGTCTGGTTCTTGTTATCTCTTGTTCCACTGGCACTTGCCTGGTTCTTGACATCTCTTGTTCCACTGGCATTTGTCTGGTTCTTGTCATCTCTTGTTCCACTGGCACTTGTCTGGTTCTTATCATCTCTTGCTCCACTGGCATTTGTCTGGTTCTTGTCATCTCTTGTTCCACTGGCCCTTGCATGGTTCTTGTCATCTCTTGTTCGACTGGCACTTGCCTGGTTCTTGTCATCTCTTGTTCCACTGGCACTTGTCTGGTTCTTGCCATCTCTTGTTCCACTGGCACTTGTCTGATTCTTGTCATCTCTTGTTCCACTGGCCCTTGTCTGGTTCTTGTCATCTTTTGTTCCACTGGCACTTGTCTGGTTCTCTTCATCTCTTGTTCTACTGGCACTTGTCTGGTTTTTGTCATCTCTTGTTTCACTGGCACTTGTCTGGTTCTTGTCATCTCTGGTTCCACTGGCACTTGTCTGGTTCTTGTCATCTCTTGTTCTACTGGCACTTGCCTGGTTCTTGTCATCTCTTGTTCCACCCACTGGCACTTGCCTTGTTCTTGTCATCTCTGGTTCCACTCGCACTTGCCTGGTTCTTGTCATCTCTTGTTCCACTGGCACTTGTCTGGTTCTTCTCATCTCTTGTTCCACTGGCAGTTGTCTGGTTCTTGTCATCTCTTGTTCCACTGCCACTTGTCTGGTTCTTGTTATCTCTTGTTCCACTGGCACTTGCCTGGTTCTTGACATCTCTTGTTCCACTGGCATTTGTCTGGTTCTTGTCATCTCTTGTTCCACTGGCACTTGTCTGGTTCTTATCATCTCTTGCTCCACTGGCATTTGTCTGGTTCTTGTCATCTCTTGTTCCACTGGCCCTTGCATGGTTCTTGTCATCTCTTGTTGCACTGGCACTTGTCTGGTTCTTGTCATCTCTTGTTCCCCTTGCACTTGTCTAGTTCTTGTCATTTCTTGTTCCACTGGCACTTGTCTAGTTCTTGTCATCTCTAGTTCCACTGGCACTTGTCTAGTTCTTGTCATCTCTTGTTCCACTGGCACTTGTCTAGTTCTTGTCATCTCTTGTTCCACTGACACTTGTCTAGTTCTTGTCATCTCTTGTTCCACTGGTACTTGTCTGGTTCTTGTCATCTCATGTTCCACTGGTACTTGTCTGGTTCTTGTCATCTCTTGTTCCACTGACACCTGTCTGGTTCTTGTCATCTCTTGTTCCACTTGCACCTGTCTGGTTCTTGTCATCTCTTGTTCAACTGGCACCTGTCTGGTTCTTGTCATCTCTTGTTCCACTAGCACCTGTCTGGTTCTTTTCATCTCTTGTTCCACTGTCACTTGTCTGGTTCTTGTCATCTCTTGTTCCACTGGCACTTGTCTGGTTCTTGTCATCTCTTGTTCCACTGGCACTTGTCTGGTTCTTGTCATCTCTTGTTCCACTGGCACTTGTCTGGTTCTTGTCATCTCTTGTTCCACTGGCACTTGTCTAGTTCTTGTCATCTCTTGTTCCACTGGCACTTGTCTAGTTCTTGTCATTTCTTGTTCCACTGGCACTTGTCTAGTTCTTGTCATCTCTTGTTCCACTGGCACTTGTCTAGTTCTTGTCATCTCTTGTTCCACTGGCACTTGTCTAGTTCTTGTCATCTCTTGTTCCACTGGCACTTGTCTAGTTCTTGTCATCTCCGGTTCCACTGGCACTTGTCTAGTTCTTGTCTTCTCTTGTTCCACTGGCACTTGTCTAGTTCTTGTCATCTCTTGTTCCACTGGCACTTGTCTAGTTCTTGTTATCTCTTGTTCCACTGGCACTTGTCTAGTTCTTCTCATCTCTTGTTCCACTGGCACTTGTCTAGTTCTTGTCATCTCTTGTTCCACTGGCACTTGTCTGGTTCTTGTCATCTCTTGTTCCACTGGTACTTGTCTGGTTCTTGTCATCTCTTGTTCCACTGGCACTTGTCTGGTTCTTGTCATCTCTTGTTCCACTGGCACTTGTCTGGTTCTTGTCATCTCTTGTTCCACTGGCACTTGCCTGGTTCTTGTCATCTCTTGTTCCTCTGGCACTTGTCTGGTTCTTGTCATCTCTTGTTCCACTGGCACTTGTCTGGTTCTTGTCATCTCTTGTTCCACTGATACTTGTCTGGTTCTTGTCATCTCTTGTTCCACTGGCACTTGTCTGGTTCTTGTCATCTTTTGTTCGACTGGCACTTGTCTGGTTCTTGTCATCTCTTGTTCCACTGGCACTTATCTGGTTCTTGTCATCTCTTGTTCCACTGGCACTTGCCTGGTTCTTGTCATCTCTTGTTCCACTGGCACTCGCCTGGTTCTTGTCATCTCTTGTTCCACTAGCACTTGGGTGGTTCTTGTCATCTCTTGTTCCACTGGCACGTGCCTGGTTCTTGTCATCTGTCCCACATTAGTGACCTTTGCATGTAAAGAAGGAAAACTGGAGGCCTGTAAACAGTAAATAAATATTACACACACGTAAAGGTGTGTTTTCAGGCACTCGTGAATAATAAAGAGGTATAAAACTAGACAACAAAAAAGCAACAGAAGTGAGTGGTTTACAGTGCACTCCCGCCTAGCTATGGAAGCCAATCACACTATCCTCTCTGCCAGCTAAGCACCACATGTGCCTGAAAACACACCTTTATGTGTGTGTAATATTTATTGACCTTTGCATACCACTTCTATCCTTCTGTTCTACGGCAGTCACCCATTTATGAATGTCTGTAACTTTGTTGTTGTTGTTTTTGTTGTTCTCCATGTGTCACTTCCATACAATAGGACTGACTTGACATTTGACATGAAGATTCTGATTTTTGTGTTTGACTTAATGTCTTTTAATCTCAGATATGTTCAATGCAATGAAAACTATTCTAACATTTTGTATTCTTATTTTGATATCATTGTCTGTCCCTCCAAGAGTACCTATAAAGCTGCTCAGGTATATTGAAAGACAGAAAATATGATCGCCCATACAGTTTTTACGTGTCATGACAAGCGTGCGATATTTGATGGAGAATGTTTAATGTAGATAAATAGGTATTTTTTTTACCGTGACTTGAGTGACGCCCAAGTTACTGCCCACTCCCACTGTTTTGTTCCCAAATATGTACCCTCATTGGAGAAAACAAAGACGTTTCACGCTGGTTTGAACTTTTGCCGGGAATAGGGCCCATTTCTCATTCCATACCTAAGGTACTCTTTCAGTGACATCCGAGCTAGGGTATCGTGTCGTGAAAAATTACCAACGCCAAAGAGGCACTTTTTTAGAGTGCTTAGTCGATTGTGTGTCCTTTCGCGATTCACTCTCACAACGAGGCGTGGGCATCCTTCGGATGGTCGATGATTCCCCGATCAGCTTATCGTGTCTGTTACTATTCTGGGTTGTTTAGTGCCGTCCTTCTTATGCATGCTGCTGTTTACCTATAGGTATCTATTTATTTACTGCTTGGGATTTCCTTCATTATTTAAGCAAGCACATACATCGATGCCAAACCAACCACCATTTAAAGCACAGATACAATCACAGGTAGCACGGCAAGTATGGGTGTCGCTACAAGTATGGGTGCCGCTACAAGTATGGGTGCCGCTACAAGTATGAGTGCCGCTACAAGGATGGGTGTCGCTACAAGTATGGGTGTCGCTACAAGTATGGGTGTCGCTACAAGTATGAGTGTGTCGTAGATTTCCGATAGGAGAATTAAGACTAGGTTTGGTCCCTTCTGAATAGGTTTGAATAGGTGATAGACTCAGTGAGAGTTAGTGAAAGGTAATAGAATTTCCACACACGTGAGATGATAGATTTTGATATAGTGGCTGTCTCTGAAAGCGAAAAGAATTCTTCTCTCTCTCTCCCCTATCTTCTACAACAGTTGTTACAGCGTCAGACAGACTACACCAATATACATATTACGTATATTTCTATCACTCACAGGCACGCACATACACGTGACGACAGGTAAACACACAGACGTGGGAAAACTATAACAATGATATATATATTATCTAGAACGAGCTGACCAAACACGATTGTTTAGTTCAAGAGCGATTTTAATATCAGGAAAAATCGGCTCACAACATCAAAGAAAGTACATCAAGGAAAATACATATACACATAGTCATAAAAAATCAAGGAAATGTTGCAAGGATGATAGCCCCGTTATAGTGTTAACTCTAGGTTTAGCCCGGCCCCGTTAAGAGAACAGATGATGGCGCCAGAGTCACAGATACATAGGGTTTGAGTCTAAGAGTTTTTCTTTGTTTTATCTCGTAATTATATGCACAGAGTTTGAAAAAAATCTGATTTAACCTAAGACAAAAACACAAGAACTCTAGCCTTAGCAACAAATTATGCAGATTGAAAAAAACAAATAGGACAGCAACAGGGTGTCAAAGATAAAATAGTGAAAAAATATCACTCAAACCAGCGTACACTCATTCATTCCGCCATGGCTTCTCACACTAGTACTCACGACTTTGCTTGCTGCCTCTTGGAACACATTGATTTTAGATTTTCACACAGACTCAAAAAATGCAGTCTACTGCCAAGAAGTCCCCAGTTCCAAAAGACCTGTTTAACTTGGAGTCTCCGGGAACGACTACTTGGGTATGCAAATTTGTTCAAATGTCTGATTAAGTCACTTAACAATTATTCCAGGCGCGGGAGTTAACAGAGCACAGTGTCAATAGCGTAGGTTTCTAAAAAAATGATGAATGTCAGGTCGGTGCCTTCCCTCAGTATAGGATTCACTTTAGTCACACCACAGATTTGTCCACAAGATATAATCTAGTCGGGAAATGATTGTTAATATTCACGCCACCAGGCAGCAAATTATATAGAGTTTCTAGAAGAAAATTAAGTGCTGGCTCCAAGGTCCAGTATTTATCATTACAGTCTTTGAAAACCCGTTTGGGGATATTAGTATTTCTGTCTAACTTGCACCGTCAGATCAGTGTTACTTGAGAAAACCCACGTGGTTCAAAATAAGGACTGTCTATTTCTTCACAAGTATGGAAACTACTACTAGGTGCTGGTAAAGTTAGGGTCACCCCAAAACTTTCACTGTGTGGAGGAAAAATAACACATATAATATAATAAACAGAATCTGTACTGGTTAAAACTTACATTTAAACTTGCAAGCAGAGAGCTTTGCTTATCATTTAAACTTCCCGTGACGTAAGTTATATTTAAAAATCAGCATTCCTCATAAATTAGGAACACGTGCGTATCCCGTCATCATTCATGAGGCTGGATTCTAGAGTTTATACGTTAGTTTAGAAAAATACACTCGACTGAGTATTAGCAGTTAAATTAAATTCATAAATAGCTACAATTGCCGTTATGAGCTAGAAATTTTAATTAGTCTGCTTTCCACTGAATGCTTCCCTAGAAAATATAATAGCCTACCACTTTATTTCTCTTCTGCGCTAAAGAACTAGATTAAAATGAATTTAGCGATTTAACACTTTAACACTCACAAAATCTATATATCTATCATATTAATTACCTCAACCACAGAATTACAGGTAGTCGCACAACTTAAGAATAAAAATGCTGAAAATATTTCTGGAAGTCTAGAAGTTCGACAAATTGCCGAAACAAACTGAGATCTTCGCTAACAGCTATTCTGTTTTTCGAGCGACCTATCTACTGTGGAGTCTATGAGCGAGAATGAAATTAAAGTTTCAAACTTGGCCAATATCTTAAAATCAGACAAAGGGCCGAAACTTATTTCGCCAAGCGAAATTATCTCCCCTACTCCCAACATTTACGTCCGCTTAACGCGTGTCGTAACTGTCACCTACTGACCACGATGTACGCGTGTCAGTTTCAAATCCCAGACAGCCTGACTCCATTGCCCAAGTGAGCGCCGTGTCAGTTTGGGATTTTCCAGCCAAATGTCTGGATACTGACCGGTGCAGATGTAAAGTATCACACCTCACCGGGACTAATGCCGAGAAGAAGCTCGCGCGCTCGGTGAGAATGTAGACGATTTGCTACGTCCTGTGTTCAGCGAACCGACTTATCACGCCTTATGACGCCCTGCAGCCCTGACATCTACGTAATATCGTCCTAGCGCGATTCTCAGTTTAAGAGAAAGGAAAAAGGTAAAGTTTGCGAATTATATGAGAATAATATTCGCAAAACGAATGGATGAAAAAATATACAGGAAAAAATGAAATACAGAGATAATAAAAGAGAGAAATTTGGGTGAACAAATAGGAAGAAAATGTAGGAAATTAAATGAATATAAACCCTACGTGACAGAGCCTCCCCCCTTTAAGATATGGAAGCACTCCATGTCTACGTTATGGAGTTTAATTTCCTATAACCGTAGCTTCGGGGTGTCTGTCTTCTTCCCTCTCATCTTCCCCCTCCATCTCTGTCCAATTCCTACTCAAGTCCACTCCTCAAAGTTTCCTTCCCCTGGAATGTCTCATATGCGCGCTTGAAAGAGCGTCGCCGCTTCTGACATTTTTGAAAGATTTCCTGTGATAGCGGTGGAATATCCCTGCCACTATCATCATCTTCGTCAGTTTTGGCGATCGTCAGGAGATGGTCGGAGGTTGGCACTGGTTTTTCCAAGTATCTCTTTAAGAGATTTAAATGGAAAACCTTCTCCTTTCCTTCAATAGAGATCTGGTAGTTAGCCTTAGAAATCTTTTTCAGGACGGTAAACGGCCCTTGCCATCCGATCTTCAGTTGGTTGTTCTCGGTAGGGAGCAACACCAAAACTTTCTCTCCTGCTTCCAGTTCTCTCTCTTCCGCGACTTTCCTGTATCGGTTAGCGTGCTTTGTGCGAGCTCGCTTAAAGTTAGTCGTTGCTAGGTCCCACCCTAGTTTCAACCTTTCCTTTAAAACCGACACATATTTACTGGCTGAGACGACTGTCTCATCCGCCTTCTCGTCTGTCAGAGACTGAAGTAAGGCTTCAAGCGGGCCCTTAATGGGTCTGCCAAATAAGAGTGTAGCTGGCGGAAATCCTGTGGAAGTATGAGGAGATTCTCTGTAGCCAAATAATGCTGCAGGAATACAGAGATCCCAATCTTCAGGTTTCACTTGTGCCAGCTTACTTAGCATCATGGTGAGGTTTCCATTAGCACGTTCCACGAGCCCATTTCCCGCCGGAGTATATGGCTTAGTGTGGATGTGCTGGGTCCTCAAGATCTTAACGATCTCATCCATCAACAGGTTTCGGTATGGAGATCCATTATCCGTCAACACTTGCTGAGGGAATCCCAACCGAGTGAAAATCTGCACGAGGGCTTCTGCGACATGCTTGGCATCTGCGCATGTTAGCGGGATAGCTTCTGCCCATAAAGTGCATGTATCGACTAAGGTCAGGATGAACCTGTTCCTTCTTTTAGTCCTTTCGAAAGGCCCTAAAATGTCGATCACAACCCGTTCGAATGGTGTTCCCATTATTGGCATTTCACCCATGTGGACTGGGGGTGTCCGTTGCTTGGGTGGTACCCGTTGGCACTGGGCACAGGATTTGACGTACCTGATAATATCAGTGTTTACTCCTGGCCACCAATAATGAGTGGTTATACGTTGGTTTGTGGCGTTCTGTCCCATATGTCCGCTAAAGGGAAGAGAGTGCCCCATTTCTAGGATTTGGCTTCTGTACTGTTTCGGTACTAGGAGCTGGTTGTAACCTTGGTCAGGCTTGCCCGTTCTCCGATAAAGTACGCCATCCTCAGAAAAAATGTCCCCGTGCTGTTTGGGTTCCTTCGCCATGGGCAGTTTCCTAAAGCAGGGTGCCAAAGTAGGATCCTTTTGTTGCGCTTCTTTAAGTTCCATAGGTAAATTAGGCGCAGGCTCCCGTTCCTTCTTGGTTTGCCCTCTTGTAGTTACTGCTGCCACAATCGGCTCTTCCGGTTTCCCAATACACACGTATCTCCCGCCAAGTATGACTGGGTAGATGGGATCATCCATAACAGCCGCTTTGATCACACCTCTGACAAAGTCAGAGTGTATCTCCACCAATGCGATGGGAAGCGCTGTAGGTGCATCACTCTTACGAACTCCACAAAGTTGGACGGTCTCTGCTGTCTCTTGACCGGGTTTGACCAGGTTTCTGGCAACAATGCAATCATAAGAAAGCCCCGTGTCAAATAAGCAAGAAGTTTGAGAACCGTTCAAAGTAACAGTACCTCGCGTTGAGGGTCTATCCCCAACAGGTTGGGAATCACTGTCAATAATTCCGCCTTGCGAGACTGTCAATAAGCATCCGATGCGTTTCGGCTCGGTGTGCTCGGTCTGATCATATGTCCCGTGCTCAGGGGTTTCCCTCCCTTTGCCACCTTGTCCTTTCTGGCTACGCTGCCATGTAGGGCGGTCGGGTTGATCAGACTGTTTGGGGTGGTTGGGGTACTTGTTCTTGTAGAACTTGGATTTTTCAGGAGGGGGGTTTTGAGGTCCAGTTTCTCTGTGGTTGTTTTGGTTAGAAGCCTGAGAAGATTGCTCTAGGTTATGTTTTCGAAAATGCTCCTCTGTCGGTTTCCGCTTTGTGGCCGGTAGTTCAGCCAGCGCATTGTGATAACGCTCAGACTTTTCCAAAATGTCTTCAAGTTTTTCTGCCCCCTGCTCAGCGAGAAATCTCCGGGTATCAGCAGACAAAGTGTTCTTTATTTGTTCAGTTAGAACAAGTTCCTCAAGACCTTCATAGGTAGAGGGGAGCTGCGAAAGCTCAAGGCACTTTGTTAGATATCCCTTAAGACGAGATGAGAACTGGTGAAAAGTTTCAGAATTCTCTTTCCGGCTGTTGCGAAACAGTTGCAAAAACTTGCGAGCGTTCATTTCAAAGCGCTCCAGTAACGCTTTCTTCAACACATCGTAGTCGTCTTGTTGGCTACTTTCCAGCTTAGAATAAACATCATAAGCAGAACCTTTTAGGGCCTGGGAAGTTTCATATTCCAACGCGACCTCTCTAACCCGTACAGAGTTGCAATTTTCTCAAATTTTTCTAACCATGTGTCAATCTTCTCATTTGGACAAGGAAAAGATTCAAGAGTGAAAGACATAGCATTTAGTTGAAGAGATTGAGTGTTAGCAGGGTCAGTTAAGGAAGAATGAGGAGAAGACTCTCCATTGCTGGAGGTAGAGGCAGCACCACGGCTTTGGAACTCTAGAGTCTTAAGCGCCAGCTCATGCTGTCGTCGTTGCTCATTTTCTCTTTCCTCATGCTGTCTCTCCTCCCTCTCCTTCTCATGCTGTCTCTCCTCCCTCTCCTTCTCATGCTGTCTCTCCTTCTCTTTTTCTCTCTCCCTGCGGATTTCCATTTCTTCCTCAATCTTCTTCTGCTGTAATAGACGGTCTGCTTCTTCTTTCCTCTCTGCATCATATCTCTCAAGTTCGTCTCTGACAAAAGCTTTCGCTTCCTCTCCTTCCAGTCCCTCCTCTCTCGCTTCGTCCCTGAGAAGTTGTCTAAGCTTTGCCCTCTCGGCCATATTATGTCAGTGACTGAGACACGTGGAGATAGAAAATAGGAAAAAGAATAACCTGGTTCCTACCACTTACGAGAAAAAAAAATTACCAAATTATTCAAAAGATGATATCCTTAACCCTGGGATACCTCCTCCAAAATAAAATCTAACTATCGCTGCTATTATCGGCAATAAAGCACTCAATGCAAAACACGACTACGCCAAATAAATGGTAGTTAAGATTACAACTGAAAATTAAGTTGCTACAGTGGAAAAGCAAAAGAATATTGCAAAAATTAAAGAGAAAAATAATCCCTTAATTTTTAAAAATCCACTATAAGTTCGCCCCTGAAGTCAGATCGGGTAAGGGAGGGAATTAATCTGGACAAAAAAGTCCGAAACACACTCCTTAACTTAGTTCAAACGCCGTTCTGCCTCAGTACCCAGTGAATGTTATACACTCACCACTTTACCAGCATTTAGTATTACAATCAGCAGTTAACATATATCCCGACAAAATCAACCTGTAACCAAAATGTATATTATTCAAAGATGCTGTGGAAAAAAAAAAAACTTATTAGTTTGTGTGGTCAGCACGCCCGTAAACAGATCGCTAGTCTAGGGGGTAATTATTTAAAGATATAACAACTCACAAGACATCACACTCTTACTCTATATCAGAATACAGAATCTTAAGTTCAAAATCCAGATAGACGAGTCCACGTTTGTCGTACTCGTCTTCCTATTCTAAGTTCAAAGACCGGAAACGAGCCCTCATTTGTCGTACTCGTCTTCCTATTCTAAGTTCAAAAATCCGTCGGACGAGACCCCATTTGTCGTAGATTTCCGATAGGAGAATTAAGACTAGGTTTGGTCCCTTCTGAATAGGTTTGAATAGGTGATAGACTCAGTGAGAGTTAGTGAAAGGTAATAGAATTTCCACACACGTGAGATGATAGATTTTGATATAGTGGCTGTCTCTGAAAGCGAAAAGAATTCTTCTCTCTCTCTCACCTATCTTCTACAACAGTTGTTACAGCGTCAGACAGACTACACCAATATACATATTACGTATATTTCTATCACTCACAGGCACGCACATACACGTGACGACAGGTAAACACACAGACGTGGGAAAACTATAACAATGATATATATATATTATCTAGAACGAGCTGACCAAACACGATTGTTTAGTTCAAGAGCGATTTTAATATCAGGAAAAATCGGCTCACAACATCAAAGAAAGTACATCAAGGAAAATACATATACACATAGTCATAAAAAATCAAGGAAATGTTGCAAGGATGATAGCCCCGTTATAGTGTTAACTCTAGGTTTAGCCCGGCCCCGTTAAGAGAACAGATGATGGCGCCAGAGTCACAGATACATAGGGTTTGAGTCTAAGAGTTTTTCTTTGTTGTATCTCGTAATTATATGCACAGAGTTTGAAAAAAATCTGATTTAACCTAAGACAAAAACACAAGAACTCTAGCCTTAGCAACAAATTATGCAGATTGAAAAAAACAAATAGGACAGCAACAGGGTGTCAAAGATAAAATAGTGAAAAATATCACTCAAACCAGCGTACACTCATTCATTCCGCCATGGCTTCTCACACTAGTACTCACGACTTTGCTTGCTGCCTCTTGGAACACATTGATTTTAGATTTTCACACAGACTCAAAAAATGCAGTCTACTGCCAAGAAGTCCCCAGTTCCAAAAGACCTGTTTAACTTGGAGTCTCCGGGAACGACTACTTGGGTATGCAAATTTGTTCAAATGTCTGATTAAGTCACCTAACAATTATTCCAGGCGCGGGAGTTAACAGAGCACAGTGTCAATAGCGTAGGTTTCTAAAAAAAATGATGAATGTCAGGTCGGTGCCTTCCCTCAGTATAGGATTCACTTTAGTCACACCACAGATTTGTCCACAAGATATAATCTAGTCGGGAAATGATTGTTAATATTCACGCCACCAGGCAGCAAATTATATAGAGTTTCTAGAAGAAAATTAAGTGCTGGCTCCAAGGTCCAGTATTTATCATTACAGTCTTTGAAAACCCGTTTGGGGATATTAGTATTTCTGTCTAACTTGCACCGTCAGATCAGTGTTACTTGAGAAAACCCACGTGGTTCAAAATAAGGACTGTCTATTTCTTCACCAGTATGGAAACTACTACTAGGTGCTGGTAAAGTTAGGGTCACCCCAAAACTTTCACTGTGTGGAGGAAAAATAACACATATAATATAATAAACAGAATCTGTACTGGTTAAAACTTACATTTAAACTTGCAAGCAGAGAGCTTTGCTTATCATTTAAACTTCCCGTGACGTAAGTTATATTTAAAAATCAGCATTCCTCATAAATTAGGAACACGTGCGTATCCCGTCATCATTCATGAGGCTGGATTCTAGAGTTTATACGTTAGTTTAGAAAAATACACTCGACTGAGTATTAGCAGTTAAATTAAATTCATAAATAGCTACAATTGCCGTTATGAGCTAGAAATTTTAATTAGTCTGCTTTCCACTGAATGCTTCCCTAGAAAATATAATAGCCTACCACTTTATTTCTCTTCTGCGCTAAAGAACTAGATTAAAATGAATTTAGCGATTTAACACTTTAACACTCACAAAATCTATATATCTATCATATTAATTACCTCAACCACAGAATTACAGGTAGTCGCACAACTTAAGAATAAAAAATGCTGAAAATATTTCTGGAAGTCTAGAAGTTCGACAAATTGCCGAAACAAACTGAGATCTTCGCTAACAGCTATTCTGTTTTTCGAGCGACCTATCTACTGTGGAGTCTATGAGCGAGAATGAAATTAAAGTTTCAAACTTGGCCAATATCTTAAAATCAGACAAAGGGCCGAAACTTATTTCGCCAAGCGAAATTATCTCCCCTACTCCCAACATTTACGTCCGCTTAACGCGTGTCGTAACTGTCACCTACTGACCACGATGTACGCGTGTCAGTTTCAAATCCCAGACAGCCTGACTCCATTGCCCAAGTGAGCGCCGTGTCAGTTTGGGATTTTCCAGCCAAATGTCTGGATACTGACCGGTGCAGATGTAAAGTATCACACCTCACCGGGACTAATGCCGAGAAGAAGCTCGCGCGCTCGGTGAGAATGTAGACGATTTGCTACGTCCTGTGTTCAGCGAACCGACTTATCACGCCTTATGACGCCCTGCAGCCCTGACATCTACGTAATATCGTCCTAGCGCGATTCTCAGTTTAAGAGAAAGGAAAAAGGTAAAGTTTGCGAATTATATGAGAATAGTATTCGCAAAACGAATGGATATGGAAAAATGAAATACAGTCAAATAGGAAGAAAATGTAGGAAATTAAATGAATATAAACCCTACACAGTATAGGTGTCGCTACAAGTATGGGTATCGCTACAAGTAATGGTGCCGCTACATGTATGGGTGTCTCTACAAGTATGGGTGTCGCTACAAGTATGGGTGTCGCGCTACACGTACGGGTGTCGCTACAAGTATGGGTGTCGCTACAAGTATGGGTGTCGCTACAAGTATAGGTAGCTCTCCAAGTAGGAATGTCACTACAAGTATGGGTGTCGCTACAAGTATGGGTAACGCTACAGTATGGGTGTCGCTACAAGCATTGGTGTTGCTACAAGTATGGGTGTCGCTACAAGAATGGGTGTCGCTACAAGTATGGGTGTCGCTACAAGCACAGTCATCGCTTCGGCACAAACATTATAAACACCAGATATCACTTCAGTCACATAATTTTAGCATAAGCATCATTCTAAACATAGACATCACTGTCGCACAGATACAATTCATAGCACAGAGCATTCTAGCACAGTCATCAAAGCAGGTACATACATCATATCAAGCACATACATCATTCCATTCACAGACATCATTCCTAGCACATACATCATTCCAGGCACAGATATCATTCCTAGCACATACATCATTCTTAGCACATATACAATTCCTAGTATATACATCATTCCAAGCACAGACATCATTCCAAGCACATACATTATTCCAAGCACATACATCATTCCAAGCACACTCATCATTCCAAGTACATTTTTTTAACGTACGCCCGCTGATACCCGAGGCGAGAATCTCCGGTTATTATGCCTAACCTGAGACTGATTTTTACGTGAGTATCCCTTTTGTCCCTGTTCAATGACAGGTGTCCACTCGCCATTCAGGCAGATACTCGCCGTCTTCGAAAGGTACCCCTTACAGCTGGGTCGGCCCAGGAGCCGCCAGTTCCTGGTCGACGACACACTTCTTCAAATGTTTTCGCCCAGGGCTCGAATTAATCCAGTCCAAGTCGCGGTCGACGACATTCTTCAAATGTCCTCGCCGGGCTTGAACCTGGATCACCCGATCGCCAGCGCTGTGTGGTGACCATTGCACCAGCGCGGCTCCCGAGTACATTCATCATTTCAAGCACAGACCCCTCCAAGCATTTACGCTTCCGAAAAAGAAAACTCGCCATGCTCATTTGTCCGGGGTATGTGAGGGCACATATAAGCTATAGGACTTCTACCTGAAGCATGTCGCTAATGGGAGACTACTGTGAACTTGTTCGCGGCCTTGGGAATCTCATTATGTAACACACATTGCTATAGAAACCATCACTGCAAGAACATGTGACTGCTTTAGTCCAATCATTCTCCATCGGGACCATCTGCTGTGATGACGTCATTGCTCCATAAGAAGTGACAAAAAGAAATAAAATGACAGAAAACTCACGTGACTTTGTTGTTACATTACTTATAGATTTAACGTCGCCAGATTTTGATAAATCAAGTCAAACACAAAAATAAGAATCGTTAACCCAAATGTCGGCAGTCTTATTGTATGACTCTGAGACATGGAGAACAACAAAAACAACACCCACAAAGCTACAGAAGTTCATAAAATGATGCTTGTGTAGAATAATAGGATTGAAATGATACGACAAAGTCACAAATGTGGAACTGATGACAAGAACCAGACAAGCGCAAGTGGAGAAAGAGTTAAATGAATATGCTGACGATGAATAGGAAAACTCATTGAGGAAACCCTTTCATAGCAATACAAGGTAGTTCCTGTTGTGGATTCTCCAGGGAAAGAGAGGCAGAGGTAGACAAAAAAAAAAAAAAAAAAAAAAAAAAAAAAAAAAAACGAATAACAGAACTGAAGACAGCAGTGAAAATGTAGAAGAAGACGTGGAAAGAACTTGAGCTGACAGATCGTAACAGGAGGACTTGACGAGTGTTTGTTGAAGGCTTATACTCCTTCTATTCTATGCAGTCATTCATTTATGAAAGTCTGTAGCTGTTTAGTTGTTCTTTTTGTTGTTCGCTGTGCTTGACTACGAAACATAGGTCCAACAGATCTACGCCCCTGTGGCACCACCCCCATGACAGCCGAATAGTGTTCCAGTCCTGCCCAACTTCAGCAGTGAACGGAGTAGCATATGTCAACAACCCACTTCTCTCCACGAAAAACTGGAGAAATCAAGAACATTGAGCTGACTACTGCCTTTATTAGAGTCATTAATGTACAAAGATGACGAACGAAGAATAAGAAGGAAAAGATACAGTAGGACGGACGTGTATTGATACTGAACGAATATATCATTAAAAAATCTAGGAAAAAACAACTTTAGAATGAAAATTCGTGTACTGATGTTTCTGACCAGTTGGTCAGACAGAATGTTTGCAAGTTTTCATAATGATTTCATCATAATAATTGAGCATGCTTGAATGGGCTTGACATTGTTCAGCAAGAACAATGCATGAATAAAGTCATATGCAGAATAAAGTCATATGTCTTGTGTAATGTGACCTATACTGTATAACAGGGGAACAACAAAAGTGATTGCTTCATTAATAGGCTGGATTGCCCTAGGTACATTTCCGGTGTTATGTGTTGCGGTTCGCGCTAATAACCCCTGTCATCGAAGCACTATTTTTGTGGTGGTTGGATGGCAGGGAGGATAGTGTGATTTGCTTCCGTAGCTAGGCGGCGGTGCCCAATTCCCCGGTAAGCCACTCACGTCTGTTGTTTTTCTGTTGTCTAGTTTTCTACTTCTTTATGTCTTACGAGTGCCTGAGAACATACCTTTATGTTTGTCTAATATTTATTTACTGTTTACAGGCCTCGGGTTTCCCTTCTTTATGTGTTTAAAGTCATTTAAGGGAATTTCGGAATGGTTCTGTTAACTCTTAAAGACCGGAACGACGATGGTAGCGTACATCCACAAAACCCCTAGAAGCCGAAACGACGTTGGGAACAAATTTGTTCCGTATTTTCATTAGACTCATAACTGAATACTATATGACATATTTTTCTAATTCTAATTTTGATGTGTGTGTCTTTGTTGTGTAATGAATCAGAAACTTTAAAGGTACTGCTTTAAGGTAAAAAAATAATTCTGGCAAAACTGATGAAAAAATTCCGGCCTGCAAGAGTTAAATCAAAGTAGTTAGAGACATATTTTAATTTGATGTGGCGAATGAATCATGAAACTTACTAAACATGTGGCGAATGAATCATGAAACTCACCAAACATGTGGCGAATGAATCATGAAACTCACACAACATGTGGCGAATGAATGATGAAACTCACCAAACATGTGGCGAATGAATCATGAAACTCACCAAACATGTGGCGAATGAATCATGAAACTCACCAAACATGTGGCGAATAAATCATGAAACTCACCAAACATGTGGCAAATGAATCATGAAACTCACCAAACATGTGGCGAATGAATCATGAAACTCACCAAACATGTGGCGAATGAATCATGAAACTCACCAAACATGTGGCAAATAAATCATGAAACTCACCAAACATGTGGCGAATGAATCATGAAACTCACCAAACATGTGGCGAATGAATCATAAAACTCACCAAACATGTGGCGAATGAATCATGAAACTCACCCAACATGTGGCGAATGAATCATGAAACTCACCAAACATGTGGCGAATGAATCATGAAACTCACCAAACATGTGGCGAATGAATCATGAAACTCACCAAACATGTGGCTTAACTCATTTTCTCATTGTACACCCGGGATGTAGCAGTTGGAATTAGTCAACAGTTTCAAAACCTTTTCTTCTTGGTTCATTCGTTTAAGCCATTCTGACACTGTTCTACAAACTTTACGAACGCGCAACATTGTCTCAGAGAAACAGGGTTCAGGTCTTTGCTGTGGTTTACTATGCTGAAGTTGTGGAGACACACGAATAACTCCGCCAGATATCAAGGTACTTCAAGAAGCAGAAGAAGAAGAAGATGACAAGGTTAACAACTGCAAAGTACATTTAAAAAAATTATTTTTACTTTTTTTTTCTTTGAACTCGCACTTAACTTACCAACATCTCTACTTACATAATGGTGATGATAATAATATTTTAAAAAAATAGTCTTTTTATTGCGTGAGGGAAGACGCTGTTATTTGAGACACGCAATTAGAAAAATATTTGATAACATTACAATGCAGTCATTGTTCTAGAATCTCCAGATGCCGAACATATGAGCAGAAGAGAGAGTACGTATAGCCAGTTTCATAACTTAATGTGGAAGGGAAGATATTCTTCTCAGTGATGCTAAAAGCTCACCACATATCTCCTGGAGAATGGGCACATTTACACTACCATCCAGAAAAAAGGTATCCAAGGGTGTCTACAGCATGCCACAAAGGTCTGAGAAACAGTTCAAAAGTCAAAGTCTGAAGAACAAATCTCCATGTAATCTGGTTGGATCTAGCTAATGCGTATGGATCAGTTCGACACCAGATATTGTGGCAGGCCCTGGAAATGTACCATGTTACACAAGAAATTGCAGCAATGCTGAAGCTGTATTTCTCAGGGTTTTCTGTCAGATTTTCAAGCAGAGAGTAAGTACATGACAAAGTGGATTGACCTACAAGTTGGAATCGCGATGGGATGTACCATCGTTCCGAAACTATTCGTATTGGCTATGTAGGTAATCCTCAAAGCAGGTGAAGGATTTGCAAGAGGTCCAACGCTCAATGGAAGGTGTCACATGCCACCGCTTAAAGCATGCATGGATGACACAACAATTCTGACATCAGATGAACACCAGACCCGGAGAATGTTAGCACGCCTGGATGAACTAATCAGCTGGTGCAGAATGAGCTTCAAACCTAAGAGTCTAGAAGCCTATCACAATCACCAGTACTATTCCTGGAAAAGCTCTAAAGAGATACAATCTCAAGCCGACCACTGCTTTCTTTGAAAATGTCAAAGGAGGTGTCTGAGAGTGTATGAAGAAGAAGAATCCCCGGGGTAAAAGAAATAAGTACAGGTAGTGCCA
Source organism: Oreohelix idahoensis (assembly GCA_024509875.1). Taxonomy (NCBI): domain Eukaryota; kingdom Metazoa; phylum Mollusca; class Gastropoda; order Stylommatophora; family Oreohelicidae; genus Oreohelix; species Oreohelix idahoensis. The sequence continues at coordinate 114,490 of JAMPIV010018252.1, read as the reverse complement.
TAGTAGATACTGCCCTAGTGGGGTGAAGTGTTAGAGACTTTACTATTTTAGGTCAAGCATCGAGAGGTGGGGATACCAGATCCATTCTTCACAGCTTTTTCCTTCCCTAACTCAAGAGCAAAGCGTTAGGTATGAGGAAGATGCAGAAAACATGAATGAAGACAAACAGACGGTTAAGGAAAGGAAGGCTCGGCATTTATTTGGTGACGGCCTTTTGAAGGTCAAGGAGAGCTGAAGAGTGACGAATGTGTGAGTGAATAATAATAATAGTAACAAATTATAACAAAATTACATCCGCTCATAAGTCATATTTACTCATATTGTGCGTCACAGCGCTACTGAGAGAAGCAGTCATGTTTTGTTATGCGATTTGTGTTGCTTTGGCCAATGCTAAATTAAGCTTCTTCAGATGTTCTTATTCATTGTCTGTCCACTTTTACCACCAGGCGAGCGTACCCTGGTCCTATGGCCAGATCTTCGGCAGTGAATGCTTGCATTGATAGTTGATTAGTTCGTATGCTGACGACTTGTCCATACTACTGGTTATATTTTCCATGTCTTTATATAGCAGGTCTTGTAGTTTAAATATAAACATGTATTTGAATCCAGAGGATCAACTGAAGGAAACGCTTTCTACTCGTGAGCTGTGTCTGACGCCTGCCAAAGATTTTTTTTTTAAATCACCCAAATATTCAACAGTTGCAGAAAGAAGCAGCAGCATAACCACTGTCGGATTGCTAGGCAAGTCACATCAGTACTGTTGTCCGAGGGCCAGTGACAGTAGAAGGTCTGGGTTTAGCACACGAAGAAGACCAAGAGGTAGCAGAAATCCCACAACACATTGATCATACAACTTGTCGATACAACAACTTGTCAATACAACAACTTGTCGATACAACAACCTGTCGATACATCAACCTGTCGATACAACAACTTGTCGATACAACAACTTGTCGATACAACTTGTTTATGAAGGGAAACTAGCACCGGGAGGCACGAGAGACCAAACAAAAGTCAAGTTAGTAGGCAGAAAAAAGCAACAGCAAATATAATATATGACACCAAAATATACCATCGACAACATGAAAAAAAGAAGACTGGTTACTTTAGATAGAATTACAAATAAATGTTGACAAAACAACATCAAACATGCCGCTGAATGCAAATATGCAGGAGGTGTGTTCAGATAATGGAAGAGCTTGAAAGAGACAATAATGGAAGAGCTTTGTTTGTTCTTGTTGCATTAGTGTAGTCGTAGGCGAGATATAGCTTCCCTTTTTTGCTTTTTTTTTTTAAAACATTATTCGTTTATATTTAACGCGAGCTAATTTTAGCTAGACAGAAGTTGGTGAGGCATAAAATAATAAGTTATTGATGTGCTGATTGTGGCAGTCGTGTCAATGACAATGAATCTGCCAATCAGAATGAAGCACATCGCTTTCGTTGTGCTTGTTTTCAGCAGAAGGATGCTAATATTTGTTATGATGATAGACAGAATGAGGAGTGACAGAGGACGACAAAGAATAAGTTATATCACAATTTACACATTGGGCAAAGAAAACAGCTAACAAAATAGCCAATTAAAAAACACAACATGAGATCGGAAGTTGTTTAGAGACATGATCGCCAAAGCCGGTCACAAGGTGAGGTGTTGCTAGCTGTAATAAAGATTAATATGATTATGATTCTAAACGTACAAAATAATTTTTCGTTTCTTCATGAATTGTAACTTCTGATTTATATAAAATAATTCCTATATAAGAATTTTTACCTGTGATTCATATGATAATTCACAAATGAATTAAAAATAAGGCTAAGATTGCTGCAATTTGGTATCAAACGTAAGACCAGCAAAGATAGATGTATTAGAGAATTCATTCTTCCTGTATACAACCATCGCGCTACTGGAACAGTTAGCATACATACCCTTCATCATTTGCTGAGGGAGATTGAGCACCTATGGTTTTGCCCGCAGTGTAGTGATGTCGATTCTGATCAACAATAACCATAACATGTCTAATTAAATAGTTGCATTTATTAATAATAACACTAATTGATCACATGACAGTGGTCCTAAAACTATATCGGAGCTCCGTCAGGCTGATCCAACTTCCCCAGGGAAGACTCGCAGTTACTTCCCCGGAGGCGTAGAAAAAAAAACACACACACACATACACAAACGACACTTGAAAAAATAAGGTAACATTTCATAGTCTATTTATTTATATTTAAGAACCAACCCCTGCAGACCCAGGTGGAACAGTCCCAATTACGATGGTTTGGCCATGTCTGCAGAATGAGAGAAGATCGGCTACCACTACTAATATAGGAAACCAAAAGCTAGGGTTCCAGGCCACCAGGACGACCCAGAGTTCGCTGGGAGGACAACCTTAGACAATCCCTGAACCACCGAGGAATAGATTGGAACATGGCCAGGAGAAAGACAGCCGGTAGGATAGCACGGCGCTCTCTCTCTCTGACAAACCTTTACACCCGAGGGTAGAATACGAAGGACAAAGTGCGTAGGTATATGTGAGAACAAAATAACTCAACATTTCACGCCGTGCCACCGAGACACACACAACCTTGCGGGATTTATCAGTAGCGTGCCATTTTCGATAAAAGGGTAAGTCATTACCCTCCAGTATTGACTATAAATTATGTTAATTTCTGCTGAGATCATCCCATTGGTCACATGTAATCATAGTGAAACAGTAATGTTTTTTTTAAAAGAACTAGCGGTGATCTAGTCCAAGTTGTTTTAAAATTTCAATGAGAAAAGATATGCGTGTTTCTGTCTCTAAAATTATATTTCCCCAAGTGTTGTGGAATTCTGCCATGACAAACGAGCAAACACGTCTCACTTCAATCAATCAATCAATCAATCAATCAATCAATCAATCAATCAATCAATCAATCAATCAATCAATCAATATCTTATAGCTCCACAAGGAGCATAGGCATTCAACAAACACATGCCAAGTCTTCCTGTCACGCACCATCCTCTCAAGTTCTTTCCACGTCGTCCTCATCATTTTCAGTTCTCTTTTCCGTACGTTTTTTTTTTAGTCTACCTCTGCCTCTTTTCCCCAGCAATTTCCAGAATAAAGACTGCCTTGTAATGCTATCAATAAGTTTCCTCAATCTATGTCCTATCCATTGCCAGCGTCTTCTTCGCGTCTCTTGTTCCACTGGCACTTGCCTGGTTCTTGTCATTGTCGTACGGTAGGTACATTGTTTTATTTGGCCCGTCTAAGTAAAGAGTGACTGTTGACAGATACACGAGAATGTATAAATATTAGGTTTCACTGGTGGTAGGTTAAGGGAAAGATATGTCTCTGGAGTGAGTATGTTTCTCTCCTCCAGCCTATCCGTACGACTGTGCTTTGTTTCCAAGACAGTCTTTGCCTCCCTATCTAAAATAAGACAAGTTACTCTACACACACAACACTATGTGACAGCAAGACACATACACGTGAAAGAACTCAGGATAAATGGGTATGGGTCTGACCAACACACAAAGTTAAAATCTTTTGTTGTTTATTATCACTAAACTTATTACAACATCAAATACCCAAAGACATCAAGAATTATACAAATAGAGGAAAAATGAAGAATGGTGCGCCTTCACTGTATGGAGAAAACCCCAAAATATATTAACCCAAAGGTTGAAGGTTAACACTTAGTTACAGGAATAAACGATCTTGGTGCGATATAAGACCAAGTAAAAAAAAAATCAAACAACCAAATTAATAGATATTTCCCAGCAAACAAAAATCATCACACACTCTCTCACTCAGTGGCCACCTCTCACTCTTTCACCTATTGTCTTTTACCCGTGGGTCTGTGGTATCCCTTGTTAACAGAATATTCCTCGAAAAATCCTTTTTTTCACTGTGATTAATCTACCACTCCAGCTGTCGAGGGTACAAATTGGCCCCAGTTTACCCCCCCCCCCCCAAAAAAAATGCAAATGAGGTGAACGCCGAATCTGCTATTATCCACGATAAATCCTGGGAGAAGTATGAATCCTAAAGGTTATCGTCACTGTTCTAAACTGTCACTTTTCCTCCGATGAGGTGCACAAGGGGAGTATACGTCTAGACACAGGAACTACAACTGAATAAATCCGTTGCGACAACGCCTGCAGTGTATGGGCGGGCGGGGGGAAACAGGCTTGTTTCCCGCTCGGTTTGGAATTTCTATCTGGGTACTGGTTTCAATATAACCAGGTGACTAGTGTGAGAATCCTTGATGTTTTACCATTTTTAGTGGATTACTTTGTGTGAGGTGAGAATAGTCATTTAGATTTCTGGAGAGCGCGAGGCCACTCCATGTGCGTAAAGCGCATTTGAGACGTAAATGTTGCTGTTTGCTCCTTGTGGAGCAGGGCGACACCAGTGCGGCTGAATCCAACAGAAGCCTGCATGAAGCATTTATATGCTATGGTAGTGGTTTGTTTCAGTGGCGATGTGTTTCATATGATGAGTTCCCAATCTCATCAGGGGTCATATACGACACGCTTGTTGCCAGGCGCACCAGTCGTCACTTACGACATGTTCAGAATGCAGTAATGAGTATTGAGATGGATCAATTGCGAGGTGGTGGTTTATTCTCATTATTGAGAGTATTTGTTGTACATATAGTTGAATATTATTTTATGTCAATATTTTATTATTACTTAATTATGGTAATGTGTAGAACGGTTTGTGAGAGCACGTGGGCTCACTTGGAGATATATATTTCTCTTCTCCGCTCCTGGGGGAGCATGGGGCCACCAGCGTGGTTTGCCTCCGCATGAAGTATTCTTATGCTCGTGCAGTAGTGGTTTCGGTAGCAACCTATGTTACATGGTGAGATTGCCAGCCTCATGCACAACACCATACTAGTCGCATTGGACGACACACATGAGTGTGTGCGTGTGTGATAGTTGAGGGTGTCAGGTGCCGTGGAAGGACTGTTTGGCAAGTGAGAGTATCATTATTTAACTATGATTTTAACTAGCCCGTGCTTTGTTTGCTTCTTCAGATTAGCAACTGAGCACTAGCTGGGTGTTTTGTTTGTTTAGTGTTTGGTTTGTTTAATGTTTGCTTCAGTGTGCTCTTAGTCACTGAATGGGTTGTAAAAATAAATACAGCCCCTGCCTCAGAATCAAGAATTTTATTGTTGTTCGGGTCGGTGCGAGTGTGAAAAGAGAGTGATCACACATCACAATATAATCATCATCATCTTCTCGCCCACCCTATCACATAAGAGAGGGGATACTTCTAGTATCTGGATAAATCTGGTTGCTCCTAATCTTAAGGATGATGATGATTGATTTTTTTAACGGCCGACTCTTTGCCAGAGTGCCAGTCCTGCACAGTGTATAAACTAGTTACTCCACTTGAATACAACTGTCATGTGTCGGGGAAAAATAATGATGATGTCAGGTATACGCCACTGTGGGCTGTTAAAATAATATCCTGGATTTGGTAAGTCCAGTAGTTATAATTTACCGTCACAAAATCGGGCTAGTACACACATTATAAATGAAAAAAAGACCACTGGTCGTCCACTTGGAAATCAGGTCTGCGAAAAATATAAGAAAGCATTTGTGGGAAAATGCTACCATTCTATATAAAAATTAACACGGACGAGGACAAGACAATCTCTCATCCACTCTGTCAATCCTGACGAATAGACGAAATGAAAAGATACGCGTGCTTTGCCCTGTGGCCTATACACACTCACAGACGTTCGCTGGCCGCTGATTTGGTTCGGACCGAGTCGATAATGACTCGCCCTCACCGTTTCGCGGCCGGCGGGTCACTCACACAGTGTTTTATTTTTTCTCAATACGCAACATGTTGTGACAGAGAATTATAAAAAAATAGATTTTATTATCTACATTTTTCTTCCACCTGGCTTCACCTTGCATCCTTATTAGTTATGCACGTTTTTTTTTAACGCAGAACTCTCCTACACTTAGATATCGGCCTCTTTCTTAATTTAGCCACGCCTAATTCTTTTTTTTCTCTACACTAGGAATGTTTACTATGATGCACGTAGCGAGAGAGAAGGGGAGATGAGCTAATGAAGAAAAACCAAGAGGGCGATAAGTTGAAACGTATTTTCGGTAGACATTGATCAGGGGGAATAAATCTGAGTAGAAAGCGGAGAGAATCTGAAAGAAGGAGAGATAAGTTACAATTAACCCCACGGCCCCTCCCCTCTTATCCATTCGTTCGTGAAACGTTATTAAGCTACAGAACGACGAAGATCTAAGACGGTCCGCTCGTTGCCAGAGTCCAGCAGGCGGCGAAAAGGTGGCAAATTTTTTTTTCATTCAGAATTTGAACACAGAAATCCCCAAAGGTGTTATATGTAACACTGGTCAGCGACTTTTCTGCCATTTTAATATACATACTCCAGCTTTTAAAATCCATTATTCAGTACCCACAGATTTATTTCAGAACATCTAGCTTCGATTCTGGAACAATTTGTATTAATGGAGTTTCTTAGTTTTCGTTGGAGATTGTTTTAATTTCTGTGTTTGCGGTAAATATTATAATAGAAGTTTGAGTGATTTAATTGTTAAGTCCGTCATTTTATTTCACTAAGATTTTTCTGTGTAGAGTGATTTAATGGTTAGGTCCATCATTATATTTCACTAGGATTTACTGCGCTAATCGACTAGCGAATTAAAATAATCTATAACTAAATTGTTCCGGCTGTAGCGTTAATCTAACTAACTGATTTAACCAGTAAGAGATATTTTAATCGACTAGTAAATGCACTATTCATTTTGAGTACTGACGAAATATATATCTATTTCTAATTCATTATGAGTAAATCTATAAATGACTAGCGCTTATTTCACGGGGTTTTTTTGTTAACGGTAAATAAGCTATACCCGGTTAGTTCTATTCAAAGTTAAATAACCGAGTGTAAATAAATTATAATTCTGCGCGGGTTAAGTAGGATAGAATAGTGGTGTAGTGGTTATTGTGATTATATGGTTTCTTTTCCATATCTAGTACTGGGTCACTTACCCAAAAACCTACCAACGGTCTAAGCCTATGCCTAAACCTGAATGGGAGAATAACGGATCTAAGTCCAAAAGTACAAAAATAACATTCGTATATATATATATATATATATATAATATATATATATATTATTTATATATATATATATATATATATATATATATATATATATATATATATATATATATATATGTGTGTGACAGCGCCATCTTGAGATCTGTCGTTCTCGGCGCTGGCCCCATCTGGGCAGTCATGTTGTCTATGTGGTTTAGTGCCTTTTGATCACGTTATCTTCAAGCAGATTTATTACAAGGCCATAATAAGCCTACATATTAGTAGTGTTTTTGCTCTAGTTGTGTATATCTGTGTTTTCATGCATTCTGGAGCAATAATCGCGTGTGTTATCTGTGTGGCGCAGATTAATACGCGAGCGCGCAGTAAATTGAGTGGTTAGGCCAGGGCTTATAAAAAGGGGTAGCAAGCGGCGAAACCGGTCTATGTTTGAGAGAGCCGCCCAGTGAGAACAGACTAAGAAGACACACAAGAGCCAAGCTGTAAATGCCTTGAGCACTGCACGGGTCTTGGGTGTGAGGTACCCCTAGCGCCCCTGTCACAAGTGGCGTCGTCGGCAGGATTGACAGACAGCACGCAGTGAAGCAACTCTTCAGCAATCAGAGCAGCAACAGCCGAAACAGTAGAACACCCAGTTCAGTGCAAGGCGAGGGACGGGATCATCCAGTTTGTCAAGATTTCTAGTCAACTCTACTAGCAACAAGATGGCAGAACGCAACACACGCGCTGCTAGTAGAACTGATAACGAAGATGTGGCTGAGGTGGATGACCTACTAAGAAAACTTGCAAAGGAAATGATCATCAAGGAGCCTACAGCATCGTTCACGTCGGTGAGGGACTATGCCCTACGGTTTTTAGAGATTGAACACGCCCCTGGGGCTGGTGTTGCCAGCGTCGGAGTAGTAAATACCGTGACGGTACCTGATATACACGCATTAGGCGCAGAAGTAGAGCGGCTGAGAGCACAGGTGGCTCAATTAGAGGCTAAAATTGATGCGATGTCTCAGGAGCAGGGGGGACGTACCAGGACAGTTCGCTGTTTTAGACGCAGAAGACTAAGGCCACGTACAGAATCGATATCCACAGGCATTAAACTAGATTCCTCTGCGGCTGGGAGTCAGGTTAAGGAAAGGGAACAGAATGGCTCAAAGATAAAGATGCTTGGTGGTCGACCGGAGTGTGAGGCGCTTATTGCAGGGAAGAAAGTCAAAGGCGGCCAGGGATGTAAGGGTAGCAGGAGGTGACCCAGGACACCGAGGAAGCCTAGGAAAATAAGATGCTTCAACTGTGGAGACCTTTCGAACCACATGGCAGCCAGGTGTCCCCAGGGCCCGCTTCCTAAGCGATGTTTCCATTGTAGGTCCCCGGACCATTTGATATCGGTTTGCCCATCAAAGAGCGCCCTCTCTAAGCGTACCAACACATCTACATTGCCGTCACAGTGCAAGCCAAGAGATGGCCCGTGGCAACTGTCCCACCATAAGGGCGCCGGGAAAAGTGGTCGGCATTTAGAGGAGGAGACTCATCTAAAAAACTCGTTGAAGGACACACGTTTCCAGGCTACGAGGGGCGCACGTAAGAGCAGAGCCACCGTTGCAGAGTTTTGCAGCAGTCCGGAAAGAGAGAGATGTGACAAGCTGTCGTGTTCTACTCCACTACAGGTCGGAGAATTGGTGAAGAAGAGAATGCGAGACGGTGAGAGGTCCTAGATTCGTGATATGTGGTCAGATGACGAGTACGTTGTAGTTTTCGTGCTCCCACAATGACAGGGGGTCCATATATCATCCAACGAATGGACAGAGCGAGTCCGAGCATTAGAGTAACCAGCAATGACCTGAGACGAAGTGAAGGAAAAGGTGATCCTCCAGATTTGGAGAATACGACTGAAGCGCCTGATTTAGTGCAGTTGTCGGGACGACAACAAAATCAGGCGGGGAATATGTGACAGCGCCATCTTGAGATCTGTCGTTCTCGGCGCTGGCCTCATCTGGGCAGTCATGTTGTCTATGTGGTTTAGTGCCTTTTGATCACGTTATCTTCAAGCAGATTTATTACAAGGCCATAATAAGCCTACATATTAGTAGTGTTTTTGCTCTAGTTGTGTATATCTGTGTGTTTTCATGCATTCTGGAGCAATAATCGCGTGTGTTATCTGTGTGGCGCAGATTAATACGCGAGCGCGCAGTAAATTGAGTGGTTAGGCCAGGGCTTATAAAAAGGGGTAGCAAGCGGCGAAACCGGTCTATGTTTGAGAGAGCCGCCCAGTGAGAACAGACTAAGAAGACACACGAGAGCCAAGCTGTAAATGCCTTGAGCACGTGAGTTAATTTAAATTAGCATTAGTTTTCTAGGATTCTGAAATTATATCGATGTGGCTATTTTAATGTTTAATGGGATAGATAGATAGATGTGAGAGTTTAAGAGCGATTATTTCATTCTTCAGAAAGGCTATTCCACTGGAAATTTAGATAAGATTAACGATCGCAAGATAGTAGCCTCGTGGTGATAAAAGGCGGCGATAGCGAGTCTGATTAAACACGCTCCGCGTGGTAAACCTATAATATGTTATGCCGAGCGACACGTTGTGTATTTAGTCCCAGTTTGGCTTAAGTCGAGAATAATTATATTGTATTCTTTATGTAAGAGTAATTTAGTGTATTTCACGTTTATTGATAACACTGGCTAACAAAAAAAAATTTTTTTTTTCTTTCTCTAACAATTCTATGTTTTTCTGGTCAATTTTAATGCGCTGTTTTTAAATCTGCAAACCGTTTTTCTCTATCAGGTCGGGATCTCTAGAAATACGCAATTGAAGTTTTTTAACAACGCATACAGTATTACATCATCATTTGTACAAGAAGTATAACAGTTATGTAGGCTTGAATTTCTTTGCAGTCGACTTTCGTCGGTGAATGGCATGTGGTACATCGCGATGAAGCATCCAACAATAATCGGCAAGCATGGTCACACTCCACCGTCCTTGATAACGTGACTCCATTACGGCGATATCTTGATGGAATCGTTCTCCATGTTCATCGCTGACTTTGCCAAGGTTGTCAGGGAAAAAGTCAAGATGCGAATCGAGCAAATGGATTTTGAGGGACATGTTACAGCCCATAATTCTGTATGCATCTATGCACTGCTTAACAATATGCACATAGTCGACAGATTTGTGATTTCCCAGAAAGCTATCGACGATCGATTTGAATGCCATCCATGCGCGAAGTTCACTACCATGTAACAAGTCCTCGAATTGTTTGTCTGCAATAACTTTCCTAATCTGAGGTCCTACAAAGATACCTTCCTTTATCTTTGCATCTCTATCTTGCGGAAACTTTTCTCGAAGATAAGTGAAAGCTTTGCTCGTTTTATCTAACGCTTTTATGAAATTCTTCATGAGCCCCAACTTTATATGTAACGGTGGTAAAATGATGCTGTCTTTGTTAACTAATGGCTCGTGTATTACATTTTTATGCCCGAGCTGCATACGATCCCTGATAGGCCACACCTTTCTTGCATAATGTTCCTGTCTGTTGCGGCTGTCCCATTCACATAGGAAGCAACAAAATTTAGTATACCCAGTCTGCATGCCCGTGAGAATTGCAATGACCTTTAGGTCTCCAAAAATCCGCCATTGGTAGTCATTGTACTTTATTTTTGCCAAAAGTATAGCCATATTGTCATAAGTTTCTTTCATATGAACAGAGTAGGCGACTGGAATTGATGAAAATAAATTTCCATTATGCAATAACACGGCTTTTAGACTAGTCTTGGAAGAGTCGAAAAGTCGCCATTCGTTGACTATGTGCTCATGACCGAGGTGCACCATTAGACCTTTTACATCTTTGCAGTAGCAAATGTCATCATCCATCTCAAAGTATTGAACAAGTTCTCTGTGTCTATGACGAAATTTAGATATTGGAGTATTGGGCGCTAAAAGATTCCATTCTTTGAGTCGCGAACCGAGTAATTCCGCTTGTCCTTTGGTGAGAGCTAGATCACGTATTAGATCTGAAAGTTCTGAATGGTTAATTAAGTGAACACCATCATTCACCGGTATATAATCCGAGTCAGAATTAGTTTCTAAAGCAGGTAAACTATCACTTTCTGATGGTTCATTCACGTCCAACGGATATTGTTCTGGTGGAACTGGGATCGGACACGTGATTGGATCATGAGGCACTGGTTTTGAAACCGATTCAATATTTGGATAAACCACAGACTTTCTAGTTTTAAAAGTGAAGCCATAGATATTTGTCAAGCAGAAGTAACAATCAGTAGCGTGATTTGTCGGTTCACACCATATTACTGGCACTCCAAAAGGCATCGACTTATGCTTCGGCGATTTTCGTAACCAACCTGCCAATGTATTTGCACAAGTCGAACAAACTGCATTTGGCATCCAAGATTTATTTGCATCATCAACTTTCGAATCGAAATAAAGTTCATATGCTTTCTTTAGCAATGTTGTAAAGTTTTTCTGGTGAACACGATCGGTAAAATATCCGCACACGTAACAGAACAGATCAGCCGAATTTCTACAACTTCTAGAAGCCATATTTCACTCAGAATTATTTCAAAATACAGTAACTATTTGAAATATAATGTAACATATGTCATGCATCTTTTAGCAGTATAAAAAGTAGAATTATTTTGCATTTTATTAATTTTTAAAAAGTTATATAGTAAAAATGAAACGGAGCAAATAACGGTTTCCCAAAAATATATTTATTCACAAATATCTTAAGAACCTGACGTGATAGAGATAAACGGATTTCAAATTTGAAATCAGCGCAAGAAACTGACCTAAGAACACTTATTCTTATATAAGAAAGAAAAATGTTGTTTGTCAGTGTAATTCTACTGTATATTTAATGGATTACTGTGAGGTGAGAATATGTATTTAGATTTCTGGAGAGCGCGAGGCCACTCCTTTGTTGAGACAGGTGTTTCTCTGTTTGCTCCTGGTGGAGCATGGAAACACCAATGCGGCTGGTGTCCACCACAAGCCAACAGAAGCATTTTTATGCTATTACAGTGGTTGTTCCTGTAATAATGTGTTTCATGCGATGAGATTCCCAGCCGCACGAGTCGTCACATACGACATGCTTCAGAATGCAGTAACGAATATTGAGATAGACCAGTTGTGAGGTGGTGGTTAATTCTCATTATTGAGATTATTTGTTGTACATGTATTGAAGAATATTATTTTATGTCCAGTTGATTATTATTGTTGTGTGAACAATGGTTTGTGAGAGCACGTGGGCGTACCAGATGTATATTTCTCTTCTCCGCTCCTGAGGGAGCATGGGGCCACCGGTGTGGTTTACCTCAGCATGGAGCATTCAGATTCTTTTGCAGTAGTGGTTTCGGTAGCAACCTATGTTACCCGGTGCGATTGCCAGCCTCATGCACAACACCATACTAGTCGCATTGGACGACACGCATGAGTGTGTGAGATAGTTGATGATATCAGGTGGGCGCATGTTTTCTGTATGGTAAGTGTTATTATCCATGCTATTGATGTTCACTTAGACGTTGTTTTATTTATTATTTTTCAGACAGTCTATGAACACTGACTGGGTGTTTGTTGGATTGTTCGTTTGATTGTTTGTTGGATTGTTTGTTTGGTGTTCGGTTCTGTTCGGTAGAATTAAATGTTGATCTGCATAAGGCTTTGGGTTGCTTGAATTGTTAAGTCTGCTGCTGAGAGGGTTGCAATCAGAAGACGAGTACGTTGTAGTTCGTGCTCCCACAATGACAGGGGGTCCATATATCATCCAACGAATGGACAGAGCGAGTCCGAGCATTAGAGTAACCAGCAATGACCTGAGACGAAGTGAAGGAAAAGGTGATCCTCCAAATTTGGAGAATACGACTGAAGCGCCTGATTTAGTGCAGTTGTCGGGACGACAGCGCCATCTTGAGATCTGTCGTTCTCGGCGCTGGCCCCATTTGGGCAGTCATGTTGTCTATGTGGTTTAGTGCCTTTTGATCACGTTATCTTCAAGCAGATTTATTTCAAGGCCATAATAAGCCTACATATTAGTAGTGTTTTTGCTCTAGTTGTGTATATCTGTGTTTTCATGCATTCTGGAGCAATAATCGCGTGTGTTATCTGTGTGGCGCAGATTAATACGCGAGCGCGCAGTAAATTGAGTGGTTAGGCCAGGGCTTATAAAAAGGGGTAGCAAGCGGCGAAACCGGTCTATGTTTGAGAGAGCCGCCCAGTGAGAACAGACTAAGAAGACACACAAGAGCCAAGCTGTAAATGCCTTGAGCACGTGAGTTAATTTAAATTAGCATTAGTTTTCTAGGATTCTGAAATTATATCGATGTGGCTATTTTAATGTTTAATGGGATAGATAGATAGATGTGAGAGTTTAAGAGCGATTATTTCATTCTTCAGAAAGGCTATTCCACTGGAAATTTAGATAAGATTAACGATCGCAAGATAGTAGCCTCGTGGTGATAAAAGGCGGCGATAGCGAGTCTGATTAAACACGCTCCGCGTGGTAAAACCTATAATATGTTATGCCGAGCGACACGTTTGTGTATTTAGTCCCAGTTTGGCTTAAGTCGAGAATAATTATATTGTATTCTTTATGTAAGAGTAATTTAGTGTATTTCACGTTTATTGATAATTCTACTGTATATTTAATGGGTTACTGTGAGGTGAGAATATGTATTTAGATTTCTGGAGAGCGCGAGGCCACTCCTTTGTTGAGACAGGTGTTTCTCTGTTTGCTCCTGGTGGAGCATGGAAACACCAATGCGGCTGGTGTCCACCACAAGCAAACAGAATCATTTTTATGCTATTACAGTGGTTGTAATAATGTGTTTCCTGTAATAATGTGTTTCATGCGATGAGATTCCCAGCCGCACGAGTCGTCACATACGACATGCTTCAGAATGCAGTAACGAATATTGAGATAGACCAGTTGTGAGGTGGTGGTTAATTCTCATTATTGAGATTATTTGTTGTACATGTATTGAAGAATATTATTTTATGTCCAGTTGATTATTATTGTTGTGTGAACAATGGTTTGTGAGAGCACGTGGGCGTACCAGATGTATATTTCTCTTCTCCGCTCCTGAGGGAGCATGGGGCCACCGGTGTGGTTTACCTCAGCATGGAGCATTCAGATGCTTTTGCAGTAGTGGTTTCGGTAGCAACCTATGTTACCCGGTGCGATTGCCAGCCTCATGCACAACACCATACTAGTCGCATTAGACGACACGCATGAGTGTGTGAGATAGTTGATGATATCAGGTGGGCGCATGTTTTCTGTATGGTAAGTGTTATTATCCATGCTATTGATGTTCACTTAGACGTTGTTTTATTTATTATTTTTCAGACAGTCTATGAACACTGACTGGGTGTTTGTTGGATTGTTCGTTTGATTGTTTGTTGGATTGTTTGTTTGGTGTTCGGTTCTGTTCGGTAGAATTAAATGTTGATCTGCATAAGGCTTTGGGTTGCTTGAATTGTTAAGTCTGCTGCTGAGAGGGTTGCAAGCAACCAATAATTGCAACCCCTGTCAAACGATCCTTTATAAATTTTCTTGGTGCACGGGTCTGGGGTGTGAGGTACCACCTAGCGCCCCTGTCACATATATATATATATATTGGGTCTCCAAGGTGAACCTGTCTGGCCTCTTGTTTACACCCAGAAAGAGACAGAGTACCAACCCAAAGAATATTAAGAATAACTTTTTTAACTGGGCCTATAGCTATCCAAATTTCTTTTTCCCAATTTCATTTACATTCAGCCCGTGGTGGCGACATAATCAAGCATTAACATTTCTTGACCATTGACCATTTGTGGTGTGACAAGGAACTTTATACTGAGAGAATTTACCGACCTGACATTCCTTTATGTAAAATGGAAATCTCAAGCTACTGACAATGTGAGTACTGTTAATTTTCTTACCTGGAGTAATTAATGTGACATAAACAGAAATCATAATAACAAGTAACGAAATAAACGTTCCCCGAAGAAGAGGATTTAATCAATCTTTGTGGAGCTGGGGTTTATTTTGCCAAAATAACACTGGATTTGCTGTGTGACCCATGAAACTATGTTCCAGATGCTGTTAGATCTACAATTCGGTAAGAACGACTGAACATGGCCACGGTCGACTAAGAAGAGAGGAATGAATGAATGAAAAATTCTCTCTATTGTATAATCCATGAACTCACATTGTTTATTTCTTATTTGGTTTTGCTAATGCTGTCCATTTCAGAATAGATTAACTTATAAACTCTGTCTGTTCTTTACAGTATAGGCAAATTCTAGACCATAGCGCAAATCTTTTTGACCTTTTGGGGGGTTAATAACTTTCTTCTAACGGGATCTTGTCTCAACAGAGGGAGGGGTATTACACCTATGAGTCTATTCCTTTACTAATTCTAATTCCTATGATTTTTTTAAATATTTTGTTTGATATTCAATAATAGCTGTTGTAAAGCTTCTTTATGGTAAATAAAATTTACATAAAACTTAATTTACATGTGTTCGTCAGCTCGTCCCAAATATCCATATTCCATTAATATAGTTTTCACATTTGTGCGTCTAAGTGTCGTCACTTATTTGTGTATGTGAGTGGTGGAGATATATATTAATATATAAATAGAGGTATACTGTCTGACAAAGTTCTGTTGTAGAGATAGGCTGGACTATAGAGGATCTTCTCAAAATCCAGGGACAGATTCTACCTTTTTCACCATTTTCACTCGTGAAATCTATTCCTTTAACTTATCTCTCACTGAGTTACCACTTGTTCTAGTTCTATTCAGACGGGACCAAAATATGTCTTAAATACCTATCAAAAATCTACGACACATGTACACATAAATCACCTATCATTTCGTTACTATTAAATCGTCAGTGTCTGTTACTTTGTCGTATTGGCATTTAAAAAAATAATAGACGCTATAATTACAAATGAAATATAAACATGTATTCTATTCTCCCACTGTCAGTCGTCCAACGCCTCTAAGTCCGATCTGGTTAACAGTCGTTTTTATTTCTCTCTCTCCTGGAGAGTTAAGTGCCGCGTCGGTCTACGCTGTAAATATAGCTACGGTCTCGTCTCAGTTATAAAGCAGTCGGGTGGCGTGGTCTAACATTTTGTACTTGGATATCTGTTTATGAAAAATCGCTATGCGTTATTTTATTTAATACGCCTTACTAGCAAGACAAATCTAAGTGAAATATAAGGGTTTAACTATAAATGGCTATCACCGTGAAACACTTCTAATACTTAGAACTATTTTCTTCTTACCACAATCCAGAATGAAATCTCCACGAATCACTTTTACACAGTATTCCAAAAAGAAAAATGGTTTTAGGACTGCGCGCTAGACTCTTCAAATTCTGACTGACGACTGATGACTGGGTTCTAAAAACAGCAGTATATATATATATACAGGGTGTTTATAAAGTCGCTGTGCAGTGAAATTTACGCCCGGGCAAGACTACGTCACCAGAAATGTGGTTTTCAATTGGGGCTTGTTGTGTAATGCTGCACACGGGATTGTGGAACACAGCATTGGAACACAGAATATCATGACGTAAATTTGCATCATTCGTGACGTAATTTCTAAAATATTTTTCAAATTCACTGCACAGCGACTTTATAAAACAAATAGACCCTGCCGCTGTTTCCGTATATATATGATATATATATATTGGGAATATATATATATATATATATATATATATATATATATATATATATATATATATATATATATATATATATATATATATATATATATATATATATATATATATATCATATATTGCTCTTGATCTCTAATTGCGTTATTTCGCACTCCTGATTGGGACAAAATTCGGGAGCTAGGGTTCCCAAGATGAAAGGCTTTACGTCACGGTCTCTCGGAGTTTTTTGTCTGGAGCGTTGACCGAGATCAAAATACTTGTGTTCTTCTAGCGGGTTTCCCTTTAGAATGTCCGTGCTCAAGATCAAAGGGTACTAGGGGAGTTCTAGATTTTCCCTGAGTGAACTTCAAAGGGTCTGTTCCGTTACTCTCACGTGCTGTCTAGCGGTCAAGTATTATATGATTGACAGATGAGCTCGCGTGAGTGGAACGAAGTATAACCATGGCGGGATTTGTTTCCTGCTAAGACTGACAGGTCTAAGAAGATTGTAAACGCCGCGTTTGCCAGTGTTTAAAGAAAGAGGGCCTGACAAAAGGGTAAGATGCAGAAGACAGGACAGGTAGTTTAATGCATGTTTAGCTAGCAAATCAGAGAGCAGCTATTAGGTTACAATAGGCTGTTAGATTAGGGTAGACTCTTTTCCTTTACATGTCACAGTCATCATTTCCACATAGGTCATCTTGAAATACCATGTCAATCATTCTATTCTATGCAAGCACCCATTTATGAATGTCTGTAGCTGTGGCATCCCACGTAATGACTAAAATGTAACTTAAAAAAAAAATTATAAATACGTCTAAAATACCAAAGTTTAGCTTCTCAACAACTTTTTTTTTCTTCAAAAAATGTCATACCTTTTTATACTTTATTCTCTCAATTACTTACAACTGACACCTGAAGAGAATAATATTTTTAAGCACTCTTCCATCGTTATAATCCTCCAGTGGGATAAATGATGTTAGGAAATGTTCGTTTTTCTATAACAAAGAACAAAGAAATAACCAGCATTACGAACACAAGAGCTTCGACAGAGGATAAACAAACGAAAATAGAATTTTTTTTAAAAAGAGAAAGCTAATTTTAATACATTTAAAAAAAATATAAATACAAATGATACAATCCGTAAACAAGAACCGTTTATGTCACTTTGATAAAAACCTCTTCTCTTTTTGTTTTCAAATGTTTTTTTTTTTTTACATTTATCAACTTAGTTTCATAAAACGGTAATTGTGGATTGGTGGAAGCACACACACACACACACACACACACACACACACACACACACACACACACACACACACACACACACATACACACACACACACACACACACACACACACACACACACACACACACACACACACACACACACACACACACACACACACACACACACACACACACACACACACACACACACACACGCACGCACACACGCACGCACGCACGCACGCACGCACGCACGCACGCACGCACGCACGCACGCACGCACGCACACACGCACGCACGCACGCACGCACGCACACACGCACGCACAAATTAACGTTTAAGGGAGGTTTGGACTCGAACATAAAACGTCAAAACCTGATCGGCATTTTATTGATTAGCATTTATAATTATTGCCCAGCAGCTCACACGG
Organism: Oreohelix idahoensis; assembly: GCA_024509875.1. NCBI lineage: Eukaryota > Metazoa > Mollusca > Gastropoda > Stylommatophora > Oreohelicidae > Oreohelix > Oreohelix idahoensis. The sequence goes on along the minus strand of JAMPIV010018252.1, from coordinate 96,059 downwards.
CGGATTGCTGAATAATTATGTGATTGATTTATTAACTTGATTTATCGATTAATCAGTTCACTTCTCGTGTAAATGACTTTAAAAGCAAACCGTTCTCTAATATCCAGAAGAACACAATACATTATTGTGTGCGCGCCATTCTCATAATAGCCGAGGTGTTGGCAGATAGAGAAACACTACGTCATAAATTTACCCGGTTCTCTCCGCGTGCAATTAAAATTTGACGTCTGCAAATGTGAAAATAGCGGGAATTCTAAACAGTGATCAAATAAATATAATTCTGGCACGCGGGGACCGGTCGTCTATTCACACTCTTCGAGCTTCTCTGTGAAAGTTAGGACACACGGTTTTTACACCTGACACATTACTTGGCCAGGCTGGTTACGTCTGAGAAAGAAAGGTTACATTCATGACCCAGAAGAAGCCAGTGTAGAGAAGGGAAATAAAGATTTAGATGCCAAAAGAAGGAATTGTTTGTTAAAGAACCAATAATACCAACGAAAGCCATCATCGACTTTTCTACCGCTCAAGAATGCACTCTGTTAGTACAGAGTTTGAAATGTTTTTATCGGACTTTTTTTTCCCGGTTATTGTCCGCACTTCTGCTTTTAAAAACTGTGCATTAGTGCACCTTTTTCTTTTTGTCTATCTCTGTCTAATTTTATATTCGTCATCCTTATGTTGAATTATTTACATTCCCCTCTATGTCTGTATATCATAGTTTGTCTATATGTCCTTTCTTACTATCTATATGTTCCTGTATGTACCTGTCTCCCTCCCTCTGTTTTTTTTTTTCATTCTGCCTTAGTTTATCAACTAATGTGGTCGTCAGCACCATGCACAACCTGACATTAGTCGCCTTGTACGACATGCCTGAGAGTGCATTAGTCCTATCTCTCCCCTCCCCCGTGACATCATGTGAATGCTTGGTGCAGATTTCATGCAAGGACAGCATCAACAGTGCTGGTTCTATGCTCCATAAGGAACACAAAAGACAATAGTAATGATGTTATATTATGAACAAATATTTGTCAAAGGAAATAAGAAAGAGAACTCTTCAGTGTTGTATACAGAACATACTAACATTTGGAGGTGAGTCAAGTCAATCTCCTCTGTCGTATCTCCTCACCTTGTCGTGGTAGAGAAGCTTGTGCGTCCCCATGATCCCAAGAGCTATGCTGGCGGTAGCACAGCTACCAGCAGGGTCTCCCAAGCCGGACAGGTCGAAGGATAGGAACCATAAAGTTTATTACTCAAATAAAGAGGAAACAATCCACTTTTTTGGACATGTTATGAGAACAGAAAACTTGGCATATATTGTGACAACTGGAAAGATTTAAGCAAACGAGATATAGGGCCACAAAGAGAGAAGATACTCGATTGTTTACCATCGTGGCACGGAAAGAAGAATGCACCAAAATTGATAAAAAGAAAATTGACAACAGGCAGTTGTGAAGAGACATAATCATTTCCTAATGCTGGTAAGGAACTTGAATAACTTACAGAATAAACCTTTATACGAGTACAATAAACTTAGCGTCTTTTTCATTAATCCTGTGTAAAAAAGTAAAAAAAACAAATTTGCCAGTTCTTTCATATACACATGTAAAACACAGTTTGTTCTCTTGTGAATACGTTGACAAGATAAGATTCAGCTCAGATCACAAACACATGTAAAACAAAATTTGTTCTCTTGTGAATACGTTGACAAGATAAGATTCACCTCAGATCACAAACACAGGTAAAACACAATTTCTTCTCTTGTGAATACGTGGACAACACAAGACTCAGCTCAGATCACAAACGAACAGCAAGTTTACTTTGACACATGATGCGGTCTAAGATTGTAATTGGGCCAACTTAGGGTAAACATCAACGACTTCAGCAAGAGAAAGTAAAGTAATAAGATATGCACGTCACGCTCGTACGTAGTACAGTAACTGCCTGCCGTGGGTTTATGCCAGTGGTTTTCGAAATATTACAGACGTGGGGCAAGAACCGGAGAAGTGACTGTGGAAAAAGAGATAAGAATACGACGATGGCGATGGACAGGATACACAATGAGGAAATCTTTTAACAGCCTTACAAGGCAGTCCTTGTTCGGAAATCTCTAGGGTAATAGAGTTTGGGGGAGATCAAGTGTGGCCGTGTATGTTTATACGGCACTAGTAGTTATATTGATTTTATTTAGTCAGAGTTAATCCTTCATATGTTGTTGTGGTTCAAGTGCTAACTGGCGTTCCGCCAGAGATCGTAATACTTGACCTTTTGTTATTTTTTTCAACCCAGGAATGTTCTTCCCTTTGAGTTTCGTGATAAGCAAAACAGTTTCAACACAACAACTAATATCCGAAAGAATTTACTGTAAATTTCCACAAACAGCAAAATGTAGAAAATTAGGTACTTGTGTGATATTTCACCGCTAAAATAAAATTTTCCAAATTTATTACCAAAACTGACAACCGTACTCTTTCCTTACAATTTTTCTTTTTTTTTTTCCGCCTGCGCGGCTTTTTTTTCCGCCTGCGCGGGATTAGTCCATTTAACAGGTAGGGGTTGTGGGTTAGTATTATTATGTTTTTATTTTTTTTTAATGTAAAATTTTTGCCTCGTCTTGGCGGGGCGCGTCCCGTTCAACCTAGTCATCATCATCATCATCAGCTTTCAAGTCCCTAAGGAGCATTTGCTTTATTTCTTCATCCTCTTCTTGTCTGTCATCAGTTCTCTTCTCCGTGTATTCCTCGTCTTGGCGGGGCGCGTCCCGTTCAACCTAGTCATCATCATCATCATCAGCTTTCAAGTCCCTAAGGAGCATTTGCTTTATACCAAGTCTTCCTGTCCTGTGCCATCAGCTCAAGGTCGTTCCATAATTTCTTCATCCTCTTCTTGTCTGTCATCAGTTCTCTTCTCCGTGTATTCCTTGGTCTTCCTCTGCCTCTCTTACCCTGGGGGGTTCCAGACCAAGGACTGCCAGTAAAGCTATAAGCAAGTTTGCTCAGTGTGTATCCTATCCATCTTCAGCGTCTTCTTCTCATGTCTCGTTCTTCTGGCACTTGCCTGGTTCGTGTCATCAGTTGCACATTAGTGATCTTGTCATACCACTACAATCCTTCTATTTTAGACAAGCAACCATTTATGAGGGCGTCCGTGGTTTCAGCGCAGGCTTCTCTGGACAAAGGTATGGCGGAGACATGAACGCTACAATCTACCCAGCTGTAAGTGGATGGATACCTGACTCTGCTCTGAAAGGTAAAGGCAGCCAGGAGGGGAGCTGGTTATAGCACTACTCTGAGATCATCCAGGTCTGTATTATTTTGGCTTTCAATGCCGCAATTACTGACTGTGCATCAGAAAAGAAAGCAACCCTTCTCTCTGCGCTTTCTTCTGTCAATATAACCTCTGCTACAGTTTTCAGGGCCTCTGCCTCTGCTCTGAAGTTGTTGGAGAATCTCCTGTCGCCACTGACAGCATTTTTTTCTTTCCAGTGCTTAAGGTCAGAAAGACGCCCCCACCTCCATTTTCTGTTGCATTTGTTTCTGATCCATCTGTGTATGCATGGGTCCAGGTGTTGTGAAGGTATATATATATCTAATAAGAGTAGTGTATTATATATAACCTTACTTGCTGCCACATATGTATACCTCAGTCAGAATTATTCTGGAATAGTGTGATGACTACGTTATATGTCTAGGGTATGTGTATGATGAAGTGTAAGTCAAAACAACAACAGACAGATAAACAATTTAATTTATTCCACTACACTTGACAACACTGTGACACTCACATACATAAAACACTCTACAAGGATATCTTAAAGGAGTCACTGATAACTTTTCAAATAACAATATGTATTCATTGCTGTCATGAATGTATATGTGTCCTGATTCAAATACAAAGGGAACCAGGAATCACAATCAATTTTAATTACAAGTTATATGTACAGAATTTCTCAATATGAATCTTGTAGTGACATATATTATTAAAAGTATCCTATGTGTGTCAGTTGTGTAGTAGTAATATGAGGTAATACTGGTTTTGTTTTGTTCAAGCTCTGTTGGTATTTGTCATCATGACTTCAATAGTTTGTCTTTATTGGAACTAGTATTGGAGATGTTCTCAGTTCCTGATATTAAAACAATTAAATTCCCCTCTTAAGGTTATTTTTACAATGTCATTTTAAGATGGGGGTACATAATGTTGAGCTCAGCTGGCCACATCAGCTTATCTTGCGTGATGGCGGCAGGAAAAGACTCCTCTGCTCGATTTCTCCCCTGGGCTCTGGAGACACCTCACTGATAGCTAAATGGACCAAGGAGTATGCTGTCCGACTCTGGATTCAGCAAAGCTCTGACCAGGTGCTGCTCAATAACGTCATCAAGACCACGGTCCCTGAAAACAAGAAGGATGTACCTTCTACTTCACAACTAATTGATACTCTAGTTCTACACTGAGCACAATACATCACAAACATTGAGTTCAGAGCGTTAGGCCAACTGTCAGCTTCATCTGAAATACTTTATACCAGTATTTCCCTCCTTAATGGTTACTACGCCTCTGCAATTCCAGCATTATTTCTGTCTAATCAATAATCTAGGTGTCAGTGTACTGTTTGGCCATTCCATGCAGTTTTACTTTCCTCCGACACCTTCTGTTCAGGCTGGAGCATTATAGGCTTTACATCATGTTTGCTACTGAACTACACATAGATACAGGCATAAATTAACAATTCACATTCAATTTTCATTAAAAGATACTGAATGTTTCAAGCTTACCACAATTCATGGAAATAAACACAGATACGTTGACTAGCAATGAATTCTGGCACAAATACTGGCACAAATTCCCATCTGCTTATGTTCCAGGCTTTTATTTAGCAAAAATATGAGCTGGCTTCAACGCACTGTTGCTTTATCAAGCTTATTTGAACTAGTGGTCTCGAACTAACGCTCCTAAGTGATTATATCAGCGAGTCTGGCCAATGGAGCCACGTTTCGACAAGTGTTTGAAAAAATTTACCTGCCTACGTCTCCCCTAACAACCCAAGATAGTATTTATAGCCCGACCAATCGTGTTTAGTCTTATATTTGTTGCGCTCCAATCAATTTGGAGTTAACATGGTAGGCTATTTCCGTAACGTAAGGTTTTTTCAAACACGTTATAAAACAATTTTAGGATCAGAAATGATTTCATGCTGTCAGGCACCCCCACTATTTTATTTTTGGCTATAACTTGTTAATTCCTAGACTATTTGCGTAACGTTTTACATATTCTTTGTCAGCAAGCCCTAAGGAACCCAAATATACAAATTTAAAAGAGCTAAGTGGCTGCGTTCAAAATATGCAATTTCTTCTACCTCCTGTTTCGAAGATGTGCTGTCTGGGTACTGTAATGTTTTTAAACGTAAACCCATCTAATGTTATCTTTTCTAATAAGCGTTTTTCAGGATTTTAAAACCTAACTCTGGGAAGGTTAGTGTTTTTATCACTGTCCGTCTGAAAAAAAAGTTAGTGCATGTGGCCTTACACGCGTGATAGTAGTAATTGTGTATCGCGCGCCGCGACGGCGTGTTTAGGAGATGTCCTTCGTGATTTTATTCGCCCCTCTCTCTTTCTATTTGAGTCCATCTGTTCGTTCGTTTTGGTAACGTAGTATAATTAATGTTAGGATTAATTTAGGTCATTACGCAGTGTGCCTCTCAATGTTTTTCTTAGAAATGCAATACCCGTTTTAATGTGTTGTGGAAACGCTTGTATTTATGCAGCGGCTTATATTTAACGTGGAAACGTTACAATTTGCAGACGAAGCATAAAACAAAAAGGGGGATTTCGAGTACATTCTTTGTGACAGCACTGTTATTTTACCATTGCTCTTTTCTTTATTAAATGTATTTGTTAGGCTTTATATTTACCTGATAATTTATATATGTGGATTAGAATATTTCACGACATAAATACATCATTCAACTTTTGATAAGCTTTCTGGCGTTTTGACAAGGTAGCAAGCTATCAATAAGGACAAGAAATGTTCGGCTTTTAAACTGCTGAGAAGGCGTTTGAGATTCATCAATTGTGCTGGAACCACTGAAATCATCATACTCTCGATTTCGTTTGTGTTTCTTTCGAGTTTGTTCTTGATAATGTTCACACTCAGTCACATCCTTGGCCTTTTGCTCTATGTCTGCAAAAGTAGACCGCATAGCTTGAATATACCCCCGCAGGGATTCATAGAGTGCACAAGCCGTATTCAAATCTTGGTCTGAAGATTGCAAAGAAGCACTGGTCATTTGAAAACGGTGTAATACTTGATCCCACAGTATGATCATTATTCCTGTTTCTAACTTCATCATGGTTGAAAGTAGACAACGAGCCTGTTGACGACACTCTGCCTTCTGATCATTGTTATCTGAAATATCATCCAAGACTTGTTTTATTGCAGAAAAGCTGTGTAAAAGTGCTTTTGTCGCATCTGCCCAAGCGGACCATTTCACAAAGGGCAAATGGGACTTATTATGACTACCGCCTGCACATAATGCAGTAGAAAGGAGACCTCACCGGTAGGTAGAAGCAGAAAAGAAGATGTACAGGCTTTCAACAAATCCAAAGATAATGACTGCTTCTGTCCGCAAACAGTTAAGATAAAAATAATAAAGAGTCACACTAAGTCACCCTCTTATGCTCTTTCTCTCACAATTTTGTAACATCAAATGAAAAGGCGCTAAAGATGGCATACATCACAAGATCATTGTTTTAACGCTCGTATTAGAAGATGACCAAAAAATGATGTACATATTTATTGGCGCGGGGCCCTAAAAGCGCGGGACTCGTAGCAAATGCTACTTTTGCTACTACGTTAATCCGGCTCTGATTAGGTAAATATTTGACAAGGATCAGTGCATAGTGAGGGAGGGGGACCAACTTCCCACCCAGCCCTCTCCACCCAGCCCTCCACACCCAGCGGTGAGGTTTTTTTTTTTTAAGTTTTGTCTCGTTTTGGCGAGGCGCGTCCCGTTCAATCTAGTCGGTTATATTAGGGCGCATGTCCAAATATAAAAGACCCTTAAGTCTAGGGAATTGCTAGTCATCGTAATCATCATCATCATCAGCTTTCAAGTCCCTATCAGAGTGAGGTACCCATTTACAGCTGGTTAGACTGATGCGTGACACCTGTTCCCGTCCTCGTTGCTGTTGCCTTCTCTAACTCAAGATCAGAGTCAGGTACCCATTTACAGCTGGTTAGACTCTACCAAGCTTTGAACCAGAAACCCGGTAACTTATCGCGGTAGTGGATCACTGTTGACGCATCTAAGGTCCCAATTCAATACCGTTTTATTGCTTATAAACTTAAAATACCGGGGGGGGGGGGGGGGGGGGGGGGGGGGGGGGGGGTGGGGGGGGTCTGTCGTAAGCGTGTCAACTATGAATGCATGAGGAACGTTTTTTTTTTTTTTAACTTGCCCTCCCAAATCACAATGTGAAATCAACCTTGTCCAGTCAAGAAAAAGTACGGTTGTCAGTTTTGGTAATAAATTTGGAAAATTTTATTTTAGCGGTGAAATATCACACAAGTACCGAAAATTATATTAGAGTTTATTGATGACATTAGACAAACACTGTAAATTTCACAAAATGATGGTTGTTTATCCAAAATGAACAATCTATAATCCAACAGAATAATATACACACTAGTCTACTAAAGAAAAAAACTTGTCTTGGTATCCTCAAAGACGAAGTTCTCCTAACGCTATTTGTAAAAATCCTCTAGTCTAAAATCATGGTATCCTTGGAATCATAAATCCTAAAATCTCCCTATCGCCCACAACTCTTCTATTTATACTATTTCTTCTTTTTTCCCGCCTTTTTCCACACGACCCGTCCTTTTTTCACACGACACAATAATTAACATTTGCACTCCTCTCCTCAGCTTTTCGACCTTTTTGCACACGACATTCTGTTATTTCGACTTTATTTTCGCATGTGTGATCTTTTCCAACTTAACAATAGGATTAAAAAAAAAACCAGATCACACAAACATTCATTTCCCACTTTCGCGCTTATAAAAGCCATTCATTATTATCTGGGACTGACCTACGTTTGCCCTGTCAGAGCAGTAACGGCAACTGAACTTTGAATGAATGCTGCGTTTTGTGTAAAAACGTCTTATTTGCATTTAAGGTCTGTCATTCTTACATGTATCATCTTCTAGCACATATAAACGCTTAGCGTTAAAGTAGGAGGGACAAATCTAGCGTGAAAGACCAAGCGGTCACACAAGAAATACACGGAGAAGAAAGCTGGAAATAGGCATGAAGAGGATGAACATGACACGAACAAACCTTCAGGGGATGGCACAGGACAGGAAGACTTGGTATACGTTGTTGAAGACCTATGCTCCTTGGGGAGCTGAAGGTTGATTAATGACAGACGTGCAACACTGGAACTGTCAGTCTGGCATTTAGAGCTGTCAGTCTGGCATTTAGAGCTGTCAGTCTGGCATTTAGAGCTGTCAGTCTGGCATTTAGAGCTGTCAGACTGGCATTTAGAGCTGTCAGTCTGGCATTTAGAGCTGTCAACGTTTTGACTTGCTTCGCTCCTGCATCAATATTGGCTAGCTATCAACGTTTTGACTTGCTTCGCTCCTGTATCAATATTGGCTACTCCAACTCTGCTCCGTTCTCCGACTCAAATTATTATTTTAATTGTTTTCTAAATTTTAAGTACGCTAAATAAATAAATAATATACAAATAAACAAACACAGACACACACACTATTATTCTGAAAACAACATCAACACACACTTTATTTATTCAAGAATTTGCAAACAGTTTAACTAACACTTAAAACTAGAATCGTACATTCATTCTTATACTTATATTTCAGTATTTAAAAAAAAGTTATTGCAGCAGTTAAATCGTCTTTCATAACGTACTGCTGATGATTTGAAATTAACATTAAAGCCGAAATCAGTCGCTCCACAATAGCTTGAATCAAAGAGCTAAAATTAACCCGTACTGAAAATATTTAAACGCTTTCTCGCGTTTCGGACAAAATACAACTATTAATTATAAACGTATAAACAAATAAGGAGGGGAAACCAGAGGCCTGTAAACAGTAAATAGATAAACAAACAACACACAAAGGTATGATCAGGCACTCAGTGGAAAATAAAGAAGTAGAAGACCAGACAGCAGAAAAACAACAGAAGTGATAGGCTTACCGGGATCGAACCAGGACCTTCCGAACGGCACCCACCGCCTAGCCACGGGAGCGAATCGTCACTATCCACTCTGCCAGCTAAGCATTACAAAATAATGCTTCACTGACAGAGGTCTAGCACAAACCCCCACGCGACCCAGATATGTACCATAGGACGACCCAGACTAATAATAGACGCAATTAATTCGGCTGCACAGTTCACATCCTAATAAATAACAAGTCACTTCTCAGATCCCCAAGCAAATATTCGACCGCCTGGAAAGCCTTGGCTTTGAAAAAGTCACGAAAAATCATAATATAGATTGATTCTTAAAAAAAAAAAGAAAAAAAAAGACAAGAAAAGAAAGACAAACGTAAATGAAACGGAAATCTATATATATCTCAGGTCTCTTTCAAGCGTTTTAAACGGTAAAGGATTAAGATGAAAGTGAAAACAATTGCAGAAAGCCAAGGAAATTATAATGCAATGCAAGAATTTGGAATCGATGAAATTTCTCATTCGACTTATAATCGGGTCTTTACTTAGGACTATTTTATGTCCTAAAGTATCGGGGTTGATTTATAGTCGGATCGACTTATACTCGAGTATATACTGTAAGTTCATGTCTATACATTTAGTGTGATATACTTTATTTTGAACTGAAAATGAAAAAAGACACTGGAGCAGTCAATATTTTCTATGCTGTGGCCCCGCTCCAGCTCCGGGCAAAAATCTACTGCTCCGCACCTCAGTTCCATCCAAAGCTCTGCTATCAGTTTTCATCTGTGAAGCACCATGAGTAATTATATAAATATTTCATTCAATTACTTAATTTTTTCTGGGACTTTTAATGAGGTATCATCGAGTTAATTTACGGATCCTCTAATTTCAGTTTGGGGGTATCCATTGTTGCAGTGTGAGAACCCCAGACACATAATAAAACAATTGCAGTGTCACTGCTTTCATGCACATACTCAGCTAACTATGGGGAATCAAACTGGCCATAATCGATTTGTTTCCCTGATTCCGGTGTAAGACATATCAATAAAGCGTAAGATATACCTTGGTCTTTTTCACTTTTTTTGGGGGGCGGGGGGGGAGGGGGTGGGGTGGAGGGGTAATACATGCGGGGGTCCTTTTGCGAAGAGCCTACGCCAAAGAACTTCGCACTAAAGACTGGGCAAAAAGACGCTCGTACTTACACGTCGAAAGGAAGACCAAGCAATAAAAATACAAAAAAACAGCTGAGGCGCTATTTCCTCAATGGGTGCAACATTCCCATAGTCAGTTATGACTTCCCATAGTCAGTTATGACTGAAGGAGATTACTACAGTTTTGTTAGCCGGAAGTAAACATGACTTACAAAAACTAGTGAAGCAAATAAAGAACGCCTGAAATGAATATGGGTTGGACTTTAACATTGAGAAAATGAAAACTATGATAATTAGCCAGCCGTTGAGAAGCAACTTTTATAAAGAGGAATAGATAGGAAGATGCTAGAACAAGGTAAAAGTTTCTCATATCTTAGACACATAAAGCACAAGATGGTTATTGTCAAATAGAAATCAAAAAGAGAGTTAAAAAAGGGAAATGTCATAGCAGATACTGCCGAAGTGGAGTAAAGTGTTAGAGACTTCACCATTCTAGGTCCAGCTTTGAGAGGTGGGGTGTCCAGTTCCCTTCCTCGCTGCCTTTTCCTTCCCTAACTCAAAGAACAGAGCCATGTACCCATTTGCAGCTGGATAAAAAGAGAGTAGGAATGGCAAAAGCATAGAGTGGCAAAAACAACATGAGACAGACACAAACATCGAAACAAATAACGTACGAATTAAAACTAAAAACAGATTCATACAGAGTAATATATACTTTTCATTACTATATGGCGTAGCAACATGGACACGAACATGCAGCCAGAAGGGAATAAAAGAACTATTCAGGGAAACAACACTTCATAAAGACACACAAAAAAGTCTTCGCTTCAGTCGTTTTCTTTGATTTATGATAAACTTCTCTGATTCTTTTTGTTAAACAAACATAAGTAATGTCAGTTGGACTTGGTATAGCAAGGTCAATAATGATGACAAGAACAAGGCAAGCGCCAGCAGAACAATAATAAGAAGAAGACGTTGGAGATGGATAGGACACACATTGAGAAAACCTGTTGATAGCGATACAAGGCAGCTCTTGTGCTGGAATCTCCAGGGTAAGAGATCAAGACCAAAGATCACGTGGAACAGAGAACTGGAGACAGACATGAAGGGGATGGAGAAGACATTGACAGATCTTGAGATGATGGCACGTGACAGGAAGATTTTATTTGAAAGTCTATGCTCCTTTGGGAGTTGAAAGATCAATAGGAATAAGCTTTACTAAGACACAAAGAGGGGATCCTATGTTACGACCACAAGGTCTTTCTCATGGATAAGCCAACGCAAAATGTAGAGAAAAGAAATTGTGAACCAGTGTTGTCAACTCGAGTCAATCGACTCGGACTTGAGTCGGACTTAAGTCACCAATCAAGACTCGACTGACGATTCAGGTTATAGCAACTCGACTCAACTCAAGATTTAGGTTTTAGCGACTCGACTCGACTTGATACCTCTAATTTTGTTGAACCAACTCGTCATCATTCATAAAGCACTCTTAATTAAGGAGAAACCGAAAATAATAATGATTAAAGCGATATCACCCAGACACCACAGCATGTACAATAATTCCACTGTGCAAACACAATACTTACTTCAGCGTTTTGGACATAATTGGGCACTAATATTGGATATAACAACAATTCAGTATTATTTATAGTGATCGATGTGACTGTATGATAAATTCTATTGTGGCTATAAACAGTTTTAAATCAAAATTAAGGCTCAACTCTGGACTGTACTTGAAAATTACTGTTAAGGACCGATGACTCGACTTAAGACTTGTTCTAAGATGCTTAAGACTCGACTTGAGAGTCGTTAGGACAGACTTGAGGACAACTCTGGTGTGACCTATTCTGAGATAATACTAAAAATACATAAAATATAAAACATATGATTGATGCTCTTGTTTATAATTGTGACATTCATTCCTCTTGCATCTTATTTATTCGGATTCTCACAGGCGTATCACCAGCCACTTCAGATTCAGGTCGAATCATTTGTATTTATTTGTTAACATTTTGAACTTAGTTCTCGCTTTCTTTCTCTTCTGTTTCTGTTTGTTTGTCCCTTCCGAAGGCCTTGTTGCCGTACCGTAAGCAATTCTGTTTGTCCTAATAAGACAAACCACTTTTTTTTAATACCCCATCGCTCATCATTATAGCTGGCCAGGGTTTACTCTGAAACGTTCAGTGTCAACTGTATTTTTCATGTGTAAAAATAACAATCATACAATTTTTCGTTTATTATTGCTTTTATTTTCCGTTTCGAAACTTGTTGAGAGAATTTGTGTACTTTTATCCAAAATGGGTTTCCGTAGGTGGGTAACGAGGAATCCATGTCTATAGCTGCGTCAGACTGCCACCCGTAGCCTGCTGTGAGCTATTCACAATTTAAGAGCATGTTTATAGCAGTCCAAAGCAGTGCAAAGCAGTTGTCACGCACCGACACCCGACATCTCATGCATATTCATTTGACGTTGCTGTCGCAGGTTTCTAGCATTAAATGTTTCATTTCTTGGCAGGAAAAAAACTCCGAAACTTGAGTCGTGCCGTGAAGAACAGACCGGAAACTGGACACTACAACGCGAGCCAGGAAAGCACTTATACCGCACACAATGTTGAAGTTGTCGCATCTTAAACCAGATCAGCGCAAGGAGGCTTGCAGGCGTCTAATGCTGCTAGCGGATAGTGAAAAGTTCAAACACTTATCGGTTTGTTGTAACTTTTAGGTAATTCAATTTGAAAACAGCCTTTATGAAAATACAAAGATATGAGTCCATATATATATGTTATGTTGTTTCATATACAGCGATATATATATATAATTATATATATATATATATATATATATATATATATATATATATATATATATATATATATATGTTGAGTAGCACACTGCAGCAAGACATGGTGAAGGGTGGGTGAATAAAAAAATAAAAAAACTTTCCTCTAACATCAGGATACGCTACACTATTCACATACTCAACGGGCACCTGCATGAGGTCTTATCCACCGATAAACAGCATTAACATCCCCGTCTCCGCCCTACTCCCACGGTTTTTCCATCCATCTTCTACTCCATCCCGTACTCAGGTGGTCTGCATTTCCTCTATCTTACACTCTCTGAGTGTGAGCTCTCTGTTCTCAGCAAAAGGCCCTACCCTATTTTTGTCCACCTATTGCGACCATCCTAATTACGACAGTGTAATATTTCTCTAAGACTTTTTTTCATATCTTTTCATAACTTTTACCTCCATCAAGAAGGGTAGCATTATCGGGTCATGGGCTGGATTTAAAGCCCTATTGGCTAAATAAGTACTACAGAGTATTAGGGCCTCAAACAGTCACTGAAGGATATGGCGTCGTTACGGACAAGTTCAGTTGTTGCACGGCTTTATTCTCTCGTACCAATTGCCACAAAGTGCCTCCACAGCTTCCTAAAGCTTATGGCGTCACCATATGTAAATCCAGACTTGCATCCATCAGTTTCAGACTGAATCTGACGACCTGTTTGCACATTTTTCTTGCTAAAAAACTCCGTTTCAACCACCTCCTGCGGCTTTCTCCCTAGACTTTGAAATATATTCAGAAAACCATTACCCCTACCCACCCCCACACCCACCCCCCCCCCCCCCCCCCCACCCCAGGTTCTCCCATAGGCCTCAGCCCTCATATCCCTCCTACCCCCAAACCCACCCAAGAAACTTCAGCAGCTCCGAGATCAAAAGAGCGCATTGTCATGCTAATAAATGGGACTGTTGATAAGAGAGGAGCCATGGTTCTAGTCTTCGCGCAAGGTCTGTTGTACCTACAAAGAAAGGTAACATATCCAGCTGTCCAATAGCTCACTTGTTATACAGAGCCTTGTCACCTCAATGATGCCACGGTCTCTGACCCTCTATTCGTCAATGTTTCACAAACAGCTGATCACCAACAAATCTCTACTCTCCAGTGCATCTCATCTTCGGATTCGTGAAAGTTATGTTGTTGTTGACAAGCCTGTATTCTACATGCTTCCTAAAAGCTACGACAACTCTGTCAGACCCATTGTCTCGGCTTGTGTCTGCCCCACTGAGCGTATATCTCTGACTTCTTGGAAAGCATTTTTTCAGCCCATTGTTGAGAATCTTCCCTCCTTGAAAGTACGACCCATGGTCTCATTAACTTCTCCTCACTACAGCTCTCCGCAGACTGTATCTACCATCTTTTCTTGTTAGGCGTCTGCTCTTTGTGCATATCTTTTCCCCACTGCGATGGTCCACAAGCTCTTCGGTTATTTCTCGACCAGCAGACGTATCCCTCTATAATCACATATTCTCTCCTCCGCCTTGCTGAACTGGTTCTTGAACTCAATTCCTTCGAGTTCAACGGACAGTTCTTCGACCAAGTCAGTGGTGATGCTACGGACCCTAAAATAAGTCCTAGTGGTGTCTGACTCTTCATGGACTATTTGACGGATCAGGTGTGGCCAATAATACTCTGGACCCCCCATGCCTCCCCCCTTATATATAAATCAATACCCTTTAGCTCCCCAAGGAGCATAGGCCTTCAACAAACACATGCCAAGTCTTCCTGTCCTGTGCCATCAGCTCAAGTTCTTTCCATGTTTTCCTCATCATTTTCACCTCTGTATCCAGTTCTCTTCTCCATGTGTTTTTGGTCTACCTCTGCCTCTCTTTCCATGTGGATTCCAGAACAAGGACTGCCTTGTAATGCTATCAACAGGTTTCCTTAATGTGTGTCCTATCCATCGCCAGCGTCTTCTTCTCAACTCTTGTTCCACTGGCACTTGTCTGGTTATTGTCATCAATTCCACATATGTGACTTTGTCATACCATTTCAGTCCTTCTATTCTACGCAAGCACCCGTTTTATAAAAGTCTGTAGCTTTTTGGTTGTTATGTTTTTGTTGCTTGCTATGTCTCAGAGCCATACAATAGGACTGACTTGACATTTGAAGATTCTTATTATCGTGTTGGACTTGATTTCTCTTGTTCTCCATATGTTTCCCAGTGCAATGAAAGCTCCTCTTGCTTTTTGTATTCTTATTTTGATATCATTGTCTGTCCCTCCAACTTTGTCTACATTACTGCCAAGAAATGTGTACGATTCTACATCCTTTAGTGGTGTTTCTTCAAGTTCAACCTTGTTATCATTTCTTGCATTTATTCTCATAATCTTTGTCTTTTCCCTGTGTATTTTCAGGCCCACTTGTTGTGACCTCTCATCAAGAATTTTCATGTTCTCTTGCACCTGATTATGGTTATGGGACAGAAGAGCCAAGTCATCTGCGAAATCCAGATCATCAAGCTGTTTAGTCAGATTCCACTGGACTACATTTTCTACATTGGAAGATCTAGAATATGCAGATGACATTGCACTGCTAGCACATTCACATCAACCCATCCAGGAAAAAACGGATAGACTTAATAAGTATAGCCAGCAGGTGGGCTTGAACATCAACCTAAAAAAGACAGAGGTCAATGTGAGCAACCCTGAGCCCATAGGAATCAGCAACTGGAACAGACAGATGCCGTCACATACTTAGGATGCATAGTAACACCAGACGGCGGAGGAAGCAAAGACATCAACAACAGAATGAACAAAGCAAGAACAGCCTTTTTTAGTCTAAACAACATCTGGAAGTCAGCACAAGCACAAAATTAGGATTATATCAGAGCTGTGTGCTTTCTGTGCTTCTCTATGGCGCGGAGAGCTGGAGAGTTACAGAGAAGGAAATGTCGAAATTGTCCTCTTTTCACACAACATGCCTAAGAAAAATTGTCCTAATTTTTTGGCCGAATACCATCACCAACCAAGATCTGCTTACTCGTAGCAAGCAAGAGGACATGCACACCATCATAGCTGGCAGACGCTGGAGCAGGGTTGGTCATGTCCTCAGAAGAGACCCCGATGCCATCACAAGAACAGCTATGCTTTGGACCCCTGAAGGAAAACGAAAGAGAGGCCGACCAAAAACAACTTGGCGGAGGACTGTGGAGGCTGAGATGCAAAGAATGAACCAGAGTTGGGGCACTGTACGAAGGATGGCCGCCGACCGAGCAATGTGGAATCAATTTGTTGTTGACCTACAAGACGCCACTTGGCGTAATGGCCACTGACTGCTTTGACGGTCGGCGGCTAAGGATCAAAGAAGAAGAGAAGATGTCGATGTTTTCATAACCCAATTCTATATATATATATTGTGCCAGCTCTTGGACGGTGCGAGCGGTAGGGGCTGAAATGTATTTGGAAAATAATTTTAATTAAAATTTTAAAGAAATTGAATTATTGTAGGTGTGTAATGTACGAACTATTTTTAGTTTTACATTTATTTAATTTCTCTCAGGTATGCTCTTAATCAGAAATGTTGAGAACCTCTTACTTAGACCAGCCTGCGACATTAAGTTTACAGAGTGTACGTTTGTGTGTCAGGTTTTGGTCAGAACTCTGCCCGTCCCCCGTTATTAAAAAGTGAATAATCCTGACACCCCCTACTCTCCTCAACACAACTGTGCGTTAAAAGATGTCCACAATTCTCCTTTGAACTATTGCATGTTTTTTCTTCCTTCTTGGCTATCACTTTTCTTGGCCAGACCTGAGCAGAGCTGTTCCCAGCCCCCACTCGCCTCATCATATTGTTTTAATAGGCCAGTTGTTGATCAAACAAGGCACACAAAGATATAATATTTGGCTGCCATTTTCGGACAAGTTTGTTAGCCCTGGTCAGAAAGGGGGAAAGCATAACAGATTCACTTTTATCTCTGCCTGGTTGTGCTATTATTTACATTTTAAATTAAATCTGCCGTGCTTGCTTTTCTTCTATGGCAGCAGTAGGTAACCCAAGAGCTGCGGGAATCTATTTAGAAAACACTGACCTCTCTGAAGATGGACCATGATACAAACATACAAACATATATGTTTCAGAATATTTGGAATTAGAAGCAGTTGCCTCCTTCAGTCATAACTGACGATGGAAATGTGCCCATGAAGTCAAATCCTTCAGCTGTTTTTTTTTTTCTTTTTTTTTTGGATGGTTTTCTCTTGTGTTTGTTGTGACAACTTTTTTTCATCTAATCTGAGATGGCACGGTAATGAGCGTTGCCACATGGTGCTATCGTCTGCTTCATCCTCGCATGTTGTTGGATTTAAGCCTTCATGATCCTCTTACAAACATTTTTGAAACTCAGCTGCGGTCACCCGACTGTTCTTTTGCCATTGGCCAGTTGTCCATAGAAAATATCTTTGGGCATGCAACCATGGGCGGACATGGCCAAGCCAGAGCAGTCTATGCTCTCTAAGTAGTGCCATTTTATAATAATGCACTCTAAGTGATACTAAGCTAATTGCAGCTTGCAATCTTTTTATCCTGCATTTCTGGAGATTATGGAAAAGCGCGCATTGCGATGTGTAAACTAAATTGCACAACTATTGAAATAACGCATATTTCGTCTCATTCTTTCCTTGCTAATTTTCATGCCTTTTTTTATTTTTGGTTTTGTTGACAATCTTCTGGAATTTTCCTCATTTATAATAAGCAGAGTTCGTCGCGCAATCCACTGCTATTTTATATTTATTTTTAGTCAGAAAAGCATTATTGGTCATCATAATTGAAGCTTCAGTGTTTTCGTGCCACTCTTTGTGTGCTATTGATTTGCTTCTCAGGGAAATTGAAATGACCACAGGAAATAATTTAATGACACAATTTTTTTTATAATACATTCTAAATGATACAATGCTAATGATATCACTAAATGATACTGGTTGGAAACCAGATAGCGTGATGGCCAGGTTTACCAAGCTGTAAAAATGGAGAACTGATGCTGTCGCAGTTAGGAGAGGCAAAGGCAGTGAGGAAGGAAACGAGTCACTTCACCTCATAAAGCTAAGACCTAGTATATATATGAATTATTTGGGGATATTAAAACAGGGGTTTAGAAATGTAGGGGTCAGTAGTTTATGTGGGATGGGTAGCATTGCATAGAGGCCCAGAGCTCTACCAGTCCGCCTCTACTTGAATGTATTATGTTTTTGTATTTAGTGGTAAGTGTAGAAATCTTGTTTGTATTTAGTGGTAAGTGTAGAAATCTTGTTTGTATTTAGTGGTAAGTGTAGAAATCTTGTTTGTATTTAGTGGTAAGTGTAGAAATCTTGTTTGTATTTAGTGGTAAGTGTAGAAATCTTGTTTGTATTTAGTGGAAAATGTAGAAATCGTTGTTATAGTTATTGTTACTGTTAATCAGAATTGACCTCACTACACTCTGGGCAAACTCATAAGTGCTCAGTCTCCCTCTGCAAATGTCGAAGAGTATGAATGCTAATTGTACCTGTAGCACGCTGGTTGTACACACGACAGTTACATCCTCTTTCATGTCCATTTTTGCTAGTCCCACGTTTGATGCCAAATTCCAACAGCCTCAGCCTTGTTGATTCATTCATTGCAGTGTCATTATCCAGCAGGCGATCATTAATAGCCCTTAGTATCTATCCCTTATCCATGTCCAGTGTCTCCACTATGGGCGCTCTCGAGGCCAGTCTATCAGCTCACTCATTGCCACGTACCCCTGCATGACGAGGACAGTAGATCCACACCAGTTTTTCAAGACTTGGGGATTCTTTTGATGTTTTCCATTCCTGCCTCAGCCATCAGTTCTGAACTTTCCAAAGCATGACTTGAGAGTCTGACAATATAACTGCCCTAGTTGATGGAGTTTCAGACAGCCATCTCAGTATTGCAGTAACTGCCTCTACCTCCACTCTCATGCTGGAGGTTGTTGTCATGTAGGCTCCACTCTGTTCAGCGACGACCCTACCCTTTATTCTCGCAGAGAAACTCCATCCTGATTTCTCATCATACACAACAGACCCATCAATCTACACAATGGCGTCATCATCCCCAGCATGATCACATATCAGCTGACTAATCTCCAGCTCTGCTTTTCCATTGCCCTAAGATCTGCACTCTGCTGGTAGTTTATCCAGTTCTTCCCTGGCTTACTACACTCTTCCCCTTTGGATACATTTTAAACACTGGTTACCTGACCAATCGTAGCCTCTGCCTGTGCCATCCATGACATCCTCCTCTTGATTCTTGCTCATTTGATGCCAGCTACATTCTCATATCGGGGGTGTCTTTTGTCGGTGGTTGTAGTGAGGTCTGTATCATATATCGGCGATCATTCACAAATTATCACCGCGCAACCCCCGTGGAAATAACTGACCAATGAAACGCCAGCTTGGTACACGTAGTGTCGGAGTATACGCTAGCCTATTCAACATGGAGACGACGAAAGTATAGATGTTGGTAAATATTTCGGAAGGCAGTGTCCATATATACATGGAGTACCTCGTTAAGGAAGGACACGATTCGATAATAGGGATCATAAGCCTTAGGCAGATAGCAATAGTTTCACTGGATCTGATGTAGAGCCGAAGTTATTGTTAATAGAAGACAGTGGAGCATGAACCATGTTGTGTCACCAGCTGATAGTTTACTTTTGATGTTTCTAGTTTTCTAATTAAAATAGCGAGTCTATCATATCAAATGCTTTTTTAAAGTCTTCAAAGACTGCCCCACACATATTATCGTTGTTAATATTTAGGTGTCAGTTGTCTATCATCTTAGTTAGAGCAATGTGACATGAATGTTTAGGTCTGAACCCAGACTGTCTATCAATTAGTAAGTCGTTGTTAACTAGGTGTTGTAGTGTAATTTTATGTATATGTTTTTCCAGTGGTTTGGACAGCGATGATATTAGAGAGATTGGGATATAGTTACCAAAGTTACAATTATCAGAGGAACCAGGTTTGAAAAGAGGATATACCTTAGCGGCAATGAGTCAGAATAGCCTTCATCATCCCCTGTTTGTGAGGAAGTACCTTGTACCGGCACTAAAATTATAGAAATAGTGGAGATACAAGTAGCAACCAAGGAGATAGCAACCATGACACTTCCCATAGCAATGATCAATGTTAGGACTCGCTATGTGGAAGGAGTGATTAGCGCAGCAGTCTTTGATGAACCTATCTAACCCTCTGATATTGGGGTGCAGAAATGTGATTTTGGGAGATCCCAAAAGACCTGTGGTCATGGCAGATATACAATATATAAAGTAGCTGGTAGTACCATCTTCATATAGGGCAAAGGTTATGGGTTTAGGACATGCCATACCATTTAATGGACACGCGGGTATTAGTGCCACTGGACAACGGATAGCGTGTCACTATTTCTGGCCAGGAATTACTGAAGATATTAAAAGGTATGTAAAATCCTGCCCAGAACGTCAACGTGTAGCTCCAAAGCACTGGACTGCACATGCAACTCTTGGAGTAATGCCATTCGAAAGAGTTGCTGTGGATATTGTGGGACCTCTCACAAGGACCAAGAGAAGGAACAGTTATATTCTAACTCTGGTTGACACATGTTCTATGTGGGGAGAGGCAGTAGCCATGTCATCGATTGATTCGAAACATGTGGCAGAGGCACTTCTTACAATATTCACTAGGTTAGGTTTTCCCCACCAAATTTTGACTGATAATGGTTCTCAGTTCAAGGGGAAGCTAACTGAGGAAGTATTCAGGATCTTTTAAGCCAGGCATTATCACTGTAGTCCATATCATGCACAAGGGAATGTGCAGGTAGAAAGATTCAACGGGACACTCATTTCTATACTGCGGAAGCTGGACATGAGAAACCTGATACTTGGGATCTCTACTTACCCGCTGCATTGTTTGCATACCGAGAAGTCCCACACAGTTCAACCGGGATGGCTCCGGCAACGTTTTTATTTGGCTGGCCCACCATAGGTCTGTTGGAAGCCTTATTGAGAACCTGGACAGATGAGAAAGCAGAAGAGACTGTAACATCATGCTATCAGTATGTTAACGAGTTGACATCACGTCTATAAACTGGCTGGAAATTAGCAAACGAGAATCTTCGTAAAGCCAGAAGGAAACATGCTGCACATTTCAACAAGAAGGCGAAGGATAGAGAACTAGCTGTTGGAGAGAAAGTGCTTCTTCTTTTACGTAGCAATAACAGCAAGCTACAAATAGGATGGCAGGGCCCATATACTGTTCTAGAGAAGTTGTCTAGAACCAACTACTAGACAAAAAAGGAAAGGAAGAAGTCTATCATGCTAATCTACTCAAGAAGTACTATGATAGAACTGTTTCTGAAAGTGCCCATTTGATGACCCTGGCCATAGCTACTGAGATGAAAAATGAACCTCTCACCTCATATGAGTATCCTTTAAGACCATGTGAAACACATGAGCAGGTAAAAGTCAGTAATCACCTGACGAAAGGACAGAGGGCGCAGATTCAGAAAGTTCTGAAAAACATGCAGACGTTCTAACGGACAAACCGGGGTGCACTAATTTAATGGAATAGGATATGAAATTACTAGACCCAACACTAATGTGCATGAGAACTTATCAAATTCCATTCGTCAAAGAACAAGCTTTAAAGGGAGAAATTAAATACCTATTGCGGGAAAATATCATTTCCCAATCTGAATCACCTTACAGCGCCAGTGTGGTTTTGCTGAGGAAACCCTCTGGTGAACATAGACTCTATATAGATTATAGGAAATTGAATGCTGTCACAGAGTCTCAAGCAGATCCTTTACCAGACACGAATCAACTGGTTGTTAGGTTGAACAAGGCAAAATATTTTTCTAAAGTGCATCTGAGCAAAGGGTATTACCAGATTCCCGTCAAACCTGAAATCAGACCATTAGCTCTTCAGATGCACATTACGAATTTAATGTGTTGCCTTTCGGTTTAAAAAATGCTCCGAGTGTCTTCTCCAGGATGGTGAGGAAATTACTGGATCCCTTACAAAACCTAGCTATCACCAATTTCATGGATGATATCCTCATAGCAATAAAAACCTTTGAGGAACACCTACCATCACTAGAAATGTTGTTGGATAGGGTCAGAGAGGCAAACTTGACCGCTCGCCCTACTAAATGTTGTGTTGGTTGCCAGGAATTGAAATTCTTGGGACATACAGTCTATCAGGGTAATACCACCCCTGACCCCAGGAATTTAGAAAAACTTCAGAGAGCACCAAGACCACAAACTAAGAAAGATGTGAGATCTCTTGTCTCACTGTGTGGTTTCTATCAAAAATATATACAGAAAATCAACAGTTTGTGTGCTCCTCTAACGGATTTGACAAAGAAAGGAAAACCCGACAAAATTAAGTGGACGGCGGATTGTGAGAAAGCGTACTCAGAATTAAAGCAAAAACTCACAAGTAGTCCTATACTGAGAGCAGATTGTGTAACCATTAAAAGCCTGTCTGTGATTGAGGGTAAGCGAGATGTTAATTATATATATATATATATATATATATATATATATATATATATATATATATATATATATATATATATATATATATATATATATATATATATATATATAATCAATGTATACTTATGGTAATATTGGTTTGTGTAGAATCATTGTGCTATTTCTGGAGGATAACCCGAAGCGTGTTGATTTAGTTTAAGTGTGTATTAAATTAGTAGAACGAATGGATTGAACTAGTTGGTTGTGGAAAGCGTTTTAAATAGATTATGCTTGCTGGAAAGGACTATCCAAACTGGAAGAACGAATGATTGTAACAGATTGATTTTCTGTATTGTTTGATGTATGACATAATGATTACGATAATGCCTATATGATTTTAAAGAAGCAAATCATGAACAGAACTGTAACAAGTGAGTTACTGAAATATTTAGCTGGAACTTGAACGAATTGTGTTATGCATGACTTACTATGTCTCGTTTGATTAACCACAGCTTGACTGAACTGTCTCATTATACCTCCTGACTAGGTAGGGAGACAATGAGTGATACTACGTAGGTTGTATATTATATTTCAGGTTATGTCCTGCCCTGAGTGTCGTACTAAATCGATTGTGACCAAGTCAGTTAATAGAAGCTCAAGTTGTTCAGAGCAGTTGCCAGTACCAACTGTGTCCTCTTGACGATTGGAAGACCCGCAGTTGTGTGGTTCTCTCCGATCATACTGCTGTTCGAGGCCTAAGAAGGAACTTTTACAGATAAGTGGCTCTTTGTTGGGCTACGTCACCTTACAAATATCACCACACCTACGAAAAAACTGTGTTATGATGATAACAAAGTCTGTGGCTTATTTGGAAGACAATTGACAGTCATATCAGTCTTTATGACTTTATCATAAATTAATATTGATTTTTATTCAAGAAAGCACAAAAGAAAGACAGATTTTATAAAGGATCAAGAAAACAGTTCACGTGACCTTTATTAGTTGCAATAAATTAACTGTAAATGGGATATATATATATATATATATATATATATATACTGAAGCACATTAAAAACGCACCACTATTATATATACTGATGCCGAGAAGCTGGAAAAAAGAAGTGTGGGAATGGATTTTCCCTGTGTTTGTCATGAGGTAGAGAGCGAATGGCTGCTGGAATGGAAAGTGCATGATTCAACCCACGGGTTTGTGTACAGACTACATGAAAACAATGAACGTTACACGTGCAACACGATTCCCAACAGCTATGACCCTGAAAATGTTTACGCGTTGTGGCAGTATACTCGATATAAAAAGGCCGTTGAGACAAAACACCCAGTACATGTGCTTGAAATGCCACGACTATCTGAAAACGACCGCCAACGAGTCATTGGTATGTTGGAGACCGGAATAAGCTCGCGGGCCATTGCCAGAAGGATGAATTGACACCACAGCACTATTGTACGTCTCAATGAACGTTACGGAACCACTGGCAGTGCCCGGGATAGACTTCGGAGTGGCCAACCACGAGTTACTACCCCTGCGCAAGATCGTCATATTGTGCTGAGTCACCTAAGGAATCGTTCTCTCCCGGCAAGTCACACAGCAAGAGCAATAGTGGTTAGACGTGGGCAAGTCTCTCGAATGACAGTCATACGACGACTCAGAGATACAGGCCTTACTGCAAGACGACCTTATGTTGGGCCAAACTTGACTCACAGACATCGCCAGCAGCGCCTGCAATGGGCAGAGCAACATGTTAGATGGACTAGACTGCAGTGGAATACTGTCCTATTCACAGAAGAGAGCAGATTCAACATATCCATGGCTGATGGACGTATGCAGATTTGGCGACGGTGTGGAGAGCGCTTTGCAGATTGCAGTGTTCGTCAGCACAACCGATTTGGAAGTGGCAGTATTCACATTTGGGGAGGATTCAGTTTTCACCATCGATTGCCTCTTCACGTCTTCCATGAAAATGTTAATGCTGTGACATATCGAGATGCGGTTCTGGATGCATTGGTTGCTCCTACGTTCACAAATTATCCAGACTTGCAGCTTCTCCAGCAGGATAACGCACGTGCGCACACCGCATGCATTACGCAGCAATATCTACAGCAGCAGAACATTGTGACGATTGACTGGCATGCCCTATCACCAGACATGTCCCCTATAGAACATCTGTGGGACGAGCTTAGACGCAGAGTCTACAGGCAAGGTTCTCCAGCTAATCTGCAACAGCTCGAAGCTGCTCTTACACGTGAATGGGACTTGATTCCCTGAATTTCCTTCAGAGACTTGTGCGTTCCATGCGGAGCCGCTGCCAAGCTTGTTTGCAAGCACACGGTGGACATACCAGATACTGAGGATAGTGTGAATAAATTTTTTTATTGGTTGCATGTTTGGTTTTCTCCCTTGCCTGCACAGAATGCAATGAATTTCATAACAATCAAATGTACAAATTAATGACCAGCATGGATTCATAGGAAAATGAATAAAGATTCCAAATATGTAAACTTGTAAACACTTATATTTACATTTTACACTCTGGTGTTCCTGGATTATACAGGTGGTGCGTTTTTAATGTGCTTCAGTATATATACTGTTCAAAAAAAAAAAAGAAAAAGAAAGAAACGCATAGCTATCCGAGGGCGCGTTTTTATGAGTTTGTAAGTAAAATTTGGTGCTAGGGTATATAAAAATCAGCCTCAAATGTTCTTTACAGTGTCAAATGCACGTATTGACCTGAATTGTGTTCGTTTTTGTAATCGTTACAACGCAGTGGTCAATAGTGTTTATGGCGCAATTTTTATCCACAGCTCATGTTGCGCGCACGTGAAAGCAACAAAATTTGGGGTGAACACTTTTCACTGACTACGCAACTGAAACCCTATGAAAGGATAACGCTACACAAAAAAAATTCAGTTCATTTTCAAGCAGACATTTATGGCGTCTCTATCGATAAATTTAAGGAACATTGCCGGGAGAGAACAATTCCTTAGGTGACTCAGCACAATATGTGATCTTGCGCATGGGTAGTAACTCGTGGTTGGCCACTCCGAAGTCTATCCCGGGCACTGCCAGTGGTTTCGTAACGTTCATTGAGACGTACAATAGTGCTGTGGTGTCAATTCATCCTTCTGGCAATGGCCCGCGAGCTCATTTCGGCCTCCAACATACCAATGGCTCGTTGGCGGTCGTTTTCAGATAGTCGTGGCATTTCAAGCACATGTACTGGGTGTTTTGTCTCAACGGCCTTTTTATACCGAGTATACTGCCACAACGCGTACACATTTTCAGGGTCATAGCTGTTGGGAATCGTGTTGCACGTGTAACTTTCATTGTTTTCATGTAGTCTGTACACAAATCCGTGGGTTGAATAATGCACTTTCCATTCCAGCAGCCATTCGCTCTCTACCTCATGACAAACATGGGGAAAATCCATTCCCACACTTTTTTTCCAGCTTCTCGGCATCAGTATATATAATAGTGGTGCGTTTTTAATGTGCTTCAGTATATATATATATATATATATATATATATATATATATATATATATATATATATATATATATATATATATATATATATATATATATATATATATATATATATATATATATATATATATATATATATATATATATATATATATATATATATATATATATATATATATATAATGAAAGTGAAAACAGATTTTATTTTGAAATCAATTTGATTTTATCAGAAATTCAACAGAAGTACAAAGAAAAAAGATCGTGTAGATAAATAAATTATAAATTGTACCCACAGGCTTCAGTGAATTATTTAAGTTGGGTTCAAAGTTATTGTTGATTAGTTAATTACCCCTAGCAGGGTCGCAGTCTAAGGTTTGTCTGAAGAAGGGCATCATAGGAACCTAAAATAGTACATCACCATCTCATCTAGGAACCTATACAGCTTGACCATACCTTTGATGTCCATACACCATTACTCTTTTCAGAGAATGGGCTATTTCTTTTAAGATCAGTCTCTTATCTGGCACTATTCTGGTATCCTCTGATAAATCTAAATTATTCCAGTGTTTTTACACACGAAAATTAGGCCAAGGAAATTTATCATAATCTTTGCAATTTTCTTAAGAAAGAATACCTTTCGCGGAGGACTATTAGTAGAGTTTGGGATTCACAGTATGTTACCCGCCACAAATATAATGAGAAGCTATTTGCCGAGGTGGGCCATCGCAAACTTCTGGAATCATAATCGAAGGACAGCGCCTAATAATTGCACATGCAGGAAGCAGCCATCATGGGCTTCTAAATAATACTGAACTCATATTTGTTTCAAAATCCACAGCATGCAAGATATTCAAGATTGGATTGTGAATCATGTCACAATGGGGACAATGCTTCATATCACAACGTTGCACGAAGTACAGTACTAAAAGATGTAATAAAGATTTGGCTGACCATAAACAAAACGAAATGTCCCTGAAAGCCTGAATAGTCACAGCATACAAAGATACCCATTCATTTTGAAAAATGCGTTCTATAAAAGCCGCACGGATTCACTAGAAGAAATGTGAGAACTTTATTGACGAATGATGGTTTTGTCCCTCAAACAAATGTAATTATCTTTGTCGGCATACTAATTATTGTGTATCGAGAAAAGAAATTTTACCACTTCATGCACAGATTCTGTGAATTGATTAGGCATAGGCGTGTCTACTGTTACAATAATGTGGCCATCACGTTTGCATATGAATACCTGTTGAAGCTGATTTCTTAAATGATCTGCATGCGAGATACTCGTGACATTGTATGTCATTGACATTTAATGCGCTACCAAACTGGTCCTTCCTTGATCTAACTATTTCAATAGGTATCACCTCTTTGCGGTTCATAAATATCATAATGGAACGTTGCTCCTCTAATACTTACTTACTTACTTAGTCGTTCCTCTTCTACCGTGAGGTGTAGAGGTTTGGAAGAGAGAGCGCCAGACTATCCTATCGGCTGTCTTCTTCCTGGCCTGGTTCCATTCTAGTCCTCGGTCCTTCAAAGATTGTCTAATGTTGTGCTCCTCTAATGTGCTTGTAAATAACGGTAAAGTCATCTTTAAAGAAATTAAACTTCATCCGAATCATAATCAGATGTCTCTGAGAAATTGATAATCAATCTCGGCTGAATGAAGGACAAACCATCATTCTTCCAATATTCCTCTTCCTCTTGTAACACATGGTTCTCACATTTCTTCCAATAATCCCTGGCTATATTGGACATGGCGGCTTTTATAAGTATTTCAACATCTTTTAATTTAAACGTTCTATTTTCTGTTTCTACCTGTTCCTTAATTTTAGCCCATACTAGTTCTATTGGGTTTAAGTGAGAATGGTAAGGAGGCAATTTTAAACATCTGTGACCATGTTCATGGATTGCCTTGTCTATGTGAAATATCTTTGTTTCCTGTGTCTTTTTTACAATTCCAAGTAATTCAGGCTTCAGGGACATTTCGTTGAATGGAATGTTGTTTTTGGTCGGCCAAATCTTTATTATATCTTTAGTACTTGATGAATTAGGAACTTTATCTTCTGGTGCCACAACGTTGTGATATGAAGCATTGTCCATTATCAAACACGACGGTCTATCCAAGGAAGGAAGTACATGATTCACAATCCAATCTTGAAATATCTTGCCATTTATCTCTGTATGATAATCCCTATTATCTGTAGATTTTGAAACAAATGTGAGTTCAGTATTATTTAGAAACCCATGATGGCTGCTTTCTGCATGTGCAATTATTAGGCGCTGTCCTTTGCTGCTTGGTACTAGTCTCTTAGTTGTCCCATCAGATGATTGCCATTCTCGTTCATTACTGTGGTGCGCATTGATCCAAGTTTCATCTAAATACACAAAATCATAACAATCTCTTCACATTTCTCTGACCTCGCGTAAATATTTGCTTCTCATTGCAACTATATGAGGCTTCTCACAAATAAGGTTTCTACCACCAACATATTTTCTAAAAGTGAATCCCAAACTCCTAATAGTCCTCCATAGCGTAGATTTGGAAATTTCAATGTCATTATTCTTTCTTAATCAAATTTTCAATTTCCTTAAAGTCACTGCCTCATTATTGTGAAACATATTGCAAATTTCTCTGCGGATCAATTCTCTGTCAAAATTATTCACCACTCTTGGCCTATTTTTCGTGTGTAAAACACTGGAATTACACATTTCAGAAGTCGCTATCCAGTGGTGCAATGATCGTTTGCTTATCCCCAAGGCATGAATAGTCCTCTTTTGTGGGTTTGAAATAGAATGATATAGTTTTCCTCGAGTAGCTTCATTGAAGAAATACTTTAAAATCCTATTTGTGATTTGCTGTAATGTCATAACATGTACTCGCAGACTCATTTTTTCCTAGTTAGCCACACAATACTTTTTGTAGACACGCCACTGATTGACAATGTGTGCGTAAAACCGGAAATAAACTGTTTTATGTTCAAGAAGTGCAATTTCACGCAAAAATCATGCCAATTTCTTGATAAACCAAAAATGTGCAAATGAGGTCGTATAATTTACTGTAGACATTTCAATATGTGTGTGTGTGATGTGTGCTGGCAAGTAGGATTTTATATTATATCGCAAAGAAACAAAAATTGAAACCAATGGCCGCAATTTAATGAAAAATTTAATTCATAGGGTCTATACCATTTCAAATTTACACACAAAATTTCACTTATATGCGTTATATATTCGCTGAGATATAGCATTTTGAAGTTGGGCAAAGCTAGTGAAACGTGCTATAGTCGTTCGCATTGTAACACTGACAGCGTGAGTATTCCTAGCACGTACTCGATTACTGAAATCACAAGCTGATGATACAGGAGAAACAATAGTCTCTGTTCCAAGCGCGCAGCAGCCATTGTTTTTAAGGCTGCCAGTCCTCGCTTGCACTTCTGTATGATCATTTCGACATGATATTTGAATGATAGCCCACGATCAAACGTTACTTCCAGATACTTCAGCCTGTCTTGCCTTTCAATGTTCTGCCCATTTAAAGTGATGCCTGGAAGGTCTGCTTTCACTAAGGAATTGTTCAAAGAGCACCACATCACACAGGCCTTGTTTGGGATTGACCTTTGAACTACTTTCCTCACACCATTCAGAAACCGCCTGTAGTGTCTCTTGTATGCCTTGGACCATTTCCTGTCTGTCTGAGCCAGTTCTGTACATTAGTATGTCATCTGTGAAAGTTAATGTTCGTACCAGTCCTGTTGGTTGGAAGGTTGCTACTTTTGCTGTGTAGATGTTAAACAGTACCGGTGATAGTGGAGAACCCTGGGGTACTCCCGGGCAAATGTGAATTGGTTCCGATGTCCACGTTCCCAAGCGAAATGCAACTGATCTCTCCATTAAGGCAGCTGTTACCCACCTTGTTATACAAGGGTTTACACCACATGCCATTAAACGGTCTATTAGGGTTGCAAAGCTCACACTGTTATAAGAATTTTCTAGGTCAATTGCGACAGCCACCGTTTCTTTTTTACCCTGGAATCCCTCGTACACAAACGTTCCAGCGTTACCCCACGTAGTTTTCATAGGCCTATAGCTATCCAAGGTATCAGGAAGGATGTGTGAATTTTCGAGGAAGCTTATTACTTGTCTTGCAAAAATCTTTTCAAGTAATGTACCGTAGACATTCTGTAGTGTGATAATTCGATAACTGTTGAGCAGTGTGGGGGTCTTTGCCAGGTTTAGGAAGTGGCCGAAGGTAACTGTGTAGCCAGTCTTCCGGCACCTCAGCATTCAGTATGCTGGTATTGAAATAGTTCACCATATTTATAATGGATATGTCGTCAAGCTGTTTAATGTGATGGTATTGTACACCCTCAGGACCGGTTAATGTTTCTGCTGGTTTTCAATGTGTACACCACGTCCTCTTCAGAAATGAGATCGAAGTATATCTGGTCTCTTATGGCATTTTCCAGCACACTTTCCTTTTTTTTCAGGCGGGCACTTTTGTCACCTTTATCCGTTTGCTACACATATTGATTGAATAATGCTCTTCCCTTCCCTTCGTCCGTCTTCAGGCTTAGTCCAGTAGAGCTATTGATATTAGGGGTGGGTTGACTTGCACTTTTCCTATTCATTCTTCGATGTAAGGACCAGAATTTCTGTAGGGTTTTTCCGTGCCCACCTGTGTCACAAAGTCCTCCCACACTTCATCCTTGGCCTCCGTTGCCAAGCTCTTGAATCTATTAACGGCTCTTTGCTTTTTCTCCTTCCCCTCTTTGTCACAAAACGTTTTGTGCATGTACTTTTGCTCCCTTCTCTCTCTCCTTCATCGTCTTATTATTTGGCATATTTTATGCTCTTACATTTTTTGCCCAGAGCCGCTCCCAGACTTGTTTACATCTCACCATGTGAATCATAGCATGACAAAGCTAATTAGGCAGATCAGCGGATAATACGTTTATCACCTAAGTCGTCTAGCCACCTCTGATAGAGACGATTTATGGTTGATCCAAGGTGGTCCCGACCACTGCTCAGAACAATACGACTCTGCAGAGTACGGAAAGAAAGCTATATTGTTTGTCTAAGCTGCCGGCGATCCGTATTTGTCCGTCTGGCGGATGCACGAAAACACGTAATCGTTTCCGCTGTCCCATCTTTGTATAAATATTACCGATAATCTATCTGGGTAGACAATATAGTGTCAAAGTATCTAGACAGGAAATAACTTCACAAATTTGTTTGTGAGTTTGCATAAAGATGCAATCGGAAGTATTACGGACATATCTGAAAGAGGTCACGTGTTGGAATTTTAAAATTTGATTTAAAAAAAAAACGCGGGGGATATTATGATTTAACACCCCGACCCGTATAGTTCTAAAGAGCTTACACTTGGCTTGATTTGAGAGCCGGAATAGACTTTAACTTTCATTGGCAAGTTGGTCTAAAAGTACAACCTGGGACTTGACTTGAAAATGGAAATATAATCTAACGAACTCGGAGACACAGATCGGACTGCATCACCACGTCAAGCTAGCAATTCACGAGAGCCAGAGAGAAGGATCGGACAAAGTATTCCAAAATTTTAAGTGACAGATCGAAGTATTTGGGTAACTTTGAAACTTAAAAGTAAACCCGCATTTTTAAATACAAAGACTGGAGACCTAAGGAATCAGATCACCCGTCAAAAGAGGAATACTAAAATTTTCCAGACCAAGTGATTCGAAAGCATCTAACCTAAGTTGCCGTGTCCATTCTAACTGTGCCAGGAGATTGTAGATCCAATTTGGGGTAGGTTGTGAACATTTATTTTAAAATGTGAAATGTAACATGTCTGTACTTGCTAAGTGGTTATACCAGTCATAGTAGGCTGGCAACCTCAACATATAAAAATAGTATATTCATAAACCACTACAGCAAGCGCAGGTGATTGCTTCTTGCTAGTCGTACAGAAAACCGGCAGCATAGGTAGCCCCGGACTCCAACTGGAGCAGTGATGAGGGATGATTACATTACATGTGCCTAAAGTGTATAATATCATTTTGTGAGATATATGTACCTTGTTAATTGTAATTCAGGAAAATCAGTGCATTCGCGTTGTCCAAGCACATATTTTCCCAGTGTAATACCCAGAAGAATATTGGTGATTTCTAATCATTTTCCCTGAGTTACACTGTGTATACTCAAGAATTTAATTATTCAGAGAGGCTTACATCGGTGGGTGGACAGCGAGACAATGCGCCTGTTAATTTGCAGCCCACAAATGTACTTAGCAGAGGCATTTGTTCTTTTTATTTTGTCTAAAGTTCGTGGAACGAAGCTATCAGACTGTTCGCGGCATGAAGCTGCAAGACGAAAGTTCCTACGCCACTAGTTGTGAGTTAAAAGCAGGGGACCAACACTAAACGCCTACATTGGACGAGTTGTGTGGAGAAGGGCCCTCATCACAGAAGACGAAACCACGGCTGCAGGACTTTCTTATACCAGCTAAGTTCTTGTAAAAGGAACCAGCAAAAGGACAATCGTTTTTATCAATCCTCAAACCAAGTCTCAGTGAAGACAATTTTATTTAAATCTAAAATTCACCATCATTTCCATCTCTATTTTAACCTGTTAAAACTAATTGATTATTAAATTTGTTACATGTTATTTTAAAACAAAACAATCATAGTTGATTCGGTTATTTTAGGTATGAAAGCAAGCGTATGAGCAAGACTTTTTAACATATATACATCGAAACATATATTTACATCTATAGAACAAATGCGTATAAAAGAATTTCGCTGGATTTACACCAGCTGGGGGCTTGAACAGGCTAAAACCATTAATTAATTCTTCACAAAAGGCGACGGATCAGGTATGTTAATAGTGCTCTGCCCTATGCAGCATTGTTCTTGACTTCTCAAAACATCTTGTGAACACTACCTTGAGATAGAAGCATCATTATCCTTCTATCTACAACTCTGCCAATAGTAATCGTGTGCGAAGGTAGACACCTTTGAAGACCCATATTAGATACTCTTGAGTGTTGGCCACTGGTGGACCACTACTGCAGAGCTAAGAGGAGGTAATTCGTGACACTCTTCAACCTCTCCCTCATTCATTATCCTTCTGAAATCTTTGTATTAACTGGTAAGCGTAAAGGTCTGTTTGTATTTAGTGGTAAATGTAAAAGTTTTGCTTGTATTGAGTGGGAAGCTTAGAAATCTTGTTTGTATTGAGTGGGAAGTATAGAAATCTTATTTGTATTGAGTGGTAAGTGTAGAAATCTTGTTTTTATTTAGCACAAAGTATAAAAGTGTTGTTTGTATTCAGTAGTATGTGTAGAAATCGTGTTTGCATTTAGTGGTAAGTGTAGGAGTTTTGTCTGTTCTTAGATGTGAGGGTTGAAACTTTATTTGTATTTAGTATTAAACTTCAAAATCTTCTTTATTTTTAGTAGTAAAAGTCGAAATCGTGTTTGTATTTAGTAGTAAAATTCCACATCTTGTTTGTATTTAATGGTTATTGCAGAAGTGTTGTTTGTATTTTGTAGTTCGGTATACAAAAATGTTGAAAAGTTGTAATACAGACAATGCTGCGTGTTCCGAACTGAATCATCTTTGTGGATGGATGGTGGTCATTGTGTCACAATTCCAAATCGTCTTTACAAAGTTGCTTTTGCTTGTCGTTTTTATTGGAACTCGCCCATCTTCCAAACTCTGAAGGCACCCCTGAAACCAATCTTTGATGTTGGCTCTACCAGAGCTTGCTCGCAGTTTGCCTCCGTCTCTAGTGTTGCAACAACTCAAAACAAAGCTTGTATGCTCTGGGAGAAACCAAGAATTCGGTAGGTCATGCAGTGTGGACAAATTGGATTCTCCGCGCAACAAATTGTCCTGGTGTTAACACTGAACTCGGAGGGTCAGCTACGGACGGAGACTCAGAAATAAGGGTTAAATAGTTGCATTGGGTTGGAGGTTTGGCTGCAGTGTGTGTGCTTTTTTTTTTTTAATTTTTACTTCGCAGGGGGAACGGGGAGAGGGAGGAAGGGTGTTGTGAAGGTAAATCGGTTCAGTTACTGGGTTTGGGGAATGGGTAATCGGCAGTTCGCAGTCAAGCGTAGGCATCACTTTTAGCAATTTCAAGGAGATGAAGCAAGAATTTGTTGCAGTGTCAAATGTTAACTGTTTTATATATAAAGATCTTTAGTAGTGAACCATTTTATTTAAAGACCAAGACTTATATTAAGAAAAAAATACCGCTAACCTGCTAATAGTGAATAATAATTATTATTCTGTATTTGCAGAAAGACATTTTCACGATTCTACTACTTTACACGCGGGAAAGTATCACGGTACACACTACGACCAGATTTTAAAAAATAACACCATAATATTTATTTATTGAGCTTGCGTGACGCCCTTTCGAAGAACATCACGTTTAAACTTGTGGAAGTCAGATATTCATTATCGTCCGGACATTCAGTATCGTTTCTTGATTTACCACATGCAGAAGTATAGGGAATACTGACCAAACATGTTAATGTTGCTCTTAATTCAATACGAAAAAATATCATTGTAGTTATTTGGTCCAAGCGTCTAAAACGAATTGCCAGCTACCAAGTCGGAGACCATCTAAATTATTTTGGATGATATGCAATTTACATGATACTTACAAGTGGATATTTGAATACATTTAATGTGAATCATTCTGTAAAATGACTACTTGCTATTGCTCAATTAAAATGTGTTAAGTGATTTAATAACTTGCACTCATTTTCCTATAGCTGTGTTTATTTTATTCAGAGTTGCCAACGGAACTAGGAACTAGATAGTTTTGATGAAAAGTTTTCCCAAAGGAACTCGGAAACTTTGGATAACAATTGTGCCAAGGGTGGTAGGATCTTTTTGAAGATTAATTCCTTTCAAGTGGTGCGTGAAGTTTGTCCAATTATTTTAATAATTCGCTGATGTACAAAGAAACTTCACTGGTGCACAAATAGCTGAACCTGCAAGGTAAAAAATCTTTAGAGGCGGAGAAAGAATCAGTACTAATTGTACTTCCATTATCAGACTTGGCACACAAGCTTATATTTCCAACAATTTTGTTATTATAACATTCAGTCTTGTTTTTACGATGTTGTATCTTCTGTTTTGGACTTAACGATCTCCAGTTTTCCACACATTAATTTTGAATGTAGCCACAGCTGTTCATAGCAGGAATCACTCAGTGGGTTATAAATGGAACCTGTTCGAATTAACCTTATATAAATATAAATCATTTGTCGACGTTTGAAGAGATATTTCAACTGAACACTAGTTATACCAGCTTCGGACAAGTATTGGATATGGCAACTTTATAACAGTACCAGCCACATTATTTTTTTATACACCACACTTTTTCGGATAAAGGACGACTTCATACAGGTACGTTGACGCACTCATTTTTCAACTTTAATTCTACCTGAGCACAAAATAAACAAAATACTGTAGAACCCTTCTGTGCTTATCAGTTCCCTATGAAGCATAGGCGTTTGAATAGTTAATTCTAGACTCTCCGGTCACGCGATCCATTTAAATTATTTCCATGTCTGCCTTGTACGTATGCCTGCCTCCATGTTTATTCGTCAAATATATTCTGCATCTCGCTTTTATTCTTTGAACATTTATAACACACAAGGAAGGGAAACCCGAGACCTGTAAATAGTAACTAGATGGCAGGGACGATAGTGTGATTCGCTTGCATAGCTAGGCGGGGTTGTCGCACGGAAGGTCCTGGGTTCGTGTCCTGGGTAAGCCACTCACGTCTGTTGTTGTTTTTTTTTTTTTGTTGTTGTCTAGTTTTATTCTTTGAGAATGGGGATCCCCATAAAAGAACTACATTGTAAAGCTGTAGCTTGTTTCTTGGACAATTGTTCTTTTACTTCAAATAAGTCTTCCTAAAACGCATATTTGTCTTCATCCTTAACATTATCATCAAGAAATTCGTTTGATTTAGAGAACTGTATGTCTCTGTTTCTCTGTGTTTCTCATTCTTCATTCCATCGTCAGTAATCTTGTAGACCGAGTGTTGTGCTGAGTGATCATCATCTATTTTTATTACAGGCAGTGGCGTATCTGATTTTTGTTTGTTTGTTTGAGCAAGCCAATTTGTGTGGGAGTCACCTGTTTGGCGATGCAACCTTGATAGTCCCCCCCCCCCCCCCCCCCGCTGTTCTGCAATTATGCGTTCTAAATGGTACTGATCACATTGATTAGAATGTGAATAAGCTCTCTCCCAAACAAGTTTATAATCTAACATTTATGAATGCTGCACAAATACACTTATGAGCCACCCACAACGTATTAGAAAGCAAGTGCAAATATAAAATAACTTGTGGTCTGGTACTAAGTGTCCCTATTAAACGTGAAGGCAATCATTTTGGGATGATGGAGTAGAGATAACAATACTTTATAAAGTTGCCGAAGTTGTCTGATGACACAAGAACAGGACCCTGCTTCTTCTGCATATCGCACGAGCCGACTAAACAAAAGTATTTGCGTCGCCTGGCAACATCATCATGTTCAACAAATTTCAACAGAAACCACTGCTGCAAAAATATCATAAGCTTCCTGGACGACGGTCAACTGTAGTGGTGCTTCCATGCTCCTCATGCGCGATTTAAAAAAAACAAAAGAAAACTAATTAAAGACAGAACAGTTGTAGAATCTGAGACGTCGTTTCAAGTGTTTGTTTATCGGCTTGGAAAATTCTACTTGAGTCCACTGCTGAAGATCGGAAGCTGTCTTTAATTCATTTGTCCTAATTTGCATTTCTCCCTTCTCGAAGATGTTACGTGACGGTGCATGATACTCGTAACATTGAAGTTACGTGACGATGATAAAATTAAAGTTATCGATCGATAATATGATGTAAGTTACGTTTATAAGAAGATAAAATTGCTAGCCATGATACGCTGCCAGCTACTGATAAAATAGAAGATATGGGACGATACTACGAGTATTATAAAGTTGCTTTCATCATCATCGTGTTCCTGTGGGCTCATTACGGAGCGTAAAGTACTGCTGTAGTTGGTTCCCTTACAGGAAACCTGCACTAAGCTGTCACGTGTTCTTGCAGGGGTAGTCTCTGTTGCAGCTTGTTGTACGGGATGAGGTTGCCAACCCCACCCACAACTTCAGACTAGTCGCCTTGTACGACATTCATGAGACAATAGTGGTCCCAATCTTTCTGTCTCTCCTGACAAACCCCCGGTGCTACACGAGACGGAAGTTACCTTGATATGGTATAAATACGGACGTGGTAACATTGGTGTACTAAGGGAGGAGGGGTCCGCCCCTGGTGACAGTCAGAAGGAGGGGGGGGGGGTGCTATCAGACACTTTTATGACAGTACAGTACTGTTAAAAAATCTACCTGCAAGCATAATACACTTTTATGTATGTATTATGGGAGGGGGTGCCCAAAGAAGGATCCGCATTGGGTGCCAAATAACTTAAATTACGCCCCTGCATGGCAATGATACGATAAAAGTAAGGCAGTGATAAGATAGAAGTTAAGGGACGATAAGCAGATACAAGTTACACAGCGATAACAGGACATCAAGATACTGATGACAATGATACTTTGGAAGTTAAAAAACCGATAAGAAGTTTAAAGCTATGTAGTAATAAAACGATAAAATGACGTGAGGATAAATTAAGGTAAAAAAATTTACTTTGCACTTGAAGGCTAAAAAATGTCTGACGACGAAAAGATAAGAGTTACGTCCCTTTGATAATGATAAAAAAACAGTTAAGTTTCAATGATAAGACAGCAGTTAACTTTGAAATTATAATATAACAGTTAAGTTTCAATGATAAGATAGCAGTTAACTGTCAATTATAATATAGCAGTTAAGTTTTAATGATAAGAAAGCAGATAACTTTCAATTATAATATAGCAGTTAAGTTTCAATGATAAGAT
This sequence comes from Oreohelix idahoensis, assembly GCA_024509875.1. Taxonomy (NCBI): domain Eukaryota; kingdom Metazoa; phylum Mollusca; class Gastropoda; order Stylommatophora; family Oreohelicidae; genus Oreohelix; species Oreohelix idahoensis. Next base: position 57,972 of record JAMPIV010018252.1, on the reverse strand, counting down.
AGCAGTTAACTGTCAATTATAATATAGCAGTTAAGTTTCAATGATAACAAAGCAGATAACTTTCAATTATAATATAGCAGTTAAGTTTTAAAGATAAGATAGCAATTACGTAACTTCTATCTTATCATTTTCACCGGGACTTAATTTTTACCTAACCATTTGACAGTAACTTCTATCTTATCAAAGGGACGTTACTTTTATCTTAGGATTGTTATAATCGTTGCTCCTATCCCCTCCCTTAGATTACACAAGGAGGATCTCAGCACAGTGAACGAACATAGCAGAAGCGATAACCCCAATATATGTATATAAGAACCACACATTCTATAAATATATTTGGTGGGTAGGTTTATAATTTTTAAATTTTTTTCCCAGGGCAGCGGCCGTATGGCCTACCCTTTACGATTTCCAACTGCCGTGGGACTTTTAACGTGCGAAACTTGCACACGGGACCTCCTATTTTTTCACCCTTATCCGAGAAGGCTAGGGTACCGATCTCACTACCCATGAGACCAGGGTGGGAGTATGACATGATTAGGACCACTGCTTCTGACAAAAATGTCCATAAATTATGTTCGAACCCGGTACCTCTAGAATTAGATTCGGACGCGGGACCCCAAGATGCAGCAATAGTGAATGCAGTCAGCGACTCATAGCTTGACTGCCTGCGTCAGGACCAGCGAACCAGAGCTGGTCAAGTCCGTGCTCCACCTCCACGTGGTGGTCCTGGAAACAGTCTGCAGCAGTGCAGGCTGGCTGAGCGAGCATGGATCGAAATGGGAAGGCAAACCCGGTCCTTAAAAAATGCCGTGCAGAAGTCGGATGTGTCGACCGAAAGGTGCAGATATCACAGCTTAGGCGCAAACAGACACAACGCAACCACCGTCCTTTTCAGGACGAACGAGGAAGAAGAAGAAGATTCGGACGCCATACCTCCTAGCCACTCCAACCCCCCAATATATGTGGTTTGGCATACAGGCAGATATATGAGACTGACAACCACACCTTGTAACATAATGTACTACATAAACTGACAGTGCATGAGCACATAGGTGCTTTAGTGCAGGGTTCCATCATGGCGGCTCCTGTTGTGGTGGGCCCAGGCTCCGTAAGGAACGTAAAAGAGGGAAGGAATAATACAGGCAAAAGATTATGGATAGACAAATGACGGATATACAAGCAAACACTTCAAGTAAGCAGGCAGACAGACAAAGAGACATACATAGGAAGAAACAAACAAACAGACATAGAGACATACAGACAGGCAGGCAGACAAACAGACAGACTTAGAGACAGACAGATAGACATAGAGACAGACACGGAGACAGACAGACAGACATGGAGACTGACGTAGAGACAGACACACACACACACACAGACAGACAGACATAGAAACAGACACAGAGATAGGCAGACATACATAGAGACATACATACATACATACATACATACATACATACATACATACATACATACATACATACATACATACATACATACATACATAGAGACAGACAGACAAACATAGAGACAGACAGACATATAGAAAGAATATGATTACTGCACTTGTAGACACGTCGTACAAGGCTACTAACAAGGTTGTGCATGGTGCTGGGAAGCTCATCATGTACAACCAATTGCCACAAAAACCACTACAGCAAGAACATTTCAATGTGTGGTGCAGGCTTCCTGCAGGGGGGACCAGCTACGGCGGGGGCTCAACGTCCAGGAAAACAAAGGAAAACGATGATCATGACAATGAAAACCATAATATAGTCGACGGACCTAGGATTTAAGGTGAATGTACGTGCCTCAGCAAAGCAACGCTAAGCTCATGATTAATAAAAATGTTAAATAAAACATCAATAGTATTTCTTTCGTTAAAACATTTCGGCATACTGCTCACATTTGTTAATTTATAAATCAAGGAACCAATCTAATGATAATTTGACATCTAGATATAATTAAAATGGCACCATGCGAGTGTCAAAGTTGACCAGGCAGTGTCTCGACAAAGTGCGGCAGAATTCTGGATCGCCCTAATGTCTAAGATCAAAATAGCGTTGCTATTTATAGATCCAGACAAGAGTAACTGTGTATGGGAATATCAGAACTTGTAAATGTATATACAAAACAATTTTTCAGAATCAATTAATGCTGTTTTATGTTTCTAAGTTATTCAATGAAAACGCTAGTGAATACTTTATTTTGGTGGTCAGTAAGCAATTCAACTTAATTAAAAACGCTTTATGAATAAATCGTGACATTGTTACTATTGGGAGTTACCAATGTTGTTCTTCAATTCTGCATCCACTTTGTCGCGTAATGTGTTAAGTGGTGGAGTGGTTAAATTGCCTGCTTGTCCCGGCAAAATTGTCGGGTTTGAAGCCATTTAGCAATACGATCCAGTCTGCCCAGCTATAAATGGGTACTTGATTCTGGTCTTAAGTTAGGAAAGGCAGTGAGGAAGCAGACATGTCACCCCACCTCACAAAGCTGAGACCTAGTATAGTGTGGTCTCTAACACTTCACTGCCGTACGGCAGTATCTGTACTGGACTACTTGTAATTTACTTCTAAGTAGCGTACTTCTTACAATCAGCTTCTGTTGTCCGTGGACGTAACAATAAAGTGGCATGCAATGAACATAATAACATTTCGTTGTCTGAACATCAGAAACATCTAACCGACGTTACTATTTATTGAACGAACAGTTTGCTTTCCCCCCGACTCTCCATAGTGACAGTCGGACATTGTACAGACTAAACTGGACACAGTTCAGCACTAATTTGTACCGTTACTCTTTGTCGCACCTATACTTCACTCCGAAATTGTCAAAAGGGAGATTAACGGTATTCAGGGGATGTAAAAATGTAACCTAACAAAACAACATGAATGATAAATGTACTTAGCTTATAGAACAAGCGCGGGCATTGATCACCATAGTAACGTATACCCAGCATACTAAAAGAATGCAGAATCTAAATAAATATGTCAATACTCTACTGTGTAAATCGCAAACAAACCGAATTCATGGTTCATCGGGAGATACGAAGGCATGAAAATGGCAATACATGAAGGATACATTTTTCCTCAAGTTTTAAAATAAATATGAAGTTTATCACTCCTCTTCAGCTTCATAACAAAGACAGGCCCCCAACAAACTCGTGATAAGTCTCTCAACAGTTCCATATCTTCCTAGCCCCCACTTCAATGTCTCTTACACAAATAAATAAAGGTAATTAACAGGCACTGGTTGGACAGAAAGAAGAACACCAAACAACAGAAAAAAAATGTAAGTGATAGGCTTACCGGGAATCGAACCAAGGACCCTCCAAACGGCATAATCGCCTTGCTGTGAAAGTAAATCGTGAAAGGACGTACAGCCAATTCAGCACCCAAAAAATGCGTCATTGGCCGAGATTATTCTCACGACACTTACACAACTACGGTTTATAGGACCCATGAACGACCCAGACATTTAAAGACTCAATCACTAATATAACTTTCTTACCGTTATTTCCTATCATTCTTTAATTGTCTCTGATGCGTGATGCCATATGATGATGGATGGCATCCGCATGTCTGGTTTTGTGTAGTGTGTAGATGTGTTCAGTCAAAACAATGTTCATGCAACAATAACAGGGCAATCCACATAGGACGTCAGTAAACTCACGACGTATAAAGTCAATGAGTCTTGAAACAGCCGTTGACGTTTTTCTTCATTATTTATTGTGGACGCCACAGTGACAAAATGGTTACGCAAATGTGTAGGCACATCAAACAGTCATTATCACAGCAACATTCAATACAGCAATAAACGGTAGACAGCATTACAATGATGAGTCAGATGCATGTTATATTTCAAAGTGCTGTAAATGTAGTCAGGTGAACAACTCCATCCTTTTCTATAACAGCCAGGAGATAACCAGATGTATGAGATCAGTTCACTCTCCTTAGTTTGACTTCAGCAAGACAGACACGTCTGCCGAAGTATAAATAATGTCCTCAAGAATATCCTCTAGATAATAAAGGTTTTCTAAACCTAGTTCATTTAACAAAGTAGCAAGTAATGGTCCTTGGAACATGCATCAACCGATGCAGTACAATGCAGCGACATGTGAGCTGGGAAAGAACATCTCGTGACGACGACTTTCGGAGACAGGCTATGAATCGAAATCGCTCACGACCCAAAATCGATAGAGTTAATGAAAAAGTCAATTTACCTTGCTTTCATGAAATACACAGAAATATCACGCCTCCCGACATGTGGGAAAACACTAGAGGTATTATCTCGACTAAACGAAATATCCATAAGAGGACTACACATCCCTGACAGAACAAAAAAAAGCGGAGATCCCCTCTTCAACGAGGCATCTCTTTCGCCATTCCAAATCGCTCACTCCCACTAGTGGTGGGCGGAAACCGATCGACCAAACAACAAGACAAGTCATGCGCAGTCCAGCGCAAAAATGACCACAGCTCAAAAGTTAACTGCATTCGATACTAACGCGAGAAGACAAATGCTTACCGAGAAAAGTGACTATAGATTTCAAGCAGTTGTTGCCCTTGCGTTATAAAACAGATATTGAAATAAAACGATGTTGCGAGAATTTATCACGCAACATATCACCACCTCCTCCCGATAAAAAAAAAATGTGGAACATATTTTTTTTTTCAATATCAAAGAGCAAGCGATAAGCGGCTCAAAACGCACGAATTATGCGCTGATAATTAATTAAATTGCCAAATAATAGGTTAATTATAGAGTGTCTGGTGAGGATATACCTCAACAGAAAAATAAATATGTCTCAAAAAATATTCACATCGGGGAGGTGTCACCAACACACATCACGTTATATTATCCCAGTCTCTGTGGGAAACAAGTCTCCAATCAAAGAACTTGTATATGAAATATCAGCACTCAAATCTTGATCATAAGTGCACTTCTCATTCAATAGTGCACGACACTATTCATCATTCATTTATCATCAGTATAGTAGTAACAGTGCATTAGCATAGCCCATTAACTAATTACTATAACTGTAAACAATGACTATGTAAACACATGCAGAATGTAAACATTGAAAATGTAAACAATACAAACAATGTAAACAATAACAATGTAAACAATAACAAAGATCAGCAACAATACAAAAACTTTCGCAGAAATCAACTAAAAATAAAGCAGAAATTAATGAAATATCACAAAAAATGTGACGATATCTGCGATAGAATTAAACAAAATACATGACACCACAGTGTATAAACAAAAATGTTGTATGAAACTAAATTATAGACAAGAGTAGGCTAACAAATACAAACAAATCACAACAAAACTAAAGAATGTGAAATAATAACGAAAACAATATTAAAACATGTCATCACAGCTAACATAAATAGCAACAGAAGTCGCTTAGCAAACTCCAGTATCGGAAATTTGCAAACCCTACAGAAAACGCTCACAATAGACGACCTCTATGACGTGGCATAATCTAACGGAGACACCACCCAACCGAGAACCCGCTGAAATATAAACATATAAATATACAAATAACATATAGACATATAACATATAGAATGAGATGATACACAGAAGACTCAGCAGAAGTATAAGGGCACAGTTTACATACAAACAGGCCACTTAACTTAAAGGCTTCCAATCGTAGAACAGCAGAAAAACGGATGTCAATCAACGTCCTAAAGAGCGAAGCTCCAACGATGATGGCACATCTGAACTGCTTCCACTGCTAACACGATGGTACAAGAGCTTCTGAAATACTGTGTGTTGAGTTGTTTCGGCACTTGACCTTCTAATCCAAAAGTAAGTTGATGGAAATCGGTACTTGGCCTTCTTCAGAAAACAACCCGTTTCAACCGGCACTTGACCTTCTCAAAAAACGACAGCACTGGAACCTTGACAGCAGCAACTTGCTTGACTTGCGTAAAAGATAACAGCAGTCCGAGTTATCCGGCAACATGTAACAACGCCGGGTACTGTCAAATTCTTGTTTCCGTCAAAAGGTTGAAATTTTTACTTTTACCGGGCAACGCCGAGTACTTTGAAAATTTTGAAGATGTTGACTGTATTGAAGAATGTTAATTTCTTGAAGGATGCTGATGAATTCTTGTTGAAAATGAAGTGGGTAAGGGACCCCGTGTTTGCTAGTACCAGAATCAAACCAGCTTATGGCCACCAAATGATGCGTGATGCCATATGATGATGGATGGCATCCGCATGTCTGGTTTTGTGTAGTGTGTAGATGTGTTCAGTCAAAACAATGTTCATGCAACAATAACAGGGCAATCCACATAGGACGTCAGTAAACTCACGACGTATAAAGTCAATGAGTCTTGAAACAGCCGTTGACGTTTTTCTTCATTATTTATTGTGGACGCCACAGTGACAAAATGGTTACGCAAATGTGTAGGCACATCAAACAGTCATTATCACAGCAACATTCAATACAGCAATAAACGGTAGACAGCATTACAATGATGAGTCAGATGCATGTTATATTTCAAAGTGCTGTAAATGTAGTCAGGTGAACAACTCCATCCTTTTCTATAACAGCCAGGAGATAACCAGATGTATGAGATCAGTTCACTCTCCTTAGTTTGACTTCAGCAAGACAGACACGTCTGCCGAAGTATAAATAATGTCCTCAAGAATATCCTCTAGATAATAAAGGTTTTCTAAACCTAGTTCATTTAACAAAGTAGCAAGTAATGGTCCTTGGAACATGCATCAACCGATGCAGTACAATGCAGCGACATGTGAGCTGGGAAAGAACATCTCGTGACGACGACTTTCGGAGACAGGCTATGAATCGAAATCGCTCACGACCCAAAATCGATAGAGTTAATGAAAAAGTCAATTTACCTTGCTTTCATGAAATACACAGAAATATCACGCCTCCCGACATGTGGGAAAACACTAGAGGTATTATCTCGACTAAACGAAATATCCATAAGAGGACTACACATCCCTGACAGAACAAAAAAAAGCGGAGATCCCCTCTTCAACGAGGCATCTCTTTCGCCATTCCAAATCGCTCACTCCCACTAGTGGTGGGCGGAAACCGATCGACCAAACAACAAGACAAGTCATGCGCAGTCCAGCGCAAAAATGACCACAGCTCAAAAGTTAACTGCATTCGATACTAACGCGAGAAGACAAATGCTTACCGAGAAAAGTGACTATAGATTTCAAGCAGTTGTTGCCCTTGCGTTATAAAACAGATATTGAAATAAAACGATGTTGCGAGAATTTATCACGCAACAGTCTCCCGTTCTCTTCTTCTGGTGTTTTTTTTCTTCGGTAACTCCTCTTACCCAGAGGATTGAAGAACAATGACTACCTTGTAAGATTATCATCAATAGATCTCAATGTATGTTTATCATCAATAGATCTCAATGTAGGTCTTCTCAATCGCCAGCGCTTTCTTCTCCTCTTTTGTTCTATTGGCCCTTGTCCGGTTCTTGACACCAGTTCCACATCGGTGATCTTGTATAAAAATAAAAAAGCTTGTCGCCACCTCTCTTCTCCATATGGTACATGCAAAAAAAGTGATAAAACACTCAGCCTGATGAAATAAAGATATTAAATTAATACACATGGAGAGATTATATAAAGGACATTAAGTCAGAACCGAATTATTAACGAGCATTCTCAAGTTTCGTTCAGATTTTAATAAGTTGATTTAATAAATCATATCTCATTTCTTGGACATACAAAAACAGAAGATGGCGGATGTCAAACAGAAATCACGAACAGAATAGGAATGACCAAAGCTACATTCAACAACATGAGACAAATACTGACATCTAAACAGTTAACACATGAGACAAATACTGACATCTAAACAGTTAACACATGAGACAAATACTGACATCTAAACAGTTAACTCATGAGACAAATACTGACATCTAAACAGTTAACACATGAGACAAATACTGACATCTAAACAGTTAACACATGAGACAAATACTGACATCTAAACAGTTAACACATGAGACAAATACTGACATCTAAACAGTTAACACATGAGACAAATACTGACATCTTAACAGTTAACACATGAGACAAATACTGACATCTAAACAGTTAACACATGAGACAAATACTGACATCTAAACAGTTAACACATGAGACAAATACTGACATCTAAACAGTTAACTCATGAGACAAATACGGACATCTAAACAGTTAACTCGTGAGACAAATACTGACATCTAAACAGTTAACACATGAGACAAATACTGACATCTAAACAGTTAACACATGAGACAAATACTGACATCTAAACAGTTAACACATGAGACAAATACTGACATCTAAACAGTTAACACATGAGACAAATACTGACATCTAAACAGTTAACACATGAGACAAATACTGACATCTAAACAGTTAACACATGAGACAAATACTGACATCTAAACAGTTAACACATGAGACAAATACTGACATCTAAACAGTTAACACATGAGACAAATACTGACATCTAAACAGTTAACACATGAGACAAATACTGACATCTAAACAGTTAACTCATGAGACAAATACTGACATCTAAACAGTTAACTCGTGAGACAAATACTGACATCTAAACAGTTAACACATGAGACAAATACTGACATCTAAACTGTTAACACATGAGACAAATACTGACATCTAAACAGTTAACACATGAGACAAATACTGACATCTAAACAGTTAACACATGAGACAAATACTGACATCTAAACAGTTAACACATGAGACAAATACTGACATCTAAACAGTTAACACATGAGACAAATACTGACATCTAAACAGTTAACACATGAGACAAATACTGACATCTAAACAGTTAACACATGAGACAAATACTGACATCTAAACAGTTAACACATAAGACAAATACTGACATCTAAACAGTTAACACATGAGACAAATACTGACATCTAAACAGTTAACACATGAGACAAATACTGACATCTAAACAGTTAACTCATGAGACAAATACTGACATCTAAACAGTTAACTCGTGAGACAAATACTGACATCTAAACAGTTAACACATGAGACAAATACTGACATCTAAACTGTTAACACATGAGACAAATACTGACATCTAAACAGTTAACACATGAGACAAATACTGACATCTAAACAGTTAACACATGAGACAAATACTGACATCTAAACAGTTAACACATGAGACAAATACTGACATCTAAACAGTTAACACATGAGACAAATACTGACATCTAAACAGTTATCACATGAGACAAATACTGACATCTAAACAGTTAACACATGAGACAAATACTGACATCTAAACAGTTAACACATAAGACAAATACTGACATCTAAACAGTTAACACATGAGACAAATACTGACATCTAAACAGTTAACACATGAGACAAATACTGACATCTAAACAGTTAACACATGAGACAAATACTGACATCTAAACAGTTAACTAACAAAAATTAACTGAGTCATCAAATGTTATATATACTCTTCATTAATGTATGGTGTAGAAACATGGACATTGAACAAGCAGACAATACGAAACCTACCCACTGTCCTGTTCTCACTGTTCTAGTCTACTATCATTTACTGGACACAGTATTAAGGTCCTTGTCTTGTTGGATTGGCCTATACTGCAGGATAGAGAAACAACAGAAGTGATTGCATCATTAATAGGCTGAACTGCCCATGGTGAACTTCCGGTGTCGTGTATTGTGGTTCGCACTGATGACCTGCCATTGAAACATCATTTTTTGATGATGCGTAGATGGCAGGGAGGATAGTGTGATTCACTTGCATGGCTAGGCGGGGTTGTCGCACGGAAGGTCCAGTGTTCAAATCCTGGGTAAGCCACTCATGTCTGTTGTTTTTCTGTTGTCTGGTGTTCTACTTCTTTATTTCCTGCGAGTGCCTGATAACATACCTTTATATTTGTTTCATATTAATTTACTGGAAGAAAGACCAAAGGCTCTTGAGATGTGGATATTTAGGAAGATGGGACGCGTCTCATGGAAAGAGAAAAAACCCAAAGAGCTCATTGAAAAGATAGGAATGTAAAGAAGAAACAAAGAGAGAGATCAAACTTAGACAGCTAAAGTATAAAAAGATATAACATCACACCTTGCTGAAGACCGTAATGAAAAGAAAGTTGAAGAAAATGAGCGAAAGGAAGACAGCGCAATAAATTGGAAATATAGCATCAAGACACGTGACAGAGAACGTTCAGAATAACCAGATCACACGGTCTTTTGTATTTGGACATGCGCCCTAATATAACCATCAGACCCTGTGTATAGGTTGAAATGTGCATGCCTAGCTAGAACGAGGTACAATTGTATTTTTTTTAAAAAAGGAAGACGTTGGAAATCCATTTCATTCAACCATCAATAATCAGATTCTCCCCTCAACCATCAATAATCAGATTCTCCCCTCACTTCTTCTTCATCGTACACTCTCAGACGTTCACTTGAATGTTTTCAAAGAAAGCAGTAGTCAGTTTGATGAGATGACAGCTGATGATGATGATGATAAATCAGCAAACACATAATTTATTTATTTTATAGAAGATATACACGAAGAGAATGCTTTATTCAGGGCATGAAGTTAAAAATGTATGTTCTAGATGCATGTACGCAACTTTTGTTGGTATATAATATGATTTCTGGTATTATAACATTTAATATTTATACAATGAATAGCTAAATTAATACAAACATTAATTTAAAGTGAATTTTGAACAGAGTACTTAAACAACCAAACTAACGACAATTATAAATGACTTACCAAATGAATGTCATCAATAAATAAATGAAAAATGTACTTGGTAGTATGGGTCTCGTGCATTCGTATTTTAAGTGCATTTTTTTTAAAGCACGTGAGAGAATGCCTAGCACAATTTCCGTGTCAGTAATTGCCACCTGCTATTTGATACTTTTAACAAGGGTTTGATATTAGGAAGAGCGCGATTTTGTTATATTATAACTGTGACTACAGCGGTACCCAGTACGTAACTCAGAGCTGAAACTGGGGGGGGGGGGGGGGGGGGGGGGGGGGGGGGGGGGGGGGGGGGGGGATTTCGGATTGTTCTGATACAAAACCATTTCATTGATGTGAGTTGTTCAGTATCTATCTATCTATCTATCTATCTATCTATCTATCTATCTATCTATCTATCTATCTATCTATCTATCTATCTATCTATCTATCTATCTATCTATCTATCTATCTATCTATCTATCTATCTATCTATCTATCTATCTATCTATCTATCTATCTATCTATCTATCTATCAGTTATCGCCGCAGAAACGATCTAGAGACCATAGATATAGAATGCATATGGTTAGAGGTAAAGCCACATAAGCAAAGACCCATTGTAATAGGATATCTTTATCGTAACCCCAGTGTAGGAACAACATGGTTTGAAGATTTCACAAACATGATGGATAAAGTTATCACTACAGTCAATGAATTTATTCTTCTTGGTGATTTCAATATTGATATGCATAAGCCAAATCAAACATGGACCAACATCATAGCATCGTACAACATGAAACAAATAGTCAACAAACCTACCAGAGTAACAAAAACATCATCCACACTGATCGATCACATATATGTAACCTGTCCAGAAAACGTTATAGAATGTTCCATCCCTACTATTGCTATGAGTGACCACTATCCCATATGTTGCACTTGGGCAAAAAATGGGTACAAATCTCCAAAAAAATAAACACATCAGTATTGAATATAGAAGTCTAAAAAATTTCAACCAAGAATTATTTTTAAATGATTTGCGAAATGCGCCTTTCGCCGATGTTTACCAACTTCCTGATTCTGATGACGCCAATGCATATTGGACACGGACATTTTATAGTATTTTTAATAAGCATGCGCCTACTAAAGAAATTCGCGTAAAAAGACAAATAAAATCTCCATTTATCACACAAGAAGTACTTGCCTCTATGAGGCAGAGGGATCGAGCGCACAAAAATAAGGACATCATTACATATCGGGCAGCAAGGAACAAAGTACAATTTTTAATTCGCAGGGAAAAGAAAAACTACTTTAGTCATTTAGTTCAAAGCAAAAGCAACAGTAGAAATATATGGAAGGCAATCAATACCTTAGTGAACAAAAGAAATTCGCCAGACTCACAAAATCCCAATACTTCATTTACTTGTACAGATTTCAGCAATCATTTTCAGGCAGACATCCACAATATAAAATCCGCCATACCTTCTTCCCCTTGTGACTTCAGCGAATTATCTACGTTCTGCGAGAACAAGTGTACTAACACCATTCCATGCGACATTCCTTTTATAACAGTTAACGAAGTTTATAACTATCTTATTGATCTTAAAGATAATAACTCATCGGGACTTGATGGAATCAGTAACCGAATACTGCGTTATGCTGCACCAGCTATTACTGATACACTAACATACATATATAATCAATGTCTCGCAAGGAGTTACTTTCCATCTGCCTTTAAAATCGCTAAAGTATACCCTCTTGTTAAACCTGGTTCATCAGATAATAGCAACCTTGGTAACTATAGGCCCATTTCGCTTATATCATCGCTGTCCAAACCACTAGAAAAACACATACACAAAACAGCAATGGAACACCTAGCTAATAATGACCTGCTTGTTGATAGTCAGTCGGGGTTTAGACCAAAGCATTCATGCGACACAGCCTTAAGAAAAATGATAGAGAACTGGCATCTAAACATCAATAACGATAACTTATGTGGAGCAATCTTTGTAGACTTTAAAAAAGCATTCGATATGATAGATCACTCTATTTTAATCAGAAAATTAGAAACAATGAAAGTAAATCTTAAGGTGGTGAAGTTAATTAAATCATTCCTGACAGACAGACAACAAGTGGTGTCTTACAATAATTCTTTGTCCAACCCAACTGTTGTCGATATCGGTGTTCCTCAGGGTTCTATCCTCGGCCCTCTTCTCTTTGCCGTATACATTAATGATCTTCCTCTGTACATCAAACATTCATCCTGTGATCTGTTTGCCGATGACTGTACTGTTTACACTAGTGACAAAAGTTGCGCCACACTAGAACTATCTTTACAAACTGATGCACATAATCTTATTAAGTGGAGCAACGAGAATCGAATGCAAATAAATATTTGTAAAACGAAATGTATGTTAATATCAACCAGGCAAAAACTACAAAACTCGCAAAAAACAACACTTCAGCTCTACATTGGAACATCACTAATTGAAAACGTAAATGAACATAAAACTCTAGGTCTAACTGTTGACCAGCACCTAAGTTGGAACTCACATGTAAGTGCACTCACAAAGCTAACGGCACAAAAAGTTTACCAATTAGCCAAAATCAAACACTTCCTGGATGAGGGGGCAAGGAAAATGTTCTACACATCTCATATACAAGCATACCTAGACTATTGTTCCACAATCTGGGATGGTTGTTACATATCCAACACAAAAAGGCTTCATTCACTTCAAAAACGTGCAGTGAGCCTAGTTGCTGATAAACACCAAACACATTGTATAGATTTATACATGTATAACTATCGTAGACTGTTCAAATACATTATGAGTGCCAATTATATGCCACCCTAAGGGATTATATTTCGAATTATTATCTAATATACTGTATGGCGAGTCTGGTGATCTAGTTTTTCATTTTAATATACCTTACTTCTTAATTGTAATCAGATACTGTAAATGTATGCTTTTATTCTACTTATAATGTTGCATCGCCATTAAACTAATACCTTAAGTATGTTGGAGAATGTCTGGATAACTAACAATAAAAGATGAGTAAGAGGAAGGGCAAAATGCAAGACAGGCCTATATGCACGATTCTCATCTATCAGTCAATACCCTTTACCTCCCTAAGGAGCATAGGTCATAAAGCTGGATCTCGTATAGTGGAGGCGTCAACAATTCACTCCCTGTGGCAGTATCTGTTTGGGACTCAAAGCTGCTCACCTGTGGGAACATTTTCCGCATGCGCTGACAACACACTAAGTCCCAGGTCATTCAGCAGCGGATTCCCAAAATGTCACGAGTTCTTATTATATACCACCATAATCTATCTATCTATCTATCTATCTATCTATCTATCTATCTATCTATCTATCTATCTATCTATCTATCTATCTATCTATCTATCTATCTATCTATCTATCTATCTATCTATCTATCTATCTATCTATCTATCTATCTATCTATCTATCTATCTATCTATCTATCTATCTATTAATGTTTATTTTTATTTTTATTTATTTTATTTTTACATTCATTATTATTATTATTATTATTATTCTTTTTTAATGTTAAAAACGTACTTTAATTATGATGATTATTGCAAATGTAATATTACTTTTATAATGATAAATGCCTTAATTATGCTTATAGTAAATGTGAGGATGAAAGGATATAGTATATATGATGATGAGAGAGAGGAAGGGCAGAATGTCAGACGGGCCTGCGTGCCCAATTCTTAACCCTTTGAAAATAAAGTTCGTTCTATCTATCTATCTATCTATCTATCTATCTATCTATCTATCTATCTATCTATCTATCTATCTATCTATCTATCTATCTATCTATCTGTCTATCTGTCTGTCTGTCTGTCTGTCTGTCTGTCTGTCTGTCTGTCTGTCTGTCTGTCTGTCTGCCTGCCTGCCTGCCTGCCTGCCTGCCTATCTATCTATCTATCTATCTATCTATCTATCTATCTATCTATCTATCTATCTATCTATCTATCTATCTATCTATCTATCTATCTATCTATCTATCTATCTATCTATCTATCTGTCTGTCTGTCTGTCTATCCATCTATATGTTTGTCTGTCTGTCTGTCTGTCTATCCATCCATCCATCTGTCTGTCTGTCTATCTATCTATCTATCTATCTATCTATCTATCTATCTATCTATCTATCTATCTATCTATCTGTCTGTCTGTCTGTCTGTCTGTCTGTCTGTCTGTCTGTCTGTCTGTCTGTCTGTCTGCCTGTCTGTCTGTCTGTCTGTCTGTCTGTCTGTCTGCCTGTCTGTCTGTCTGTCTGTCTGCCTGTCTGTCTGTCTGTCTGTCTGTCTGTCTGTCTGTCTATCTATCTATCTATCTATCTATCTATCTATCTATCTATCTATCTATCTATCTATCTATCTATCTATCTATCTATCTATCTATCTATCTGTCTGTCTGTCTGTCTGTCTGTCTGTCTGTCTGTCTGTCTGTCTAGTGCCGTCCGTTCCAGCTCTGTCCACATCTTCTTTATCTCTCTTATGTCGGTGTCCAGTTCCTGTCTCCGAGTCTATTTTTAGCTTGTTCTCTACATTTCTTACTTTCGATGTTTCCAGAACAAGGTCTTCCCTGTAATGCTGTCAACTGGTTCTTCTGTGTACATCCTTCCACAGCCAACGTTTTTTTTTTCATTTCTTGTTTCTTTGTTAATTGTCTGGTTCGTTTCGTTGTTTCTACAAAGGTAACCTTATCATATTTATTTTAATCTACTCTGCGCAAGAGCCAATTTATGAAAGTTGTGTAGTCGAAAGCGCCGCAGGCGACCTTTGTCTTTACTGACTGTGTGTGGTACACCACTCTGAGTGGAGACCTCCCAGTACCAAAGACTGCTGTGCCTGTCTTCAGATTTGCTCCTTTCCTCAGACCTACGGGTCCTGAGAGTTCCTCTATAAATGCCTTTGTGCAGATGAGGAAGGACATCCCTCGAAACCTTCGGGTATATGAGGCTCTGTCCATTTTGGCTGGAATGACGTCTCGACAGTTCGGAGGTTTTATAGCGAATATGAGTACACATGAGGGCAAGTCCGGGCACAATGGGCTAATCACCTGTTTGCCAAGTCACTCCGATTACATGTCCCGCCCATGGGCCTTGTGCACTTGGGTACCCTCTACACCTCGTTTCACGGGGTAAAAGAGGTTTCGATTATGAGATGAGATGTGTAGTCGAAAGATTGTGTTTATCCCTTATTTCTAAATAGTTTGTTGTATCTATGAATTGTTCAAAATTGGATTTAGCTGGTAGTTCACAAAAATTCTAATTTAAATCTTTCTGTCAAATTTTCATCATGTTGTGAGCATGTTGCCATCTGTTTAACACTTGCACATGTTTCAGTTTGATTTTACAGACTTATGGACTCTCTCTCAGGGATAATTACTTATTATTACTTAATTACATTTACTTTTACGGTAGAATTCTGTCGTGAAGCTTAGTGGTGAAGCTTAGTGGTGAAGCTTAGTGGTGAAGCTTAGTGGTGAAGCTTAGTGGGGGAGCTGGAATTTGCGTTCGTTAGCCAAGTATGTCACACTGGTTGCTTGAGGTAGCTGATGTTATACATATTTATATGTTTATGCAACCGTGCGCTGTCTATTTTTTTTTTCCCTTAACCAGCGGCACTTCGGCTTTCAGCCCTTCGGCCCAATGACATATCATTGCGAGGCTGGGGAACCTGAGGACTTTCCTTCCAACCCGGTCAGGAGCTTCGCTCCTTCCCATCCACAGAGGGTTTATCACAGGAGCCGTTCAGGCTATTCAGTCAAATTTCCGGCCGTAAACATTTCTTCAAACGCTGACGCCCGGGTTTGAACCATGAACACCTGGTCGCCAGTACAACGCCGAAGCCATTACACCAGCGCGGCTCCCAGCGCTGTCTATAAAAACATAATCGAATCATCAGTACAGAGCATTTCTTAAGATGTATATTTTTACCAATCATCTCCCTGGGAGATCACTTCTATCTATTTTTGGTCTGGTCCAGTCGTTCAAGTTGTTCTTCGTATTCTCTTTATTTTTTAAAGCTTGTCGCCACTTCTCTTCTCCATATGTTTGCAGTATTCCTCAATTTCTGTTACCTTGGGAATTCTAGAATGAGGACTGCCTTGTAATGCTATATTATAATATAATTTATATTATACGAGCACGTATAGGAGCCTACCCGTAAAACAATAACACGTGAAGAAGTGGGTCCAAAGTCTTACCTGTAGAACGTTTCGAAAACTGAGGAATGTGCTCGGAACTAATGTTGTTGGATGTGAACGAAGCCAAATCAATCAATCAATAAATAAATCAATCAATCAATACCCTTTAGCTCTTCAAGGAGCATAGGCCATCAATAAACATATGTCAAGTCCTCCTGTCACGTGCCATCAGCTCAAGTCCTCCTGTCACGTGCCATCAGCTCAAATTCTTCCACGTCGTCCTCCTCATTTCCACTTCTGTCTCCAGTTGTCTTTTCCTTTTGTTTCTGGTCTATCTCTGCTTTCTCTTACCCTGGGGGTTCCCAGAACAAGAGCTGCCTTGTAATGCTATCAACAGGTTTCCTCAGTGCGTGTCTTTATCCATCGCCAGCGTCTTCTTCTCATCTCTAGTTCCACTGGCACTTGTCTGGTTCTTGTCATCAGTTCCACATTTGTGATATTGTCATCAGTTCCACATTTGTGATATTGTCATCAGTTCCACATTTGTGATATTGTCATCAGTTCCACATTTGTGATATTGTCATCAGTTCCACATTGGTGATATTGTCATCAGTTCCACATTGGTGATATTGTCATCAGTTCCACATTTGTGATATTGTCATCAGTTTCACATTTGTGAAATAGTCATCAGTTCCACATTTGTGATATTGTCATCAGTTCCACATTTGTGATATTGTCATCAGTTCCACATTTGTGATATTGTCATCAGTTCCACATTTGTGATATTGTCATCAGTTCCACATTTGTGATATTTTCATCCCATTTCAATCTTTTTATTCTACGCAAGCGCACATTTATGAATGTCTTTAGCATTTGGTTGTTTTGGTTGTTGTCCATGATTCAAAGCCATATGATAGGACTGACTTGACATTTGAGTTGAAGATTCTTATTTTTGAGTTTGACTTGATTTGTCTTGATCTCCGTGTTTCCAAATGCAATGAAAAATTCTTCTTGATATCTTGTAAAATTCTGAAAATTAAATTTTATTTGTGACAATTTTTTTTTCAAGGAACGTAATTAATCGTTTGAAAAATATTTATTCTTTGCTTTTCTCTTTTCATGGGATATATTATTCCCTCTCTCTCTCTTTCTCTGTCTCCTCCTCTGTCTCTGTCTTTCTCTCTCCACTCTCTTTTTCTCTCTCTCTCTCTCTCTCTCTCTCTCTCTCTCTCTCTCTCTCTCTCTCTCTCTCTCTCTCTCTCTCTCTCTCTCTCTCTCTCTCTCTCTAACCCTTGTTTCAACAACAACAAAATCACCTTAGAAGAGATAGCAATTAGTCCACATAAAATACACATTAAATATATATGATTATTTGATATCTTACGGGCTGATCACCCGTTTGCCAGTCACTTCGATTACAGAAACAACAGCAAATGGGTTGATTTGCCGTTGCCCTAAAGACGCCACCAGGCGTGTTGGGAAACAATGGCAAAGAAAACCTATCTGCTATTGCCCTAAGACGCCACTAGGCGTAATGGCCACTGACTGCTTTGACGGTCGGTGGCTAAGGACGGAAGAAGAAGAAGAATTTGATATCTTCTATATGTTTTTCTTTCCTCTTATTATTGTAAAATGTCATGCGACCTATCTGTTTTAAATGTGTGACAGTGTAATGCCAAGTATTCTGACCTTCATACACTTAATGAGTCGGCTGGTTTTAACAAAAATTTAAGCGTGATCAAATTTTTATGACCGGGATGTCTGTGGCGCTGCGTGTTGCAGGCGCTTCAGAAATACCAAGAAAACTTTATTATATAATACATTACATTATGTTACATTGCAGTGTATTATAAGCAGTGCATTGTATTGTACTGCATTGCATTATCTTATGTTATACTATACTATACTGTACTATACTATACTATACTATATTACATTATGTTAAGTTACGTTACGTTATATTACGTTATATTGCGTTATATTATATTATATCGTGACGTGTCGTGTCGTTCCATGTCATATATTATATTACGGTGAGTTCTGTGATGTAATTTCATTACATTATATTATATTATATTACATTGCACTGTGCTGTATTGTATTGTTTTATATTATATTATATGGTGTGATGTCATTTTCTCATATCGGCAGTTGTTCATATTATTTGGAATTGAAAACAATATATATACTAATTATAACCCATCAGAGGTTGAACAGGATATTTTCCTTCATTAATTTAAAAAAAAAATATTATATTATGTTATATTATATTATAATATAATACAATATTATATTATATTACATTACATTATATTATATTACACAATCATTTGCACGGTCGCACAAGCATTCTAACAATAGCATTTACAACTCTACAGGTGTTCCAAGAACAGTTGCAACAGTTACTTCTTCGCAGTAATGGTGATTCCTGGAGTATCTCGGGGCCTCATGCCAGAACTCATGAACCCAGTGACGTCATATGGAGGCGGACTGACCTTAGACGCCATCGCGTGCCGGGAGGAGGATGCAGTTGTCGTGGACTATATTCTTACTAAGTGTAGGTTTTCTAACATGTTTGTACTGACTGTTTCTCTCACTTTGCTTTGATGTCTTTTTATTTGTTTCTGACTGCGGAAGAGTTTCAATGACAAATTTGTTTCGAGGAAAAAGACTTACTTTGATTTCCATGATATTCCTGTGACCTAGATCCTCTCAAATATCGAAAATAGTTGCCTAGCCACTTCTTATGTTTGAAGCTTCATATATATATATATATATATATATATATATATATATATATATATATATATATATATATATATATATATATATATATATATATATATATATATTTTTTTTTTTTTTTTTTTTTTTTCCTAAACCAGCGGCACTTGGGCTTTCAGCCCTTCGGCCCAATGACATGTCATTGCGAGGCTGGGGAACCTGAGGACTTTCCTACCAACCCGGTCAGGAGCTTCGCTCCTTCCCATCCACAGAGGGTTTATCACAGGAGCCGTTCAGGCTATTCAGTCAAATTTCCGGCCGTAAACATTTCTTCAAACGCCGACGCCCGGGTTTGAACCATGAACACCTGGTCGCCAGTACAACGCCGAAGCCATTACACCAGCGCGGCTCCCATATATATATATATATATATATATATATATATATATATATATATATATATATATATATAGATATATATATAGCATCAATTATCACCATCATTTTCCTTATATGGAGAATGGAACCACTTCCTTGCAAGTAACCAGCACAAGGTATTCACATGCTGTTACAGCCCTGGTTCCTGTAGCAATTCGTTTTATATGACGAGGGTGCCAGGCACAATGCACCTCATATTAGTTGCTTTGTACGACATGCCTCGGAGACCAGTAGTCCTTATTCTTTTGTTGTCCCGTAAGAGACCACCAGAAATTATACGGGACATATTCACCTAAGATTTTTTTTAAAATGTTAACATTTGAGAACCTCCGAGGATGCAGAGTCTGACATTCTTATCGTTTATAATTACCTTACTAACGTCGTTCTGATCTTCGTGCTCTTACTGTTGTTAATAATATGGTAGACCTGTAAATTAGAAGTTGATATTTACACTGATAGCTCACTCGGAGAGCGATATCTGTCACTGGGAAACGAGTTTTATTTACCTACTAGTATAAAAGCCCGTCATAAGACGGGAATTAAATTCAAAAGCAGCAATACCTACGGCAATTTTACTTATTCAAAAGTATTAAAAAAACCCACTGTGCATCACCACAGTACACGAACTACGTAGCAGCAGCAAGGATCCCAATGTGTGTATACGGGATCACACATTCTATAAATTCTTCTTTGGTAAGTGTTACTATTTTCGGGAGAGTACATATAAGAGAAACAATACAATTAATGTCAAACTTTCAACCAAAGTTGCATCCCTTTTTTCCCTTGATTTAGCTAGACACTTGTTTGAGTACTGCCCTGTTTTACGCATAGAAAAAAATGAAGCACATCACGTACTCTTGAATTTTTTTATTAACTTGATTATGGCCCCTGATTTGTTTACATTTCTTTACGAAAAACTTTAATTACTCATAATGTAATAATTGCAATATTAAATTATTAAATAATTGACTGACTATTGTATTGTCATCGGGAATACACAACTATGCCAAGTTTCAGAGCTATTGCTCATCTGGAAGTGATTGAAAAATCGATTGGCAAGATTTTAAGGGACATGAAAGTGACATACAAGTGAGGTTAAATAAAAGCGTGTAAAAAGGGAAATCATGATGATTTAGTTGATCATTTACGCATAAGTAATAAATTATTGCATAAAGAAAAATTATACAGAGGAGAATGTGTGCGTTTATGTGGGCCAAAATTAAAGATGAAACTAGGAAGATACATAACAATGCGCAACTATAGACAACGGTTTGGTATTTTAAGAACCATGAAACAAACGACAAAATAGATTACTGTCGGAATATTTAATGCGTACCAAAGTAACTCAACAACTTGAAGAGGAAGCAAACACAGAAGACAAGTGGCAACAGATCAGAAATACACGCAGTGAGGAAGTTTAGAAGTACTTAGGAAAAACTAACATCTGTACAAAACATACAACAGAAACCATCAATAAGAGAGAAATTAAAAAAAAAAAAGTCGTATTTAACCAAAAGCAAGACTAGAAATTCCAGAGCTAAGGATAATGACATATACATAAAAAGAAAGAAAGAAAGCATTACGAAGAGTCTCAGAAGAGACATGCGTTGGCGAACTGGCAAGAGAGGAAGAGGAAGATGCAGGCAAAGGGAATAAGAAGGACCACCACGACAGTACAAAGAAGCTGCAATCAAATCGCTTAAAATGGACACACCCCCCCCCCCCCAAAAAAAAAAAAAAAAAAAAAAAAAAAACAACAACAACACAGTAATCTGCTCAGAAACATCAAAGAACAGATGAAGAGACAACAGAAACACGTCTAAGAACTTCTAAACAGATCAGCTCCACAAGACCTTCAAACATCTGTCGTAGATTTTTTGATAGGAGAATTAAGAATTGGGTTGGTCCCTTCTGATTAGATTTGAATAAGTGATAGTCACAGTGAGAGATAGTAATAGCAATAGCTTTCCACGAGTGAGATGGTAGACTGTGATAGAGGCTGTCTCTGAAATCGAGAAATCTTCTCTCTTTCACCTATCTTCTACGACAGATTTAGCGGAGTCAGACAGTCTAAACACATATATATATATATATTGCATATATATATAGTTCTATCCACTCACGTGCACGCACATACAAGACGACAGTTAGACGTACAGACGTGGGAAAACTATAACAAATGATTGTATAGATATTCTAGAACGAGCTGACCAACACGCTGATTAAGTTTAAGGGCAGTTTTAATTATCATCTAAAATCCCATCACAACACATAAAATTACATCAAAGCATATACAAATAGTCATCAAAAAATCAAGGAATTTCTACAAGAAATGATAGACCCACAGTTATGATCTTCCCTCGATGTTTAGCCCACAGTCCCGTTAGGAGAACGATGATAGCCCAAAGAGTCACAGATACATATGATTTGGGTCTAATATTTTCCCCTTTTGAAGGTATGAACTGACTTTGATAGCAGTATCTATTCTAAGGAAAAATATAGTTTAGCAACAAAATCTTGCATAAGGAAAGTTACAAAGTGAGTGAATCAAACGAAGAACATCCTTCAGTCTACTTTCACTCGGTTCTTTCATCAGGGCCCTGACTCACACAACCTTACCTACAATCGTACGGTTGTTCGCCGTCTGGCGCAAGCCTTAGTGTACACTTCGTTTAATCTGTCTATCTGTGGATGAAGTGGATACCCAGCTCTGCAGATATTGGTTTCATTCACAATGTCCGGGGAGCGTCGTCTTCAGGCGATCGTTCTTTCTTTACAGATTTAAGTTAATGTCAATTATTCACGAGGTAAGAGTTTGGGTTTCAGCGGGCAAACAGTGTCAGAACATGAGGTTTCCCTTAATTAGGAAGATGACCGGTGGACAACTTCTCTCAACAGATAATCTTGGTTCACCACACACTTGGTCAAATAATGTCGGAAAAGTTAATGTTTTTTTTCTGTAATTATTTCTCGCCACAAGGCA
Source organism: Oreohelix idahoensis (assembly GCA_024509875.1). Taxonomy (NCBI): domain Eukaryota; kingdom Metazoa; phylum Mollusca; class Gastropoda; order Stylommatophora; family Oreohelicidae; genus Oreohelix; species Oreohelix idahoensis. The sequence goes on along the minus strand of JAMPIV010018252.1, from coordinate 34,867 downwards.
GCATGTACATTAGAGTTTGTGAAGAAATATGATCTGGCTCAAAGGCCCAGTATAGCATTTATTCTTTTAAAAAACCCCGTTAGTGGGATTGGTATTCTGTCTATCTCTGAAGGCACACGCCCTGTCAGACAGGTGTTACTTGAAAAAACCCACGTGGTTAAAGATATAAAATGTTTATGTTTCTCACAGGTTTGTCTCTGTACTAAACGCCGGCAAAGTTGGGTTACCCCAGTATTCACTGAATAAAGAAAAAAAAACACATATGAAATATTTTACATATTATGTACTCAATATAACTTACATTTTGAACTGCAAGCGTAGAGCTTGACTTGACGTTTAAACTTTCCCGTGAAATAAGTTATATATAAAAATCAATCAACATGAATTAGGAATACATACGTATTCCGTCAACACTCATGAGGCATCTAGCATTTATAAGTTAGTTTAGAAAAATTATTCTCGTCTGATTATTTAGCAGTTAAATTAAATTCATTATAGCTACATGATTTTAAGCTAGAAATTATAATTTATTCTGTTTTACCACTGTAACTCGTCGACTAGAGAATATAACAGACTTATAAATTAATCACTCTGCATAACAGAAACTAGTAGGATAAAATAGGCGATTAAACACTTAATCACTCACAAAATATTAGATACTTAATGTAATATTTACCTCAACACAGAACTACGGTATCACAACGAAACTAAGAGATTTCACTTATAAGTTTAAGTATCTAGAACGAAGTGACCACGTCTACTGCAAATGGAGAATGAGTGAAATCAAGTTTCAAACTCTGGTTAATATCTTAAACCAGACAAAGGGGTCCCAACTTATTTCGAAAACCCCGAAATAGTCTTCCCTTTCCTAACACCTACTTAGACGCTAGCTCATAACTGCCAAAACGTGCATCTTCGCACCTTACGCCAAAAACTGACCGTGGAGCGTGAGTGTCGTATGAGAAATGCTAGACACTCTGTCTGCTCTGAGCGAGCATGTCTGGCGCGATTCACACCTCACCGAGCAACTCAGCCAAGGAAACTCGCGTGACAGGTGCAAATGTAGACAATTTGTCTGCTCTCATGTCTGATAGACTGAATTCCCACCTAAAATCATCTCGTGCAAGGGACTGACACGTTAGGTAATCTACTCCGTTTCTAAATGAGAAAACGAAACCAGGCGAAAGTTTGAATGGGAAAATAGTAATGTTTATAGTCGCAAACGTACGAATGTGGAAAACACAGGAAAAGGGTAAAGAGTGATAATAAAATAGAGGACATGGGTAGAAAAAAAAAGAAGAGAATATAGAAAATTTATTGATCATAATCTCTATGCGACAACATCCAACCAGCAGAAAAGGACTTACAAGATAACTGAATAACCCTATAAGGAAGAAATAAACAAAAGAAAAGTATGCAGTGTAATATGGCAAAAGTAAAATGGAATTTGAAACTTACTTAACAGGTAAATAAAGGGGATACTTTATTACTTAAGCAGCATTACTATACTTTTAATTATTATTGCATCATCATCGTCATCATCTATGTATAGGCACAACTGAAAAGTAACTCTTCATTGTCAGCAGTAATTAATATTGATAGAGTAATCTTTGGAAGTGGTGTTGTTGGGTTGTGGCCGGAAGGAATGATGGGGAAGTCTGCATTCTTGAGACAGTTGTCAGCTATCTTAGAGGCGCGTTTAAGTTAGTTAAGTCTAAAAATAGAGGCTAAAAATTCATCCTGTCATTCCAAGCGGTTGCAGACGTCGTGTGAAAATGTGTCGTATTCCTTGAATGTTTATCGGATCTCAGTACTTGCCGAACTTCCGTCACAAACTCCAAGTGCGATTTAGACACATTTAAAGAGGAAAAAAAATGTTTAAGCAAACACTCAATCACACACGTAATCGTATCTTTAAAAAAAAAAAGAAAATACTCAGAGCTAACTATTCATTTATTCTTTCTTCACCCTTCAACTACGTGGAGCAAAGATTTTCAACAAAATCACGCCAAGCGTTCATGTCCTGTACCATCCTTTAAAAGATTTTTCCAAGTTCTCTTTATCCCTTTCACGTCTGCCACAAATTCCCTTTTCCGTGTGCTTTTAAGTATCCCACTGTTTCTGTAACCCTGGGGATAATAGAACAAAGACTGGCGTGTAACGCTAACAGTTGGTTTCTTAGTGTGTTTCCTAGCCAAAGTCAGCGTCTTTTCTTTATCTAAAAAAGTGAGTTTTGCCTCGTTCTCTCAAGGCGCGCTCCATTCAACGTAGACGTACGACCTGTCGGTTATATTAAGGCTCATGTCCAAAAAAAAAAAGACCTTGTGGTCATGGTAGACAGGACTGATTTTATCTTTTTTTTCCCCCCATCTGTTGTTCCACTTGTATTAGTCTGGGTAGTGATGAGCAGGCCAGTCACGGCATGAAGGAAAACGCAGAAAAGGAAGTAAGGGCAACCGGATCTTAATGGACAGAGCTAAAAAAACAAAAAGTTTAAAAGAGATGATGATAGGAAACTCTTTACAGAGCGATACAACAGGAAGCAATCTGATCATCAGAAGTAGTTCCCCCGTCCGACAAGTGTTTCGGCCCGATATACTCCTTTACACTCTAAGGGGGGCGGGCCCACTTGGGTCATGACTCCCAAGCGTCTCAGCCTCCTGTTGTCTTGTATCGAAAATGAACCCATTTCACTTAGGGTAGCAACTTTAAAATCCACAACTCCGCCAGCCGTGGAGGCAATTGTGAAAGTAACAAAGAGAAGACAAATTATTCCGTTCGTTCCGTCGCACATCACAACTAAGGACACACACCTTCGCGAAGCCGACGAGTCTAGCACTGCGCGCTAGCCACGGAAATTCTGTGCCTGACACCCCTTAAAATACACGCCGCCTATTGACCCTCAGTCACAGCCCTTTCACTAGTACACAAAAAAACTCAGCGTATTGTGGACTTAAAAAAATTCCTGGTGTTTTCTGTACCGCAGCGTTTATTGTCACGATTTCCATTGCCCATTGCGGTTGTTCCACAGCCAGCCTGATGCCTTTTCGGCAGTTTCACTAAGCCTCTTGGGGAGCCGCGCTAGCGTAGTGGTTACAACACCGCTCTGTCGACCGGGTGATTCAGGATCAAACCCGGGCGACGGCATTTGAGGATTTTTCGTCGACCGGGATTTGGACTGGATTAACTCGAGACCTGGCGAGGACATTTGAAGGAGTGTCGTCGACCAGGGATTGGCGGCTCCTGAGCCGACCCAGCTCTAATGGGTACCTCCGAAATCGGCGAGTATCTGCCTGAATGGCGAGGGACACCTGTCTCTGTACAAGAAAAAAAGGGATACTCACGTAAAATCAATGTCAGGTTAGACATTAATAATAACCTGAGATTTCGCCTCGAGTATTAGCGGGCGTACAAAAAAAAACAAAAAACAAAAAAAAAAAAAACTAAGCCTCTTCAGAGCCCTTGTTCTCGACTGTCCCCTCAGCCCCAACAGTTTCAATAAATCATACACTGATGCAGCCACAAGCCCTCTTGCGCCCGCTTCAACAGCCATGACCCTTGCAGTGAACCCATCGTGTCTCAGATCCGCGGCCAGATCACTATACTTGGCTGCTTTGAACGAATGTTGCTCGTCTAATCTGGATTCAAATGGCTGAATTTCCCCACACAAAGAGAAATCAACTGAGGATAATGATTGGGCCCTAGTTGTTGCGATGAACGAATGTGTTCTGCAGAACATTCCCAGGTCTATCAAAAGCTGCCCTAGCGGCATAATTTTTGTGTGTGGGGAAGAAGGGGGGGGGGGGGGGGGGTATGCTCAGTTAATCGAATTTCGTGACACGTTCACTCTCGCAGCCATTCCATGGCGACATTTGGATGGACTGACTTATTTACTTAGTCGTTCCTCTTCTACTGTGAAGTGTAGAGGTTTGGAAGAGAGAGCACCATATTATCCTATCAGCTGTCTTCCTCCTGGCCTGATTTCATTCCAGTCCCCGGCCCTTCAGAGATTGTCTAATTTTGTCCTCCCAGGGGACTCTGGGTCGTCTGTAGGTCTAGATCCCTGGCTCTTAGCCACCCATACCTGCCTTGTGAGCAGATCTTCTCCCATTCTGCAGACATGGTCAAACCATCTTAGTTGGGACTGTTCTACGTGGGTCTGTAGGGTTTGAGTATTTAGGTCTTGACGTATCGCCTGGTTGCGGACCATGTCTCTTCTTGTTACTTCAACCACCTTTCTCAGATGGATGTTGATGAACAAATGGGATTTCATGTCGGCAGGAGACAACACAAGATCAAATCTTTAGCCCAGGGGTGATACCATCATCATCATTTCCTTTTCGCTCCACATGGAGCATGGAGTCACCACTGAGGCTGGCCTCCTTGGAACATGGAGTCACCACTGAGGCTGGCCTCCTTGGAGCATGGAGTCACCACTGAGGCTGGTCTCCTTGCAAGAAGCCGGAACAAAAGATTCATATTCTTTATAGCAATTTACATGATGAAGTTACCCGTCCCATGCACACCCTCAGGTTTAAATCTCCCAAGAGCAGAGCTTGGAGTCCAAAAGGAGGCTTGAGGAGATCTGTGAAAGTGCATGATGGGACAATAAAAATCTTTTGGGTTGAGCTGGGGAAAACGTACCAGAATAGAAATCGATGGTGAGTAGCAGAAACAGTCAATAATTCCACACTCATAAACAAGGTGGGACAGCCGAAACATATCACTTCTGAGGTTTGGATCTGGCTTTTGTGGGTTGCAGTCATTGCCCATGAATCGCATCCATACGTCAACACTAAGACATAGATGCAGCCATCTTCGTTTTCTTGCCAACTTCTCGTTTGCTGAGGAATCCTCGATTTACGGCCTGAAAAAGTCTCCCAGCTGCTGCTCTTAGGGTAGCCAAATCTTTGATGCCTCCCTTCCAGTCTATGACAGCTCCAACGTACTTAAAACGGTTGACCTGCTCCTGGACCTTGTCTCCAGCTTCATCTGATGCCTTCTTTCCTCTCGTGATATCGCCATGGTTTTTTTTTTTGGAAGCTGCTGATGACCACCCCTCTCTTCTCCAGCTCTTCTTTCCAGACTTGCAGGTTGAATTGAAGATGTGCCTCTGATTTAGCAATCACGGCAACATCATCGGCAAATGCCAGCTCTGAAATACAAACCTGTCTCAACTTCCAGTACCCCACTGAATATTTTCTTGTCCTCTCCTTACATGTTTTGATGACATCATCCATGAGGAGTATGAACAGATATTGTGACAGGATATCACCTTGTTTTACACCAGTGGTGGTCCAAAACTCTTCTGACTTTTGGTTTGCCGTTCTCACATAATTTCTGCAAGACTTGTAGAAGCTCTGTATTGCACGTATCAGAGGGGCTGGAATGTTCTTCCTTGCCAAGCAGTCCCAAAATTTGCTTCAGGGGGCCTTGTCAAATGCCTTTTCCGGATCCAAGAAACAAAGTTGCATCTCACTTTTGAACTCAAGGGCCTTTTCACTCAGCTGTCTGAGTGTGAAGATCAGGTCTTGAGTACTTCGGTTTGCCACATTGAACCTCATCCTTTTGTGGCTCAGCTAGGCGTCTTTCTCCAGGATTCTAGAGGAGATTTTATCGGGGACACTGAGAAGGGATATTCCTCTATGTTTTCCACATTGTCGGTTGTCACCCTTTTTAAAAATGGGTGTTATGATGGCAATCTCCCCATCCTTTGGTATGGTCTTGTTGCACCACGCTGCCTGTAGGACCCTTAAGAGTAATAGGTCGCCTGCTGCTCCCATGTACTTAACCATTTCTGGTGTTATACCATCATGCTTTGCTGCTTTGTACATCTTGATTTTCTCCAGTGCTGCCTTCAGTTCTTCCATCTTTATGTCATCTTCACCACCATTGGTTTTCTCTTCTGTGCTAGTGGTTATCATTTCTGATATTTGACCTTGCTTACCATCAAGGAGTTCTGAGAAATATTCTTTCCATCTTTCCATTACTTCCTTTGGGGCAGTAAGCAATCTGCCTTGCTTGTCCTTTATAAATTTAAGAGGGCACTGTTTTTCCTTTCTCATGTTTTTTAGGGTCTTGTAGAACAATTTCTGGTTTCTTGAGCATCTTTTTCTAGCTTTTCTCCTAATTCTTCCCAGGACTTCTGTTTTGCTGCTAGCACCTTGTTCTTTGCTTCTGTTCTGGAGGGACATGGATTTAATCTCCGGGTGTGTGTTACTACTCTTACTTCTATATTATCTGTTACTTTTATATTATGTTACTTTTATATTATCTGTTACTTTTATATTATCTGTTACTTTTATATTATCTGTTACTTTTATCTGATACTTTTATATTATCTGTTACTTTTCTTACTTTTATATTATCTGTTACTTTTGTATTATCTGTTACTTTTATATTATCTGTTACTTTTCTTACTTTTATATTATCTTGTGTTGTCTTTTTTTTCTTTCTCACGAGTGCCTACCACTTAATTATTTTCGTTGCCTGTTTACATTTGATATGTTTCGGCTGTCCCACCTTGTTTATGAGTGGGGAATTATTGACGGTTTCTGCTACTCACCATCGATTTCTATTCTGGTACGTTTTCCCCAGCTCAACCTACAAGATTTGTATTGTCCCATCATGCACTTTCACAGATCTCCTCAAGCCTCCTTTTGGACTCCAAGCTCTGCTCTTGGGAGATTTAAACCTGAGGGTGTGCATGGGACGGGTAACTTCATCATGTAAATTGCTATAAAGAATATGAATCTTTTGTTCCGGCTTCTTGCAAGGAGGCCAGCCTCAGTGGTGACTCCATGCTCCAAGGAGGCCAGCCTCAGTGGTGACTCCATGTTCCAAGGAGGCCAGCCTCAGTGGTGACTCCATGCTCCATGTGGAGCGAAAAGGAAATGATGATGATGGTATCACCCCTGGGCTAAAGATTTGATCTTGTGTTGTCTCCTGCCGACATGAAATCCCATTTGTTCATCAACATCTGTCTTTTCTACTGTAGGTTGTAATCTGTTCAGTATAATATTGAGCATGGCTTTGGTTGCTTAGAGAATTACCCTAGTCGTTTAGTAGCTTTATCGCTGTGGCAGGTAACCCAGTAGCTGTATGCATCTACTTTAGAAACACCGAGCTCTCTAAAAGATTTACCGTGAATGAAATAGTATGTGTTTTCGGGTTTCAGAGTTGTTTGGAATAAGAGCAGTATATGTAACTTGTATCTGTGCCGGAAGATCTGCTTCATGTTATACCATCAATAGGACGGTTGGAAGTTCAAACTAAACTAGTAATGCACCCGTCAAAATTGACGGGTTTTTAATTATAGTGTGATCTTTCTGTTCATCATCAGCTGCAATCTCCACAACGAAGGTTGGCTGTAATGGATCTCCAACGTCTTCTGTCTCTTGTCTTGGTGGTGCACTCTGATAGACTCTTTCCTGTCCATCTCTTGATGTTATCTTCCCACTTATAGCGCTGTCTTCCCCTTGCACGTTTGCCTTCACCTCTCCCCTCTATTATGGTCTTCTGCAGGGTGTTATGCCTTTTTATGTGGCCAAAGTATTTTAGCTGCCGAACTTTGATCTCCCTCACTACTTCTCTTTTCATACCTAGATTTTCTAGGACCTCTTTATTTGTTTTCTTCTCTTTCCATGAGACGTGCCCCATTCTTCTATATATCCACATTTCAAGAGCCTCAATTCTTTCTTCCAAATGCTTATTCGTCGTCCATGTTTCTGCCCCATTCAGAAATGCAGAATATATATAACACTTTATGATTCTCAGTTTTAATTTGTGAGATAACTCTTTAGATGTCAGTATATGTTTCATGTTGTTGAATGTAGCTTTGGCCATTCCTATTCTCTTCTTGATTTCTGTTTCACATCTGCCATCTTCTGTTATTATATGACCAAGATATACGTAGCTCTTGACTTTCTGTTACATGTGCTAAAGGCGGCACTATTTATACTTTGGTCATTTTACTACAGGTGACCGTCATCAAATCTTTGTAGTCGAAATTATATTGATGCATTAAATATGAAGCCATGGGGCAACCTTCCTAAATGACATGGAGAGACGTGATATTGATAGTTTTTTTACGACAACATTTCTCGTAAATGTTCGCGTATCTTTTAAAATCTTGCCCTGGTAGACTGTGTCCTGGATATTTATACTTTAAGATTGGTTGGGTTCCTTCTTCTCGTGAGCGCTACATAAAGTTGGCCATGAGCAAAGACTGATTCTGGTAGGTATACACCTACATGATCAAACGATTGTCCCATTGTTGAATGTCATGGCAAAGGCCAAAATCACAGGAAACTGACGAGGTCTCAAGATGAAAGGAAGGGCGGGTATCGATTGGCCCTAACGTGATGCTTTTCCGACTTGTTTACTGATTGTCCATGACCCACTTTCATGTGTCAGGACTGAAGAACTCTATTTCGTACTTCCACTGACAAAGAGTTATTGCATAAAGTACATTTCATTTTATAGAATACTGCTTTCGTCTCTTATAATACAAATGACTTATAAGAAATGAAAGTCATTGAAAGCATATATATATGATATAACAGAAAACATCCACAAGAATGTCCACAACTCCCTCTATGCTGATGACCTGGCCATGTGGACTTCAGAAGAATACATCACCACAGCAAGAGTGTGCATGCAGGATTCACTGCTAGTCCTTGAAAGTTGGTCCAGGAAGTGGTTGCTCAAAATCAATGAACAAAACAACACACACTATTTTTACCTTGTCAAACAAACCACAGCAAGCAAAGCTACAACTAAATGGGCAGGCAGTACGAGAAGATGAAACACCAACATACTTAGGAATCACACTAGACCACCGAATGACGTGGAAATCACAGATAACCAAAAATACAGCTAAGGGCAAAACTTCGCATGGCCATCATGAAAACGTTAGCTGGTACCACATGGGGTGCTGATGAGAACATCCTCAGAAAGATGTACACAGGCAGAGTCAGACCTGCTATGGAATACGGCATAACAGCTTGGTCGACGGCAGCAAAGTCAAATTTTGACAGAGTATACAGACTCCAAAACCAAGCAGCACGTATTATATCATGGGCCCTAAAGTCCACACAAAAAAAACCATATTGAAAACATTACAGGGCTACAGTCAATGGAGGACAGACGTGACAGCAGAGTCATACAACAAGCTGAAAAATTTAAGAGACTCGAAGGACACCCCATGTTCCAAAGAATGAATAGGCTAGAAAGAGGAGCGCTCAAGCGAACTAACTTTGTGGCCCAAGCAACAACATAAAAATAGCAAAAATACCATGCTAACAAGCTCAGTTGCAAAGAAAATACCAACAAGCACAACTATCCCGATGTGGAAAATAAGATGCTTTCCTGAGCTAAAATCTGATATTCCAGGCATTGAAAGTAAGGGAACACAGACAGAAACACAAAGAAAGTGTATAGCAACCAAGTATATTGACCAAAAATTCCCAAGCAAAGCTTTGGACACATGCATATACTGATGGTTCAGCAAAAAATGCAGTTGAAAATGGGGGTGCCAGCATCCTCATAAAATTAAAGAATAGAATTCACTCTATGGCAATTGCCACTGGAAAATACAGCAATAACTTCAGTTAAAGTAGTTGCTTATCCTTTACAGGACGTGGCAATCAACCCCAGCTTTTATTGGCTGTTTGTGATTTTTCTAGGCAAATTTTTCATTCAGTAGTTTGCCATTGCTTTCTGAACGGTACGACGCTTATACCATTGTTAAAAATCCACACAAAGCGATCTGCTACCAAACCGCCTGCAGCAGGTTTCAAACCTGGTATATCTGGATTATGAAACTGCGTTCATATCAATTAGGCCACAGACGCCGACATAACTTCAGTGCTGAAGCAAAAGCCCTGAAACAGGCAGCGGAAACTCTTATTGAATGCAAAACACAGGCAGAAAAACATAGTAATCTTTACAGATGCCCCTCTCAGTAATAACAGCGCTGAAGAGCCACCATGCTAAAGGATTGAAAGATCTGATAATCTCCCTTGAAGGACTGGCCAAATGCTTCAGCAAGTGCACAATCCAGTGGATACCAGCCCATTTCAACATACCAGGAAATGAGGAGGCAGACTCTAAGGAAGGAGATGTCTTACAACAAAATTATATAGAGACAACTTACGCAATGGCAAAGACTACTATAAAGGCTACATTCAAGTCCAAATGGGAAAGAGCGTTTTTATTTTTGTCATAACGACACCTCAACCGCACTATAACCAGCGTCCTTTTCAGGACGTACACAGCGATCGCAATAGTCAAAATGGGCCGAAAGAAACCTCACGCTAAAAAGAGGAAGATTTATACCAGCCCGCCAGCGCAGAACAGCCAGGGGAATAACATAATCAACAAAGAAAGACAGCCAGAGAGCAAAACTGCCCCAAGTACTCGTGCGCGGACCGAAATTTCTCCAACTCTTGATACGATGACGGAGCTAGCTGCGACGTGTATCGACCCGGTTGAGAGCCCGAATGACCAGACTCCTTGCGAGGAAGAGAAGAAAGCAGATGCAAGCAGTTCTGAACTTGACGATGAAGACCCAGAATATGACTACATGGTGAGCGCATTAGAGCAGATAGAACAGATGTCAGAAGAAGAAGACCAGATGAAAGCGTTAGAACCAATAAAACAGATGTTGGAAAGAAGAGAACAAAGAAGACAGGAGCTTAAAACCCAGGGACCACCACCACAAGTACCCAAATCGTCAGCTGAAGCCCCGTCTACCACAGAGAAGCTGCAGAAAACACCGTTGACACCACCACATGATGCCGAGATGAAAGAAGCACTATTTGAGGCGGCTCCAGTGTCAGACATCGAGATACGCCGGAATCCTACAAAGAACAGCCAAGTCCTCCGAGGTGAACAAGAGAAGCAAAATCACGAGCAGACAGAAGAGGACAGGGCACCGTGCCCGAAGACAAATACTCAACCAGTGGTAGCAGATGGGAGATGCCGCCTAGGCGAACTAAGAAAAAGTATTCACAAAGAACAGGATCAAGAGCGCAAAATAAAAATTACGCAGTTGTCCGAAGGAGAAGCCACACTCAGGGCACTCCCGGACGACAAAGTAATCAATGTCCTGGAGAAAGTAGTAGGCAAAAGAGGCATAATTAGTATCAGAAGGCACCAACAGGGAGTGACACTTGCCCTGAATGATACAGAAAAAACTAAATCGTTGATGACTGCTCTGGCATTCGGGCCTAAAGAATTTCAGCTACCACACCGGATCAAAATCCAAGCAGAAATCTACACTGAAACCAAGAGAGTAGTCATCAAAGGGATAGACACCAGCTTGTCAGACACAGAGGCCCTCAGCTACATCCAGGCCGAAAACCCTCGGTACAGATTCACACACGCAGAAAGGCTTAAATCCTGGAACAAAGAAGACACCAGACTGATAATAGTGACTCTACAGGGGAAAACAGTCCCAGAAAACATCACTATCCAGAATAGACCTCGAAGAGCACATGCCTTCATCCCGCCAGTGATACAATGTTCAAAGTGCCAGGGATTTTCTCACACAAGGAACACGTGCAGAAAAGAGACGGTCTGTAGATACTGTGCGGGCAGCCACGAATACAAAGACTGCCCAAAGGCCAAAAAAGACCAAGACTACAAAGCACCAAACAACAATAGAAAATGTACCAACTGCCTCGGAAAGCACGGAGCACGATACCGAGGATGTCCCGAATACCAACAAACAAGGCAAATAATTACAGTTGCCATTGGAAAGGGAGTATCGTACCAAGAGGCAAAAAACACACTGAAGGCAAGTACTCTAGGTGATAGGCGCCAAGACAGCCTAACGGAACAAGTCAGACGGCTCACGACTGAAGTGAGAGATTTGAAACAACAACTGCGAAAGGAGAGAGAAAACCGCCAGCCACACAAAAACAGAACCTCAACTGGCAGATGTGAAGAAATACATGACAGCTCGGAAAGCGCGAAACAACAACAATTCATAAACGACATGAAAATAATACACCAAGACATGAAAAGAATTCAGCAACAGGTAGAAGAAGATGTAAGGAAACTGATAGAACTGAAAGATGGAAACGAACAACTACTGAAAAGAATAGAGGCAGAAAGAATGACCATTGAAGAAATTGCATCAAACACTAAAACGAACGACCAATCAAACGAAGAAGTCATCGAGGAAACGTGGGAAGAGCTACTCCCAACAATGATAGAAAAAACGCTTTCCCAGATACTGGAGAAAAGGAAGACACAAGAAGCAGAAACGAGGATGGCAAAAACTCAAAAAACCTAACAAGCCAGGTAGGAAAACTACAAATGTACACTATGAACACGACACGACACCCCGAATGGACAAGAGCAAAGAGGTATCCTGACAGGCAGCTAGTGGTCCTTTTTAGGACCAGTCCTTTTCAGGACTAACAACAGGCTAGCACCGAAGATAGTAGACACCCTATATACCCCAATTATAACCAACTTTCAGGTTGAACAGGGTATTACAGCAACATAGTAGACGAAATCAACAACAACAACACAAATGGGAAAGAGAGCACCGGGCCATTTGAAAAATGATGCATATCATCAACTATCCAAGAAAAAACAGGTCATCATTTTTCGGCTACGGACTGGACACAACAGATTGAGATACCATCTACACCACAAATTTTTTTTTTTTTTTTTTTTTTTTTTTTTTTTTTTTTTTTTAAAAATACCTTTATTAAGGTCAATATAACAATGTTATTTACAAATGTATTACAAGTATGACATAGTGTAAAATCAGTAGTGAAATAACCCCCCCCCCCAAAAAAAAAAAAAAACAACCTCCCCCCCCCCAATATATTACAAGTCAATATTCGAAAACAGTTGAACAATGAAATGATTAATGATACATCGACCAAGGGGTGGTGACCCCCTACCATGAAATGATTAATGAAGACATATGTGATGGAGTATTTACATTTATAATATTTACAAACAAAGCTGCCTGCTTTGTATAATGACCAAAAGGTCAAATATTTATTTAAACAATCAAAAAAAGAATTCAAATTTGTTCTGTTATGTTATGTGTTATTTGTTCATATATCTGTGAAAAAATTCTACTGTCGTAATGTATGCCGTCATGTACTGCCCTATTCCTACATGTCCACACTAAATATCTAAATTCAGCTAATAGAGTTAACAATTTAAGTTCTGTCTGTCTCGGTAATGTAGGTAAAGTATTCAACATGACCGCTTGGTACATGTTGAGTGGTCGTGTTGTTTTGGAAGCTATCAGTGTTCTTAGTTTGCTTAATGTAGGGACCACTGTCCTACATGAGTAGAACAAGTGGTCCTCTGTTTCTATTGTATTGTTACTGCACAGTTTACACCTTGGTGGCGCCTTGCCTGTTTTCATTGCTGAATGCTTACTCATGATAGGTGTTAAACCGTACAGTAACCTAAATGTAACTTGTTTGGCTTGTGGCTTGACGTCTACAAAATTGCTGCAACAGATCTCTGCATCTGCGGTACCAGCCCGATGACAGTCGAACACCTGCTGCAGTACTGCCCAACCTACAGTAATGAACGGAGTAGTGTCGTAGATTTTTCTATAGGAATTTAAGATCAATTATGGTCCCGTCTGAAAAGAACTAGAACAGGTAATAGCTCAGTGGGAGATAAGGTGAAGAAATAGATTTTTCACGAGTGAAATGGTGAAAGGTAAAGTCTGTCTCTGGATTTTAGAGATAATCTATTATAGAGAGATAATCTAATCCAGCCTATCGATTACGACTGAGATTCTTAGACCAGACAGTTTTTCCTATAAATAAATAAATAAATAAATAAATAAATAAATAAATAAATATATATATATATATATATATATATATATATATATATATATATATATATATATATATATATATATATATATATATATATATTCAACCACTCACCTCTACACACACACAGATACGTGACGACAATTAGACGCACAAACGTGAAAAACTATATCAATGGAATAGGGATTTTTGGGACGAGCTGACCAACACACGTAAATAAAGTTTATGTAAATTTCATTTATCATAAAAAAAACTTCACAACAGCAATATTTTGAATATCAGTCAAATACAAATAAACATAAGTTAATGAATTAATTAAAGAGTTAGACTCATAGTTGTAATCCTCCCTCCCTCTGTTGAGACAAGATCCCGTTAGAAGAATGTTATTAACCCCAAAGAGTCAAAGATTTGTACGCTATGGTCTAGGATTTCCCTCTACAGTAAAGAACAGAGTTTATACGTTAATCTATTCCGAAAAAAAGGGACAGCATTAGCAAGACTTTGCAACAACAACAAAAATACAAAGTGAGTACATGGGTTATACAATAAAAGAATTATTCATCCCTGCTTTCTCTCGCTCTGACAAACCTGTGATCACATCCAGTCACTCTTACCTAGTAGGTGCTTTCACAACCTCTGGAACAATCGTTAAGGTACACACAGCAAATCCAAGGTTGGGTTTTGGCGAAACAAGTTTCTCCAAGAATAATTAATTCAAATGTTGGGAAACGCTTGATTCGTTACTGTTAGTAGGATGCTGATTATGTCACTTCAATTTTTGTCCAGGTAGGAAAATACTTAAGAGATCTAATGTTCACAGTGTACAGTAGCATGGAATATTCGATGGTTAAAACCGAGTGTCAGGTAAATAAATCTGTTCAGGATAAATCTTCTTCACAACACAGTGGTTGTTATTCAGGTAATGTCAATGTTTGATTATGTCGCCACAACCGGCTGAATGTATATGAAATTGGGATAAAGAAATCTGGATATCTATGAGTATAAGTCCAGTTACAATTTATTCTTAATATTCTTTGGGTTGGTTCTCTGTCTCTTTCTGTGTGTAAACACGAGGCCAGACAGTCACCTTGAAAACCCGATATTTATATCAGAATGTTCTTTTGTAAGGTTATTCTCAGATTCATATGGAAGCCGCTGGTAAGGTTTAGAGTTTGACCCAATACTGTGTAAAGGAGAAAAAAAAACAAATACTTAACCATAATATAGTATTCTCAATCCTATCCTTAACCCACGTAAAATATAATATATTTATCCACTTCGGTTATTATCTTAAATTATAAACTACAAGTTTAGAGCTTGTCTTATCGTTAAAACTCCCTTGAAATAAATTCTAGTCATTTAAAAAAAATCAATCATCATGAATTCGAAATAAATACATATTTCGTGAATACTCATGATGAACAGTGCCCTTTACTAGTTCGTTAAAATATTCTCTGACTGGTTACTAGCAATTAATTAAATTTACTTTATAGCTGGAATAGTTTAGCTAGAAATAATATTTATTCTACTAGCCGATGTACCACAGTAAAACCTAGAGAAATATAAATGACGGACTTATCTAGTAAATCACTCTGCACCGAAAATCTAGTAAAATATAATTGACGATTTTACCGCTTAAATCACTCAAAAATACTAGTAAATATAATTACCTCAAACACAGAAATAAAAGGATCTCCAATCGAAAAACTAAGTAATTCTACTATTATAAGAGATCTTAGAATCGAAGCTAGATGTTCTCTGAAATTCTGGCGGTACTGGATAAATTGAGTTAGAATAATATATATATATATATATATATATATATATATATATATATATATATATATATATATATATATATATATATATATATATATATATATATATATATATATATATATATATATATATATATATATATATATATATATATATATATATATATATATATGAAAAGAGAAGGAATGTTACACTATACACCAAAACCAGACTCTCTGCTAGATTTAGCACCTACGTTCAGATCTTGGGGAATACGTGAAATCAAAGCCATTTTTTTTCACGCCAGAACCGAAACCCAGACTCTCTCTGTTGCGTACGGACTCGCTTGAGATCCGGCGTAACGTAATTTGCTAATCAGTGCAAATTTTACACGTCTCTGCTCGTATGGGCCATTCTAGCGAGCAATGTCTTTTGATCTTGCGATTCGCCGTGTTTAATTACCTTTCTAGCTAACGGATTTACAAGGGAGGTAATAGAAATTTGTCTCACATTGGTTCCATATTATCTGCTCTTAGTACTAAAATTATTTCCCCCTGATCGCTGTCTGATTTATTACAACGATTTTCAATCGCTGGCGTTTTATTACAGCTCAACGTTAGCTAATCTGGTCTGCTGGTGAACATTCATCAAAGGAAATAGCGAACAGCAATAAAAAATGCGTGCTGAATTAGAAAATGAACAGATCTCTGAGTGTAGGAGGGTTTTATATTAACAAACGTGCGTAGATGAAAGCTAGGTAAAAGAAAAGTGTAGATAATGAAATAGATATATGAAAGCTATTATCATAATATGTCACAAGTAGCATATGGCAACAACCCACTTCTGTCAACGAAAAACTGTTTGGAGATGTCGGGAACCTTGAGTTGACTACTGCCTTTATTTGAGTCATAAATGTGGAAGTCTGAATGCGAACGAGGAAGAAGAAGAAGAAGAAGAAGAAGAAGAAGAAGAAGAAGAAGAAGAAGAAGAAGAAGAAGAAGAAGAAGAAGAAGAAAACAAAATATATACTAATTATAACCCATCAGAGGTTGAATGAGATATTTCTCATCATCAAATCAAACCAAAAAAAAAAAGAAAAAAAATATTCAACGCTTCACAAATGAGATGAATCATCTGCGCAATGTTATTAACATATATGCCCAGGTATTTGAATCCATTGACCTGTTTTAAAGCTGTATCATTTACGTTGATTGTACATACTGAAGAATATTAGCAAGAAAAGCGCGCAATTTCAGGGGTCGTGCAATTTAGTACAATAGTCATAAGCGCACAACTTTTACGTAATTTTCACACTGCAACTTTGATGGGGAAAAGTTAATGCTGGCTTTTTTTCGGGGACGTAATTTATTTTCTATCAAAAGGAAACAATTAAGCGACAAATTAGAAATAATAACAATAAAATATATTGTGGATCTTTGACACTTTACTATGTGTTTTCTATTTATTATATCAATTACAACTGCAACTTTAGTGGGAAAAAAAGATGCGCGCTTTATTAAGCGTCGTGCAATTTGTGCTAAGGCTAAAAGCGCACGATTTTATATAATTTCCAGAGTGCAAGACAAAATGTTGTGGGACAGGACAGGGAAGGACACTTTTAGAGAATTATATTGTATATAATAAAGATACTTACCGAATGTTACATTCACTTCGAGGAAAACATCGCGTTCCCATCTCGTACAGTTCACATTTAACGTGAATTTGTGTAGCTCGTGGTTTCACTAGTGTCGTGGAATATTCTAATCCACATATATAAATTATCAGGTAAATATGAAGCCTAACAAATACATTTAATAAAGAAAAGAGCAATGGTAAAAGAACAGTGCTGTCACAATGACTGTACTCGAAATCCCCTTGTTTTCTGCTTCGTCTGCAAATTGTAACGCTTTCACGTTGATAGTAAAAGCCTACTGTATTATTACCCGCCTTCTTCAATGAAACGTGTACTGACCTTGGGATACGCAAGCTGATCAATGACCTAGATTTAATATTTCATTCATTCCATACACGGCGTAACTAAAAGACAGATAAAGCAGGAGAGAGAGAGGGGCGAATGAAGGCAGGAAGCATGCAATACTAAACACGCGTCGCGCGATACACAATTGCTGCCATCACGCGTGTAAGGCCACATGCACTAACTTTTTTTTTCAGACGGACAGTGAAAAAAACGCTAACCTTCCCAGAGTTAGGTTTTAAAAAAACCTGGAAAACGCTTATTAGAAAAGATGACATTAGATGGGTTTACGTTTGAAAACATTACAGTACCCAGACAGCACATCTTCGAAACAGGAGGTAGAAGAAATTGCATGTTATGAACGCAGCCACTTAGCTCTTTTAAATTTGTATATTTGGGTTCCTTAGGGCTTGCTGACAAAGAATATGTAAAACGTTACGCAAATAGTCTAGGAATTACCAAGTTATGGCTAAAATAAAATAGTGGGGGTGCCTGACAGCATGAAATCATTTCTGCTCATAAAATTTTTTTATAACGTGTTTGAAAAAACATTACGTTACAGAAATAGCCTACCATGTTAACTCCTAATTGATTGGAGCGCAACAAATGTAAGACTAAACACGATTGGTCGGGCTATAAATACTATCTTGTGTTGTCAGGGGGAACGTGAAAAGGAGTACTTTTTTGAAAAGATGTGTAGACATGGTTTCATTGGGTAGAGCTGCGAATATACTCGATTCAGAGCGTCTGTTCATTGCCACATCTTGTAATAAACCTACTAAGAAGCAGTGCGTTGAGCACCAGTGTATATTTTTTTATAAAATAAAGCCTGGGACATCGGCAGATCGGAGTTGTGCTATATTCATTGCCAGTCAACGAAACTGTTTATTATTCCATGAATTGTGGTAAGCTTGAAATATTCAATATCTTTTAATGAAAATTGAATGTAAATTGATAATTTATGTCTGTATATATGTGTAGTTCAGTAGCAAACATGATGTAAAGCCTATAATGCTCCAGCCTGAACAGAAGGTGTCGGAGGAAAGTAAAACTGCATGGAATGGCCAAACAGTACACTGACACCTAGATGATTGACTAGAAAGAAATAATGCTGGAATTGCAGAGGCGTAGTAACCATTAGGGAGGGAAATACTGGTATAAAGTATTTCAGATGAAGCTGACAGTTGGCCTAACGCTCTGAACTCAATGTTTGTGATGTATTGTGCTTAGTGTAGAAAGAGAGTATAAATTAGTTATGACGTAGAAGGTACATCCTTCTTGTTTCAGGGACCGTGGTCTTAAAGTTATTGAGCAGCACCTGGTCAGAGCTTTGCTGAAGCCAGAGGTGGACAGCATACTCCTTGGTCCATATAGCAACCAGTGGGGTGACTCCAGAACTCATTAAAGTAATCGAGCAGAGGAGTCTTTTACTGCAGTCATCACGAAAGATAAGAGAGTGTGGCCATGGAGCTCAACATTATGTACCCCATCTTAAAATGACAGTGTAAAATAAAATTAAGAGGGGAATTCAATTGTTTTAATATCAGGAACTGAGAACATCTCCAATACTAGTTCCAATAAAGACAAACTATTGAAGTCATGATGACAAATACCAACAGAGCTTGAACAAAACAAAACCAGTATTATCTCAGATTACCACTACACAACTGACACACATAGGATACTATTACTAATATATGTCACTACAAGATTCATATTGATAAATTCTGTACATATAACTTGTAATTAAAATTGATTGTGATTCCTGGTTCCCTTTGTATTTGAATCAGGACACATATACATTCATGACAGCACTGAATACATATTGTTATTTGAAAAGTTATCAGTGACTCCTTTAAGATATCCTTGTAGAGTGTTTTATGTATGTGAGTGTCACTGTGTTGTCAAGTGTGGTGGAATAAATTAAATTGTTTAGCTGTCTGTTGTTGTTATGACTTACACTTCATCATACACATACCCTAGACATATAACGTAGTCATCACACTATTCCAGAATAATTCTGACTGAGGTATACATATGTGGCAGCAAGTAAGGTTATCTATAATACACTACTCTTATTAGATATAGATACGTTCACAGCTGATCTCAGTCAGTACACTAAGTCCCCTATAAATATTTATAACATCCCACTTCACCACAACTAGTAATGACAGAAAAGTACTTTTAATACTGTGGATACTGCACTTCATAAATGTGGGTGGGGGAGGGTTGGTCCGACATTTCTCAAGCTTTAAAATTCTTTCCCTTTTCCTCATCCCTCGCTTAAAGATCTACCCTATCACTCCAGTTTGATCTACTGGTGGATCAGAGTCTACCTTATGCTGACCCCCTCGTCTAATGTATTTTAAAATGTCCTTTCATTGGTAACCGATGATCAGAGATGTGTCAGTTTGGTCGGTAATACATGTGCCTAACGGATCATTTTTCAGATATTTGTTATGAGGTCAACGATTAAATTTATACTTGATATTCTTCTTCCTCGTTTACCTTCAGATTTCAAAATTAATAACTCTAATAAAGGTAGTAGTCAGCTCAAAGTTCCTGACATCTCCAATTTCTCGTGGTGAGAAGTGGATTGTTACCATATGCTACTCCGTTCACTGCTGTAAGTTGGACAGGAATGGAGCTGATGTTCGGCTGTCTTGGGGCTTGTGCCACAGGGGCAGAGAACTGTTGTATTAATCCTGTACTTGTGGTATAGATGGTACCTCAACCTGTTGTGTTGGATATTTTTCAAAGTAATCATACAAAATCGATTACCATCTTTGTGGACACAGTTCACAGCACGTGATCTGAAGTAAAAGTTGAATGCGTGACATGCAACTCAGGTGACCCTCAAAATTACAAGGCGAATAATATCCAGCAAAAGAATATATTTACACGCTTTAATCACTCTTGGGCTATTTCCGATTATATTTATAACTAATGCGATTTAGCATTCACTACTGAAGCATGACCGTCATGCATGCGGAAGGGCGATTAAAGCGATAACAATGATCTTAATAATGATGGGTGCAACTGAGAATAAAATCATAAAAAAAAATGATACACAAGCATCACTATCCGATAACAACAGTCGCTAGCCTACAAAATATAGCCCCGCATCAGTCGACATTGTGTGATATGGGTTGGCCATTCTCCACAAAATGCAGCCAAATAATACCAGATAGTGTGTGATGTGGGTTGTCCACACTATGCAAAATGCAGCCCCGCAACAACCAACAATGTGTGATGAGGACCGTACACACCTTCAGCAAAATACAGCCCAGCAGAAGCCAACTGTGCGTGATGAGGGTTGGCCGCACTCTCCACAAAATACAGCAACAGCAGAGAGGGTGTGATGTGAGTTGTTCATATTGTCCTAAAAATGCAGTCCAGCAACAACCAACAGTGTGTGATGAGTGTTGTCTACACCTACGCAAAATGCACTCCAGCAATTGCCAACAGCGTGGGATGTAATTGACCCAATTTTCACAAATACAATTCAACAAAGCCAAGAATGTGTGATGTGGAATCCACAATAGATGCACAGAAAACAAATAGCGAGCCAAGAATTAGAAGAAGAGAAGTGGAGACTGACAAGAAAATTAAGGTTTATTCTAGCATGAACGCACAAAATACTGTCCAAAGAAATGGCACCTTAACTCCGCCTAGGCAGGTCCCAAGCCCGGCTGAAAAAGGAGGAGGGCGGCCTGCATGGAGGCCGTAAGGAGGCAGCCCCTCCACCATGCAAAGGCACAACAGGCCAATCACCTGTTTGCTTAAAATCATGATTACTCGAACTACAAGAGAGAAAATCGGACTGATTCTAAAGGCGACGAACTGGAACGGACTACGGACTACGACTTATGGAACTTGGAACACAAGAAGTATAAATGGGAAAGACAGCCGAAAGGATAGCCTGGCGCTCTCTCTCTCTCTTCCAAACCTCTACACCTCACGATACAAGGGGAACGACTAAGTAAGTAAGTAAGAAATGGCGCCCTGAACTGAAAACTTTCCCAAAATGCACCTCCAGCAGAAGGCTTGAAAAGGTAACATTGCCCTCGGCAGGGGGCAGCAACCGGTCGATCTTGATCTACTGGTAGCTCTCAGTGGATCATCTGGTAGATCTGTAAGAGTTGTCTACCAGATAATAATATAGAACATTTCCTACTAAAATGTAAGAAGTATGAACAACAGAGAGTATCAATATTAGATTATTTACAGGCATGCATTTCACTCATTACTGTAGAACAGGTGATGAGATTCTACAAACTTAGGGAAGGACACAACCGACACAAGCGTATAAGAATAGAAAATCAGAAGAAAAACATTATCAATACAGGGTGATACCACCGGTTTGTATATACTACTGTTATTAATTGATGCATTTAAGGCATCCAAGTGCACTAGTTCCTCATGCATTTCCAACTCGTCGGGTATCTAATGGTATTCATGAACCTGTTCTGAGTTGTTAACTGATACCTAGCAGATGCTAGAAAAGCTGGATGAGTCTTGCCCAACACAATTTTGGTCATGTGATTTAGTCATATGTTGGCATAGAGGGTAGTGAAAAGGCAGATAAAGAAACCAAAAAAGGTAGATCTGATAAAAATCTAATAAATGTAGGGATGAATAAATCAGAGATTAAAAGCTTAATTAAAGAATTAATAGATGAATGGAAAGCAGAATTGCATAAAAATCTGAAATGAAGACATGCATATAAGATGTTCAAGGCTCCAACAAGAAAATCTCAGATATCTAAAGAATTGAAAATTCCCAGTAATGAGAAACTTCTCAGACTACAGCTAGGCAAAGGCTATTTCAGAATAGAAGACCCTTACTGAG
Organism: Oreohelix idahoensis; assembly: GCA_024509875.1. Lineage (NCBI taxonomy): Eukaryota > Metazoa > Mollusca > Gastropoda > Stylommatophora > Oreohelicidae > Oreohelix > Oreohelix idahoensis. Next base: position 12,454 of record JAMPIV010018252.1, on the reverse strand, counting down.
CAGGATGTCTTCAGGACAATAATCTAGAACATTTCTTGTTAAAATGTAAGAGGTATGAACAAATGAGAATCCCAATACTAGATTATTTGCAGGCATCAAATTTACCTATAAATATAGAAGAGGTGTTAAGAATAGACAGACCAAGGGAACTGCGTAATATGGTTAAACAGTATTAACAAGAACAAAAGTTAATATGTAGTAATTGGGAAGGTGAAGGTCTGATGATGTTCTTACAATACATATGACTTATGGCAAGTGAAAGTCAATTAAATATCTAACTGGAAACATCAGGCCTTTATATATCTCTCCCCATGAATATTATTTTTGTTTGGTTTTGTTTTGCTTTATCTCGTTTTTTTTTTAAACAAGCAAAATTTGAGTTGCCTTATTTGCAATGATTTGACAAATGTGACGCCACTTTCCCGTATCAGCAGTTATTCATATTATTTGGAATTGAAAACAATATATATCCTAATTATAACCCATCAGCGGTTGAACTGAATATTTTTCATCATTAAATTAAAAATAAAAAGTTCCAAAGAAAGGACTCCTAAGGCCACCCCCAGAGCACCGCATTCTCGTATGTATCTTACAGCTTGAAAAGCTGAAAGTGAGTCTGCTAAAATTGTCAATGTTGGGGGACGATTGTTAGAGAAGATCTTTTTTCAAAACCTTTTTTAATTTTACCATATGTGCTTTGGCTCTTGCTGTCAACTGGCTTGAAAGCATTTCGGAATACGTATACTATAATTAAAATTAAATTGAAGATACATTAAAAAAAAAAAAAAATTATTTTGTAATTCTGTATAAACCCGTTCGAGTAATCCTGGACTATCTCAGGTCGACCTACTTCGCACATAACGCGCATGCGCAGTAGACCTCAAAAGAAGGAACTGGCGTTGAGAGTGCATGAATGCAGAAGTTAAGTTACCCAAGTTTTCACGTAAACAAATCAGCTGTGAGCGATAGTCTTCGTGTGTCGCACCTGTCCGTTTGAAATATGAACTTAGGGGGCTGTTGTAGCCTGCAGTATTGTGTTGTGGTATGATTGAAACTACCGAAATTCTGGATCTTAGTGACGACGACTTGCCGGAGCGGTCAAACGATGACCAGCACAACACTCCTCAAGTTGCAGTCTTTAGCTCGGGGCAACCCCTTCTACCCGGCAGACGACGCACTTCCAGTGCATCATCTCTCGTTAGTGTGCAAGACATCGCAGAAATGACACTAAAGGAGGAACTAAACGGTATAGTTTGTGCCTGTGCTTTACTGAAATCATATCACCAAAAGTTTTTTGCGATATTCAACCCTCGTGGTTGATTGGGTAGGCTAGGCTAATTGCGACAGGTTGTCTTCATGTAAAGGCCTACATACGTTGAAAGTGAAAAATGTGAAGTTTGAGCCAGTGAACTATCTCAGAAAGTCTTCTTGAGGTACAAAAAAATAATGTTAGTCATGCGCTATAGCTATTAAAAAGGCGAAGTGGTGTGCAACTTGTTACTACACGCTCACACAGAGGCAGATGTTTTGTCTTTTGTTTGGAGGTGTGTCTCCATAAGCGTTGAATTTGCCTTGTCAAGGACATGTATTTGTAGCATGCTGTATGAGTATACAAGTGTCAAGCTGATGAAATTCGTTGTAGGCCTAACTGATTTGCAGTTTAGATTGAATTGGCTGCCTGAAAACAATAGTATGCAGACAGTCCTTATAGTGTGTGCTGTGTAATATGAAACTTATTGGCTCTTTATTTGGCTGCTGATTCATTCAACAGCTGTTAGATGAAAAGTTGTGTATTGTAGTATCAAAATAGTACCAGCAATAATTAAGTTATCTTCGCAGCAGGTAGTGGGAAGGTATCAAAGCGCATGCACAACTATACTTCGTCTTATGAAATGCCTGAGAGAGCAGTAGTGTTATTCTCCGTTATCCCCTATTCCCTCCATGGCTGAGTCGTATGTCAAACTGCATGTCAGTGAGAAATGTGAAATATTGGTGCATGAGTGAGTAGTTGCAAGAGAAGTTTATGCCTGTGATGTAAACTGATCAATACGACACTAGGATAAGCTCATTACATTCTGCTAATTATGTGGCGAAGTGGGCAGTTAACAGCAACATGCATATCATAAGATGCGTTTCTGTATCTCTTGATATATAAAGATGCAAACACTTCCTTCTACTGGCAAAACTTATAACCTGGGTGCCAGACTGCCCTGGTTATGGATTTCATAAAATAATTTCCAAAAAAAAAATGTTGATAAGATTTATAAACCAGTGGGATTTATTTATTTGAGAGGGGGAGAGTCAGACAGGCAAATAGTGGCAGAAGATTTAGATCAGTACTTCTTTTTTTTTTTTGTTTTTTTTTTTTTTTTTTTTTTTTTTTTTTTTTTTTTTTTTTCGTACGCCCGCTAATACTCGCGGCGAAATTTCAGGGTATTCTTTTTATTTCTAACCTGACATTGATTTTACGTGAGTATCCCTTTATTTCTTGTACAGAGACAGGTGTCCTCGCCATTCAGGCAAATACTCGCCGATTTCGGAGGTACCCATTGCAGCTGGGTCGGCTCAGGAGCCGCCAGTCCCTGGTCGACGACACTCCTTCAAATGTCTTCGCCAGGTCTCGAGTTAATCCAATCCAAATCCCGGTCGACGAAAAATCCTCAAATGCCGTCGCCCGGGTTTGATCCTGTATCACCCGGTCGCCAGAGCGGTGTTGTAACCACTACGCTAGCGCGGCTCCCTATCAGTACTTCTTAAACAGGGGTACATGCATTTTTGGGGGTTGGGGGGGGGGGGGTGCGAGACATGCCAGGTGTTTAAGAACACAAATTATCATAAACCATGATATAAAATAGAACAGTGATAACATGAATTCAGTACTGATCCTTAGTCACATTTTGTAAGTAAAATTTTCAAATAATACTTATAGTCAGTCCTTGCTATTTGCGGGTTAGGTTCCTTGACAATCCCGCAAATACGGAACCATTGATCCTTTGTGAAAAAGGGGGTTAGGTTCCTGCAGGACCCTGTTCCCCATACACTATTTCTACCGATCACCTTAAACACATTTGTGTACCCTTCTTGTGAAAAACAGCTTATTTATTATACTGTTCATTTTATAAATGTATTTTATACACTGTTTTCTTAGTAGTAGTATAGTATGTACAATCTTTTGGTGTACCAAGACTCACTCACTCACCCATTCACTCACACTGTCACTAATCATTCACAGATCTACATGCAAACACACACACACACATTATTACAAAATCCCTGAAAAACAAAAATTGAAAACATTTACACAGAACATTTAAAATTAAGAAATCAAAGAAAATGTCATGCAGACATCCCAGAAAGAAGTTTATTTAACACACGTACTTTATCACTGAGGCTGATCACAGTCTTCTTGTGCCTAGGCACACTCACCAACACACTTGTGTGGCGGTGCCCCTTTGTGTGAAGACTGGTCCTAAGGCACCAATTAAGGATGTGTAACCGTGCCTGTGTTCCTTAGGACTGGAACGGCACCAATTAAGAATGTGTGGCGGTTCAGGGGAATGGCTCTTATGTCTTACTGAGAGTTTTCCTTTTTTTTTTGTTATATACCAGAGAGCAGATGTTTAACTGGCTTAATCGCCAGAGTTCTAGATTTCTCTCCTAAATTGGGGTTACCAGGTTCGATTTCTTCTCTTGTTGATGTAGATTAGCGAATTTAGTAAGAATGGTTTTAATGCTCTACGTAATTTGCCCAACTTAATAATTCTTCAACAGCCTTAGTGTTCAATGAAACAATTGTTTATTCAACTCTCAACAGGAACTGGTTTAAGTCAAATGGTAACAGGTTCTTGCATAATGGCATGTTGACATTTAATAAACAAGCATAAAAAGTCAATACATTATTTTAATGATGCAATATTCCTTATTGCATCTCGTGATCTTTTCAACTTGCAAAAACATGGCGTGGCTCCTCTATCCTTCTAGTGTTCCTTCGTTTATTTGTTAATGTGGTCTAGATTTCACGCCGTTTTTCTTATCTCTTCATTTCAATGAAGAGCCAAACTTTCTCTTATTCATTAGTATTCCTTAGTTTGACGTTCTCTCAGCTTAAGGACCTTCATCCTTGGTAAAAGGTTCAGATATATGCCTGGGTTTACAATTCTTTACCCAGTTTTCGAGCGTAGCTCTGTTTCAGTTATGACTGTGGGCTCTAACAGTTATTGCATTCAATTCTTAGCACTACTTACGGTTCTCGTGAATTCACAAAACATATCATTCTACATTTCGAAGTTACACAGTTGCATTAATTGTGCGAAGTCAATCTCCTCTATTAGAATATCACTGAGCAAGAATTATTATGTCATTCATGTGCTTTTGGAAGCCTTCACGAAAGCATTCATGTGCTTTTGCAGCTGTGGTTTCTGTAGAAATTTGTTTTACATGGTGAAGTTGCCACACCCATACACAGCCTCATTAATCACCTACTACAACGTGTTAGGGAGCAGTTGTTCTATTATTTCCCTAGAGACAGCAGAAAACTGTAGAGCAGGGGTTCCCAACCTGGAGTGCCCGCACCCCCAGGGGGTGTGAGATGGCATTTCAGAGGGTGGGTGTGACAAAGAAGTTTAAGGTCAAGAGTCTCAATTTGATTTATTCATCTTCAAATGTGATATTACTTTTGTAGGGGGTGCGATTATTAATCAAACATTTCCTAGGGGTGCTGGGCATAGAAAAGGTTGGGAACCCCTGCTGTAGAGGGTAACTTTATGCAAACTTTTGGTTGATTTTTTAAAAACAAGCACTCACTTTCATTTTTTATAGCATTATATCTGGTCAAACTGTAATTGTGAACCTTTGACAGTCAATACTGCAATCGCTGGCTAGCTCTTTTTCTCTCTATCATTAACAGTACCATTTCTGTCTCCATTCTGCCAATAATAACAACACTTCTTGAAAGTTCAGCATCCGTTGTCCGTCATTCTTTACTTCTGGGTACCATCCATTTGATTGTTTATTTGTTTTTAAAAATATCTTGATGTTTTCATTAGTTCTTATGATATTTACTGTGGTGTATGTTTTTTTTAAATATTCTTAAGAATAAAGTGGGTAACTTAAGAAGATAAATTTACAAACATGAAAATTAAAGTAGAGACATGAATAAGCATTGTTCTTCAGATCACACAAAAGATTTGCGGAATGTCAGATCGGCTACCATGACAAATATGGGAAATCAAGAGCCAGGGATCCAGACCTTCAAGACGACCCAGAGTTCGCTGGGAGGAAAAAATGAGACAATCCCTTAATGACAGGACTAGATTGGAACCAGGCCAGGAGGAAGACAGCCTATAGTACATTATGGCATTCTATGTGGTAAACCTCTACACCCCATGGTAGAAGAAGAATTAAGTAAGTAAAGAAAAGATTTGACTTTTGGGACTTTCATATGCTATACACGAAAAAAGAGAAAGCCAGGGCAGGCATTAGTGCAGAACAAGTGCTAGACATAATGAACATGTATACAAGGTATAATTGAAAACCGCTGTATTAGCATAACACCAAAAAGCGGGGCCTGACTTTGACATAACTCTATACCACAATCCATATGACATACTAGGTTCGATTCCTAGTTGAGGGAATATAATTCATGGAAATTTTTTTTTCAGAATCAGTGGTACTAAGGATGTCATACTTCCCCCTGGTCTCCTGGGTAGTGAGTTCGGATGCCTAGCCTTCTCGGATAAGGGCGAAAAAATAGGAGGTCTCATGTGCAAGTTGTGCATGTTAAAAATCCCACGTAAAGAGTAAAAATCGTAAAGAGTAGGCTGTAAGGCCGCTACCCTGGTAAAATTTTAAAAATAACACACCTAAAGGAACACCGGACAATGGAAGCAACTGAGGGCTGTCACCTGAAAGACGCATCATCCCCATAGTTATAGCTGTAGGAGGCTACAGGCTGACTGGTGCAGCATCATCCCCATAGTTATAGCTGTAGGAGGCTACAGGCTGACTGGTGCAGCATCATTTCCATAGTTAGTTATAGCTGTAGGAGGCTACAGGCTGACTGGTGCAGCATCATCCCCATAGTTAGTTATGGCTGTAGGAGGCGACAGGCTGACTGGTGCAGCATCATCCCCATAGTTAGTTATAGCTGTAGGAGGCTACAGGCTGACTGGTGCAGCATCATCCACATAGTTAGTTATAGCTGTAGGAGGCTACAGGCTGACTAGTGCAGCATCATCCCCATAGTTAGTTATGGCTGTAGGAGGCTACAGGCTGACTGGTGCAGCATCATCACCATAGTTAGTTATAGCTGTAGGAGGCTACAGGCTGACTAGTGCAGCATCATCCCCATTGTTAGTTATAGCTGTAGGAGGCTACAGGCTGACTGGTGCAGCATCATCCCCATAGTTAGTTATGGCTGTAGGAGGCTACAGGCTGACTGGTGCAGCAATATCCCCATAGTTAGTTATGGCTGTAGGAGGCTACAGGCTGACTGGTGCAGCATCATCCCCATAGTTAGTTATAGCTGTAGGAGGCTACAGGCTGACAGGTGCAGCATCATCCCCATAGTTAGTTATAGCTGTAGGAGGCTACAGGATGACTGGTGCAGCATCATCCCCATAGTTAGTTATAGCTGTAGGAGGCTACAGGCTGACTGGTGCAGCATCATCCCCATAGTTAGTTATAGCTGTAGGAGGCTACAGGCTGACTGGTGCAGCATCATCCTCATAGTTAGTTATGGCTGTAGGAGGCTACAGGCTGACTGGTGCAGCATCATCCCTATAGCTAGTTATGGCTGTAGGAGGCTACAGGCTGACTGGTGCAGCATCATCCCCATAGTTAGTTATGGCTGTAGGAGGCTACAGGCTGACTGGTGCAGCATCATCCCCATAGTTAGTTATAGCTGTAGGAGGCTACAGGCTGACTGGTGCAGCATCATCCCCATAGTTAGTTATAACTAGGAGGCTACAGGCTGACTGGTGCAGCATCATCCCCATAGTTAGTTATGGCTGTAGGAGGCTACAGACTGACTAGTGCAGCATCATCCCCTAGTTAGTTACAGCTGTAGGAGGCTACAGGCTGACTGGTGCAGCATCATCCCCATAGTTATGGCTGTAGGAGGCTACAGGCTGACTGGTGCAGCATCATCCCCATAGTTAGTTATGGCTGTAGGAGGCTACAGGCTGACTAGTGCAGCATCATCCCCTAGTTAGTTACAGCTGTAGGAGGCTACAGGCTGACTGGTGCAGCATCATCCCCATAGTTATGGCTGTAGGAGGCTACAGGCTGACTGGTGCAGCATCATCCCCATAGTTAGTTATGGCTGTAGGAGGCTACAGGCTGACTGGTGCAGCATCATCCCCATAGTTAGTTATGGCTGTAGGAGGCTACAGGCTGACTGGTGCAGCATCATCCCCATAGTTAGTTATAGCTGTAGGAGGCTACAGGCTGACTGGTGCAGCATCATCCCCATTGTTAGTTATAGCTGTAGGAGGCTACAGGCTGACTGGTGCAGCATCATCCCCATAGTTAGTTATGGCTGTAGGAGGCTACAGGCTGACTGGTGCAGCATCATCCCCATAGTTAGTTATGGCTGTAGGAGGCTACAGGCTGACTGGTGCAGCATCATCCCCATTGTTAGTTATAGCTGTAGGAGGCTACAGGCTGACTGGTGCAGCATCATCCCCATAGTTAGTTATGGCTGTAGGAGGCTACAGGCTGACTGGTGCAGCATCATCCCCATAGTTAGTTATAGCTGTAGGAGGCTACAGGCTGACTGGTGCAGCTTCTCCGTTTCCAGGAAGAAAAAAGAGAGGTAGTCCCATAGGAGATACTGCCATAGGGGAGTGAAGTGTTAGAGACTTCACTATACTTGGTCCAGCATCGAGAGGTGGGGTGACCAGTTCCCTTCCTCGCTACCTTTTCTTTACCTAACTCAAAGAACTGCGTCGGGTACCCATTTACAGCTGGGTAGACTGTAGAAAGAAAAGAACAATTAAAATAACGTGCTGCATTTTAAGATTGCTTATTGAAACATTTGGCCTTGTGTAGTTCCAGGGGCACAGAGGAGACAGAGAGAAAAGGACCACTGCTTACTTAGGCATGTCATATGAGGTGACGGTTGGGCATAGGGCTGGCAACCTCATCATGTCAAACAAATTACTTAAAAAACCACAACTGCAAGAGCACATGAATGTTTTGGTGCAGGCTTCCTGCAAGGAGACCAGTGTTGGCTGTATGCTCCAGAGGGAGCAAATAAGGGAAATGATGTGTCAACCATCACAGTGGATCAACACTGGAATTGAGTTGGCAACATCCTGACATGGGACCCCGATATCATCACTAGAACTGCCATGCTATGGACACCAGAAAGAAGGTGAAAGCGAGGCCGTCCAAAAGCTACCTGATGGAGAATTGTGGAGGCAAAGATGTCAAGCATGAACCAGAGCTGGGGCACTACAAGGCTGCCAAACAAGCAAAGTGGAGACAGTTTGTTGCTGCTGTACAAGACACCACCATGCGTGATGATCACTGATTGCTTTGTCAGTCAGTTGCCAAGGAACAAAGAAAGAAGAAGTAATGTGTCACTTAGGCAGCCAGATGCAGTGGTTGCTCCATTTGTCATAAGGAAAATATAATAATGATGATGATTTATTCATTCATGACCTTTCAGCTCCCTCTTGTCAGGTAACCATACAGGTATGCATGTATCAGAAAGTGTCTTAATTATTTAGGCTCCCTCTTTTCTTCTCAAGGCACTCTCAAGTACATCTGGAATTTTCAAGGCTAACATCCACTCAGTCTATATTGTGTTTGAACATGAATTAGATATAATTAATTTGTGTTTTCTTTGGTGTCAAAACTAATCTTTGCCTGTAACTAAATCAATCAATCATTACCTTTTAGCACCCCAAGGAGCATAACAAACCCATGCCATGTCCTCCTGTCACCTGCCATCAGCTCAAGTTCTTTCCACCTCTTTCTCATCATTTTGACTTCTGTTCCCAGTTCTCTTCTCCAAGTGTTTATTTGGTCTACTGCTGCCTCTCTTTCCCTGGGGATTCTGGAACAAGGACTGCCTTGTAATGCTATCAGTAGGTTTCCTCAATGTGTAACTTATACAGGGAGTTCCAAAAGTCATCACTCCATTTGAAGACACTGTAAAGTGTTTCATTTAAAGCTTTCTTGTCTTTTTCTTTACAGATTTTAACAGTTCAGTCTAAAATTGTATTCACAAAATTATTATTTTAAAAGAATTAGGGTCTGTGTTTCTTTTTTGGTTCAAAGGTTATAAAAATGGTGGTCCCACAGCAGATACTGCTATAGGGGAGTGAAGTGTTAGAGACTTTACCATACTAGGTCCAGCATCGAGAGGTGGGGTGACTAGTTCCCTTCCTTGCTGCCTTTTCCTTCCCTAACTCAGAGTCAGATACCCATTTACAGCTGGATAGACTGGAGTGTATCAGTGCTGTGATTCAAACCCAGCACCTTTGCCACGAGAGACCAGTTCTCTAACCACTCTTCAAAAGTTATAAGCAACATAAGTCAGGTGATATTTGGAACAACCTGTATTAATTTTCATGTTTTTTAACCTTTGCCTGTAACTTATATATTATTTTTCAGGTTTTTTCAAGCGAACTGTTCAGAATAAGAAAGTGTATTCTTGTGTAGATAATCGCAACTGTCAGATAGATAAAAGTCAGCGAAAACGGTGTCCTTACTGCAGGTTCCAGAAATGTCTCAGCGTTGGAATGAAATTAGAAGGTAAACATGTGAAATGGAATACTAATTAAGTTTTAGTCCAGCTAGTATAACCTGACATGCCTGTGACTAAAACCCACAGGGCGAGCAGTCTAAGGAAACCAAAGAGAGTCTAGAAAAGATCAATGAAACAGGAAGCCAAAACAACTGGGATCTCATGGGCAGAGCTGGAGCAAATGGCACAAATCTGTGGCAAGCAGTAGTTGCAGCTCCTGTGTTCCATATGGAGTTAAAGATTAAAGTTTAGTGGGAATGGAATAATCTTAGGCGTATGGTGGGCAATGGATAGAACACACATGAAGGAAACCTGTTGATAATATTACAAGGCAGTTCTTTGTTAGAAATGTCAAGGGTAAGAGAGGGAGAGGGATTCTGAAGAACTTTTGGAGACGAGAACTGGATACAGAAATGAAAGGGGTGAAGAAGACATGGGAAAGACCTTGAACTGATGGCACGAGACAGGAGGAAGACTAGGCATGTGGTTGTTGAAGGCCTGTACTCCTTGAGGAGCTAAAGAGGATTGATTGATGTTTGTAATTTCAGTGTGAAAACAGTTTACTTGTAGCCATGTTACATATACTTACATCTTTGTGCACCTTTTTTGGTTCTGGTAAGGTAGCTGTTTAATGGGAATAAGTTTGCTTTACGTAATAATTTGTGGCATGGCAGCTCTACAAGTAAAAATGTGTATTTTGGTACATCTGATTTGGCCCATGGATCTTCCATAATTTGGATTTAACAAATAAATTGTCTGATTTTCAGCTGTAAGATCCGACCGCATGCGAGGTGGCCGAAACAAGTTTGGGCCATTGTACAAAAGAGACAGAGCACTGAAACAGCAAGCAGCCAGGCAGGTACATGCGTTCCAGGGGTCCTGTGGTGACATCTCTGTCCTCACCAATGACATGATGGCAGGAGGAATTCCAGGGTCACCAGAAGATATCAAACCAGATCCAATCATGCTACAAGCTAGCCTGAACTTTTATGCAGGTCCCATTTCAACTTCTACCTCGAATGTTATTCCTGGAATGATCTCCGGCCTGAACTGTTTGTCTGTTACGGCAGCAGCCCCTACATCTTCTGACTCTGTTGCCATGTCCATCGGTGGTTCCTCCCCTCCTCCAGCCCATCCTCATCATGTATTGCACACTAACCATCAGCCCTGTCATCAGAGCCTGGTACCAACATCCACACCTTCCCAGGGCTTTACACAGAGCTTTTGTCATATCTCAACGCTGACTGTGCCACAACCTCACAGTCCAAAGACTCATTACTCACAGCACCACCACCACCATAACAGTAACCAGCAGCACATACAGCAGCAGCATCACATAGGTAGTGGCCTCTTGGATCGGGATGACACCAGCCCCAGCAACCATCACACCCAGCACCACCACCAAGTCTCATCCCACACTCAAGCATTACCTGACTTCCAGATACCACAAAACCACAGCCATCCTCACAATAACAACAACAACAATGCTCTTGGGTCTGGTGTACATGAAAATGAACCTAGTTACCCCACTTCATGTCAAGTCCATCCAAAAGTGCTTGAAGCTCTCAGAGCCTTCCAAGGTCCTATGGTTACGGGTCTTTCAGAGCGCTCTGTATGGTCACCTTTGATTGCTGAAATTAAAGCCACCATGGTGGATGAATCAGAGGTGAGTATGTTTGTTTATGCTTTTTTCTTCTCCAGCAGATCTGCTTAAAGCTTGAGATGTCCTTTCTTTGCTTCCTGCTCTAATCATTCATTCATTATTAATCCACTTCCTGTCAATATAAGACCTTCAACAGCTTGTGAATATAGACCTTCAACAGCTTGTGAATATAGACCTTCAACAGCTTGTGAATATAAGACTTTCAACAGCTTTCTCCAAACTTTCTGTCCTGTGCCGTCTATTCAAGGTGTTTGTTTTTAATCCCTTTTGTCTCCATTTCCCTTCTCTGGTGTTTTATCGTCAATCTGTTATTCTTACCCTGGGTGTTACAGGACAATGACTGCCTTGTAATGCTAACAATTGCTTTGTTAAAGGTAGGTTGAATTGTCTGGTTTCTAATACTGAAATGAGAAAAAACAGAAGAATAAGGACATTTGAATGTTGGGACTATACAGTGATAATCTACTCTGCATTGTTTCTAGGTGTCTCACAGGAGACAAGAAATAGTACCGTTGCTCCCTGAGTTATGTTGTAAGAGTTGACTAACGTGAGGTAGTTCTTGGAACAGGCAGCCTCATTATATAAAACAAATTGGTACCATGCAGTGGTAGCTCCATGCTCCATAATGGGTGTTAAAAAAAAATTGCACTGTGCAGGTTTCTTTAAGGATTTATCTAAAAGTTTGTATCACATGGTCTAAGAAATGATGTTCAAAAGTGAACTTTGTGATAGTAAATTGGAAACAGATGAATCTTGTTCAGATTTTTAAAAATTAAATAAATAGACTGCTGTATGTTAAATAAAACTTAAAGATGCATATCCTGTTGTAAATTATTAGTTTAAAAAAATGTTTGCTCCAACAGGTCAAACACAAAATGCTGACCTTCATGCAGAATGAGCTTTCACAGACTGACATCACTTCATGTCCAGAACGGTTCCTTCCTGTTTTGTGTCGGATGGTGGACCAACTGTTGTTCTTGATGGTAGAATGGGCACGCAACTCGTCATTCTTCAAGGAAATTAAAGTAAGTACTTAA